>JAYRBT010000114.1:91881442-91907490 GCA_036023395.1 Myiotriccus ornatus
CGCGGGGCGCCCCGCCGGCCGGGGGCCAGGCCGGGCGGGCCGGGGGCGCGGGGGCCGGGCCGGGGCCGCGCCATGGGCCGAGCGAGGGCCGCCCTGGGCCGCAGCTGCTCCGCGGAGCGGCGGGGCCGCCGCGCCGCCATCCGGGGCGTCTGCGCAGGCCGGGCTGGGCCGGAGCAGCGAGACGCGTCCGCGGTGAGTCCCGCCGGGCACGGGCATGGCGGGGGACCCGCGTTCCCGCACGGCGAGGGACGGGAGCCGGCGATCGGGCGCCGCCACAGCGCGGACGCCGGAGCCGGGCCCGGGCCGGAGCCACCCCTCGCCTCCCCCCATCGCGCCTCTGCCCCCGGGCTGAGGCCGCCCGCGGCTCCCGCCTGGGTGTGCAGCTCGTGGGGCACCCCCGGAGCCCTTCCTAAGAAACACGGCAGCCGCTGGCACCGCTCCGATGGACACCCTCGGCTTTGAGCCGCGCCTTTCTCTGTGCATCCTGTTCGAGCCGCGCCTTTCTCTGTCCATTCTGCTAGTAACGCCTTCGGGTTATTGCCAGAGCGCAGGACAAGTTTAAAAAGACACATGATGATTGTTTACTGTTTGCGTTTTTCAACTGTGGCAGAGTGAGACAGTTTTCGCTTTCAGTTCTCGGCGCTTCAGCCCTTCAAACGGGAGCAGATACTTATTTGAAGGGTACTTAAGCGAAGTCATAAGTTTGAGTTGTACTTAGAGACAGAGGTCTCGATACATTGAATTAGGCTTGCTGCTAAAGGGGCTTTGCTGTTTGATTTCTGCGGGGAAGACAGCTGAGGTACAGTCTGAACGCTGTTACAATATGGTGAAAATAAAGGTTTTTACATTTCACTCTTTAGTATCAACACACTCCAAGATATTTTTGTAGTTTATATCCTGTAATGATGTGAATTTGTGTAGATTGTAGTTCTAAACCAGAATCTAGACTAGATTATACATGTTGTAGCTGTGCAAACTGTGTGTTAGAGATTCATGTCCTTCACGGTGATTTCAGTGCAACTGGGGTGAAACAGTGTGCAGGCAAAGGTTTTATTTAATGCCGTACTTGAAGGTGAGAGGCAGCAGAAGGTGCTAAGGACAGAACAAAAATCTTGACTAAATAAAGTAGATTTTTAAAAACAACTTTACTGTTAAGCTCAACAAGAAATGGTGCTGATTCAGTTAACCAAAGAAGACTTTATTTAGGTTTTGTTCAGTGGATTTTTTTACAGGTGGATTTGTGCTTCCATAGGAGCTATATTAACTTCTGTGCATTCTGGCTTTAATATGCATTCCTCACTGAAATCTCTGACAGATTTTTTTTTCCCTCTCTGGGATCTTTGCCTCCCCTTTATACCTCAAATATACTTTAGTTAATTTGTCTGTTTTGGTCACATTTGACACCAGAGCTGGATTCACAGAGATAATTTCTTACAAGTTCTGTGAAAATTGGTGGCCACAGAAAGGAGAGGAGCTTAAATTAGTACCTTCAGTAAGGAATAGGCAAGTATATTTGCCACTTTATCTGTCAAGAGATATCAGACAGACAATCTATCCATGAGAGCCACTGGTGATTATTACAAGCAATATCATGTGCTAGTAGTGTTATGCATATTTAGGTTTGCTGTAGTTAATCACTCGCAGTCGCCTGGAAGGGATATGTGAATGGTAGGCCAGAGACAGCACAATGTTCTCTGAATTGTAAGCCAACATATGTGTTATGATTACAATTTCAGAACTCTGTCATTAGGGGAATATATGCTGAAAAGTCCTCAAGTCCCATCCATGTTGATTTGAAAGTACTATATAATATTATTTGTTTGGATATTAATCAATATTACCTTTGCAGACAAGGAGAACATGCTAGGCTTTGTCGTCGTTTGAAAATTTTTGCCGAGGATCTGAATAAAGGCTCAGGAGCAAAGGCTTCTGAGTTGCCATCCAGTCCCTGAGCAGCTGGAGTAACAAGGTTAAAGATTTTTAACCTGGATGCAGACAGTTGCCTAAACGTGGCTTTATGCTATGCAGGTGCACAGGCTGAACACTAGCCAAAAAGAAACTGGTACCCCAAAGTGGCTTTCTTACAGACAGGCTCTGTGTTCCTTGGCAGGTAGTACAAAATGTGGGTTTATGTCTCTAGGGTTCTCAGTTGCAGTTTTATCTAGTAGTGTATGGAGAGAAACAGGTACTGCTAGACAGGAATTCCTCCAGCCTGTCTGAGACACCAGACAGTATCTGAGATAGAGACATGCTGTTTCTTTTTCATACAATGTGTAAAATTGTCAAAAGGTGTATTAACATCGTATTTCTTATTTTTTTTCCCTATATCAGTATTAGTGAGGCTAATAGGCTTAGAAGACTGAAAATGAGGGATCTTCACATAATCTTGCATCTACAGGATTGTGGCTCTGCACTTATGTCAGTTAAGAATTCCAGCAACATAATCCCATTACTTTTAAAATCATAACATGGCTTTGTGAAATAAGGCAAAATGGAGGAGAGATACAATGTTGCTACCAAAAAAAAAGTGTGATAAGCTACTTAAAATACGGGTTACAGAAGGCAGAATTCACCAGCGATGAGTTACTCTGCCTTCTTAGAGATGGAGAAAAAGAGAATGCGGGGACAAAACCCTCATTGCAGGGGAATTCTTTTTTATTCCAAATGTGTGGTTAATTTTCATAGAATAGATGGCATTTGTTCTAAACTGTAGTATAGGAAATATCAGCAACAGTTACATTAAACAAGGAATAAGAACTTTTTTGCTTTATTATCCAGGAGAGAAGCTGTGAATACCCTCTCCCTGGCAGGAGAGGCCAGGCTGGATGGGGCTTTGAGCAACCAGGATACTGGAAGGTGTCCCTGCCCATGGCAGAGGTGTTGGAACTAGATGATCTTTTAAAGTCCCATCTGACTCAAAACTCTTCTATATTTTTTTTTTTTGGTTCATGCAATGCCAGGGCATTGCATGATATAGGGCATGAAATAGATAATCTGATGTAACCACTACTTCTATGGACTGATTCAGGCTTAGGGCTACTGGAGTGAAATACATTTGGTCTTACCTGACATGAATATAATACTCTTCCTCTGAACACTTTTTATTTAAGGTCCATAGGACCTTATGGAAAGTCAGGAAATTGGTGAAACTGATGGCAGTATGACTTGTGAGATGGTGACTTACATGTCTTATAATTTGTCTAGAACAGATCCCCTCTTATCTTACTGTAAAGCTTCTTTTTTTTTTTTTTCAATAGCAGACTATTTTCTCCAAGCTGTGAGACTTTATCCTCTGCTTTTAGTAATAGTGTCTCGCATTAGGACTGCCTGCAAGCTTCCTGTAGAGTACCTTTAGTGCCTTAGTATCATAAATACCTTAGTACCATAAGAGTGGTTTTGGGGAACACACCCAGTTATGTCAAGGTGCTGGCTGGCCTTTTCTGGTGAGAAACCACGGCAAGTGTTTGTGTATAGCTGACAAGAACTGTCTCTTGGAGGAGGGTGGAGTCTGCAAAAAAACAATCCTGGAAGGGTACAGAAATCAAATGGATTATGTTCTGTGCTTTCAGACCAAAGGCTAAGTCTTGAAAACATGATCCCTGCAACTGTTCCCACTGTCCTGAGTGCTCTATATTTGTGCTGCCACAGAAAGAACTGGTTACAGTCGGAGGAGAAACACAAGAAACACTAAGGACTGAAATGCAGTTGCAGCTAAAGTATCCTCATCATGAATAGGTACACAACTATCAGACAGCTTGGTGATGGGACCTATGGCTCTGTCCTCCTAGGGAGAAGCATTGAATCTGGAGAGCTAATAGCCATTAAAAAGTAAGTATTTTCATACGTTACTTAACCGTGAATAGTCCAGGTTTTTACTTTCTAGGTCCACGTCAGCTTGGTCATGCTGGTTCAAGTATTTCACATTCCATACAGCTTTTGTATTTGGAGTTGTGTTGGGGCAGCTTGCAGAACTCAAGTTCCTTGTATCCTCCAAAGCCCCAGCAGAAGATAAAGAGTGTGAGATAGATAGGCTTATAATAGTGCTCTGCTACTATGTGCAGTCAAACATGTATTTTATATATTATTTACAGTATTCTGCAATGCTGCTTTGGAATCTGCAGCCTCTTTGCTGCTGTTTATGTGGATCACAGATTTCATGGTCTAATTTTCAAAGTAATGTTAATAGTGCATTGATAATGAACATAATGGATCTCATTGTCCATTATCTGTATCTTTATATGCTGTTACGTCTTTTCATCTTAAGATTTTCTTGAACTTCTTGAGAAATTAATTTAATTTTCTCTGCTGCTTCAGCAGGGACCTTAGCTTGTAAATGGCTTATTTGTCCTAGCTGTGGTAAGAGACAGCTGTAAAGCATTGCAGGCACCTTCCTGAAATACTGACCGTGATACACAGTCTTACTTATCGAAAGACCTTTCATTACAATGCTGTTTTGTATGCACAGTCAATAGCTGGCTTTATCAACTTTTTAAATCCCCTGTGTTGAGAGTATTTTTCCTGTATAAAACCTTGTCAGAGGCACCTTTCATTTTGCATCGTGGGAGATTCTCAGAAAATTCAGAACAAACCAGAAGATGGTATTCTCTTAGTTTACATGTTAATGCCAGGCCATTATTAAGAACAGAAGTGGACTGGTGGCTGAACACACAAGACAGTAATTGCAGAAACACTGCTTAACAAAAAAATAATTCAGACTCCTTCATGACATGAAGGGCTTGTAGTTCTTAAACTATTCTAATTGTAAGGACTGATTTAAAACTAGAAACTTGCTACAATATTAAGTAATACTGAATTATTCTTAAAGCTGGAAAAGATTCAAGGGGTGCCTAACTCCATCTGAAATCCACACTCTAAGCAGTGGAATATTTTTCTATGTTTTAATCTGAGCTCTTCTGTGTGTGTGTATGTGTGAGCCTTTGTCCTGCTGGCCCTAAAGTATAGCGTTTCATTTAAAAGAACTGAGTAGTAATCAAAATGTGTATGAACAGACGGGACCATACATTGCATGCAGATAGTATGTTCAGAGTTATATTCTGCCTTAGGAGAAAGGAGATCTGCTACACAGTTTGTTTCTGTTAGAGCAGAGTTGCTTATAAGCTTGAAAAGGAAGACAGAATTTAAAAAGCAGTTGGGGTGATAGATGCACCTTGCAAGGGAGGGAGAAACAGGGAGCAGTGGACACAGAAAAATGAGGAAATACAGCTTAGAGGGGAAAGGTATTAAGATTTTAGAGAAAATCAAAATACAGAGAAGAGGAGCAAGGAGAGTATGATAAAATTGGAGACCTAGTGAAGTGATTGGATCTTCGTTTGATTTGTTTCAAAACTGTCCTTTGAGTTGTTCATGATTGTAGTAACTACTCTACTCCACCACATTGTATACTGGAAAGAAAAATCGCATGCCTTGACTTTTTGAAGGCTCTGAATTATTTTCAGCAAGATATATAGATGTATACATACAGAAAAAGGCAATCCTCTGTAATAGTAATTACTATTCAAGTGTAATTCTATTTGAGTGTGTATTCTAGTAATTCTATTCAAGTGTGCCTTGTGAAGTTTTTTGACAAAGGAGCTAACACCGTATACTTTGATGGAAGAACTGAATTGTTAAGATGTAATGAGACTTACAGGTCTAAGACCAGCTGATGTTGACTGTGCATTAATTGTTATTTTCCCCTCTGCTATTGTAGAATGAAGAGAAAGTTTTATTCCTGGGAGGAATGCATGAACCTTCGAGAGGTTAAGGTACTTGTTTTGTTCAGTGGTTGATTTCAAATTACATGATCCCTGTAACATTTTGGGATAACATAAATTCTTCTTCTTCATCAAAAACTCCTCCCGACATAAGCTGTGGCATTTGATGTTACAATTCTGATTCCTGAGTCTGCATTTGAATGGAACGTCTGTAAGTCTTATAAAAATGCTTATTAAATTTCTGTAGTTCTACAGAAAATCATTTGGTTGTGGAAAGCTGCTTCCTCCTTGCAGTGAGCGGTGTGTGAGTGCGGGCGTTCCTATCACAACACCTGGAGTTGATTGGTGTTTGTTTTTCAGAGCTTGAGAACACATGCCCTTTTCACAGCATTAACTTTTGTACATGCAGTTGTTTCTCTGTAGCTGGCTTGAGGGCAGACATTTAACATGAAATTCTGATGCCAGCAAAACTTTAGGGGTATGTTCTAAGGACTTCCTTAATTTCTAGTCCACTGTTGAAAACGTGCAGAAAACCTAGGTCACTTTTCTTACAGTACCATGTATTGGTACTGTGTTGCAGCAACAATGAATGTTGAATACACTGAAAATCTAAAAAGAAGGGAGAATGAAGGTCCACATTTGCTAATTTTGGCTGGGATAGAGTTAATTTTCTTCATAGCAGCTTGTTTGGGTCTGTGTTTTGGATTTGTGACCAAAGCAGTCTTGGCAACACATGTATGTTTTAGTTATTGCTGAGCAGTGATTGCACAACCCCAGGCCTTCTCTGCTTTTCATGCTTTCCTGCCAGCAAGTAGCCTGAAAGTGGGCAAAAGGGTGAGAGGGGACACAGCCAGGACAGCCGAACCAAAGGGATATCCCATGTGCTCAGGAACAAAAGCTGGGGGAAGGAGAAGAGGGAAACGTTCAGAGTGACACTGTTTGATTTCCCAAGTCATCGTTACACGTGATGGAGCCCTGCTCTCCTGGACATGGCTGAGCCCCTGCGTACCCATGGGAAGCAGTGAATTAATTCCTTATTTTGCTTTGCTTGCATGCTCAGCTTTTGCTTTACCTATTACACTGTCTGTCTCAACCCCTGAAATGTCTCACTCTCTGCCCTTCCGATTATCTTCCCCATCCTACTTGGGGGAATGAAAAAGTTCAGCCGCCCACCAGGGTTAATCCACGATATCAAGGAAGACTTTCCAGGGTTGTATTTAGTCTTGATTCTAACCTGGCTATTGCCAGTGCAGGTGCAAGGAGAGTATTAATTCTGCCAGTAGGAAGTTACTTATAGAGAAAACGCAGGTTTTTTGGTGCCTACAGTGATACCAGATAGCTGGCTTTTGAATGACCAGAGCATTAACTTAATATATAGACTGTATATGTATCTGTAATACTTGTAGATCTGGTCCTTGTTCTCAGAGCTGTCTGATTATTTAAAATATCAAAGAGTTTTTGAAGTCAGTTCTTCTGCATCAGTGAAATGAGGTGGGGTTTTTTGTTATTAGATTAAGACCACTGTAAAATCCTGTTTGTCTTTTCTTTTTCTAGTCTTTGAAGAAATTAAACCACGCCAATGTAGTAAAGCTGAAAGAAGTTATTAGGGAAAATGATCATCTGTATTTTGTGTTTGAATACATGAAGGAAAATCTTTATCAGTTGATGAAAGAAAGGTATGTAACAGCATCACCCATTCCTGATATATTACTTGGGTAATGTACTTTGAGCGCCCTTTTTACTGTTGAAAGGACTTTGGATCTTTTGCTGAGGGTTAGATCACTATGGCTTAAAGCTGCATGCTGCAGTAGGAGCTGTGGCTGTCACCTTTGAGCATATCCCAGCCAGTTTAGTGAGAGTTTCAGATGTCACTTCCCAGATAAGCCTGGCAGATAAGTAGGGTCTCCTTTTCAGAGTTAGGAACTGTGGGCTTTTAACAGCCCTTACACTGAGGAAGCATTGAACCTAGAACTTCTGATTTCTACATAGGTACTCCAATCATGCTTTTTCTGTAAGAGAATAGTTTCACCACCTTTCTTTTATGGCTTCCTCAAATAAATTAATAAATGAAAAGTGGTTGCAACAATAATCCACAGGGATCAAATTTTGTATTTTCCTTGCAATTTGAGCTGACATGTCCACAGACTGTCCATTTCATTTGTCAGCATTCTGAATAAAATCTAGCTCTTTTGTATTTGCTGGAGCATGAATAAAGTCTTAATTCTAGCCTTTGGGCCATGATAACATCCTCCAGAGGATAACTGGGGGCAAAATGGCTCCCTGCTTTGAGTTATTCTCTGAGGAGGCCATTTTCTCTTTATAGACCATAGTTATCAGCCTGGTAGATGACAATAATCTTCCTTGATTTAACCAAGTAAGGTTACTGTTGTAACATATCTGTGAATATTGCATAAAATACTTCTTTAAGCGTAAAAACACCTACTATGCATGGACAGGTATAGAACAACTTTAATTAAATCAGGTTATATATGGATGCTAATTTTTATTTAAATGATATAATGAACTTTGAGGAAATAGTTCAAGTGTATTAACACAGAAACCAATTATCTTTAGGAATTTCTTAGAAGTGTTTGATATCCTATCTCCTTGTGAAAACAAAAAGGGCAGATGTTTCGAAAAGTGTGCTCTGCATAATATTCTCTACAATTTAGCCAGGCCTTGGACTTGTTAGACATTTTATAAATCAAACATTTAAGAATGTGATTTATTTGCTTAATGCTTCGTTAAATTGCCAGTCTTGCTTGAAGGGACTGTAGAGGATGTAAGGCTTTCTGTTGTATTTAAAAAAGAAGGGCAAATACGAAAATCTCTAGTAGCTGATCTCACTTCTGAAATCTGTGATAGTCAAGTTTTATTTGAGAGGAACTGAGCTCAGGAATTTGAATAAGGCTCAAGCCATCTTCTTCATTTACTGTTAGGCTTTCTGAATGAAATTGTCACTGATTTCCACCCCAAACCATCTCCATGTACTGGTACAGAGCTGCCTGATCAGTCCCTCTTACCAATTCTGTCTTGTTAAGGGGTCTCATATTAAACTGCCTGTCATGGCTGATCTTCCCACCTGAATATTATGAGGAGAAGAGCCTCTGGTTTTCAGTGATAGCAGATGAGACTGTTTTTCTCAGATAAGAGGCAAAAGTAGCAAACCAGCTATTAGATAACAAGGGAAAGTCAAAAGTACGTATTGTATATGCTCTACATGAAAGGCCAGAAGAAGCTGTGCTTGAAAAGCAGTAAATTAACATGAATCCTTGCTGTTTTGACAAGTGTGCCTCCTGACCTGTACATGTCATGAAGTAAAATACAAGCACAAGGCTGGGCAGAGAAAGGATTGAGGGGAGCCCAGAGAAGGACTTGTGGGTGTGGGTGGGTGAGACTTCAGCACGACCCTGCAATGTGTTCTTGCTGCCCAGAAAGCCAACCGCATCTTGATATTCAGTGGACCTCATAGTCTTAACATGACACATAGTCCTAGTATTATATCATTTGGCAGTTCTGAAAATATGCATAAATTTTGTTGGAGAAATAAACTACATGAGAGTGCTTAAAGTATATCTAGCAGTTTTATTGTCATTGTTACCTTTTATCTTTGGTTCATAGCATAAGATACTTCAATCATTAATATTTATTTCTTCCCTTTTATTCCACAGAAACAAACTGTTCCCTGAGTCTACAGTTAGGAATATTATGTATCAGATCCTGCAAGGGCTTGCATTTATCCATAAGCATGGTAGGTAATTACACAATTACACTATTAACTTTAGGAACAGGAATGATCAGAAGAATGGCACTAAATGAGAGGTTCAGATTACTGAAAATATCTATACTTTTATAGTTGCCCGATACTTTTATCTGGAAGTTTGCTCAGTTCCTTTTCTGTAGATTTCTGCTTTCTCAGACTGGCAGCTGGTCACTCTCAAACTCATCTGATGTTAATGGACACATTTTGTGATAGATGTAGAGGTCCCCTGAGACTGAGAATAAAGGAGAAGTTACTCTTTTCTCAAACTACAGACAGATACCAAATAAAACACACATTCTCTGTAAGATGCACTTAAAGTAATGAAGTCTGAGTGACAAACAGCTTTCGTTGAATGGCCTTCCAACTAATTTTTACAATAATGATAAAAGCTGTAGCTGGTCTACCAGCCAGTAGTAACAAGACCCACTTTAGTAATAAAAAAAGAACAAAATTAATACCTTATTTTAATGATAGCTTCCTCACCATATTTTGCTGACCTCTGCAATTCTGCCTGCTAAATACACTGTAGTGTCTGTTGCTGGGCTTTATCAGAAGAGAACTAACATCAGTAGCTGAAGTCCTGGAAGTGAAAGGCTTGTAGGACCAGAATTTCAGTTTTCTTGAAGAACACATTTAACTCTTATTTGCAGAAAATTTCCAAGCTAATGGCTTTATTCACTCATTTAGTAGCACTTGGATACTCTTCTGAAACCAAACTATAAATTCCAGTCTGTTCCAGTGAGATGTATAATATGTAAAAATAGAAAAATACTATGATTGATTTGCAGAAATATGATCCTTTTTTTTTTAATAAATTGTCAAATGGATCACAACCTTTCAGAATACCTTTTTTGTTCAAAGACCTGCTACACACTAGACTGGTATTTCTGCCAAGATGTTGCAAATCCATAGTTAAAAACATCTTTAAATGTATGGCAAGCCTGACAGGATGGTCTTGATGGTCTTGTGGCTGACAGTGTAAGAATGGGTGTCCCAAGACTCTCTCTACCACAGTTTCCAAAAAAATCACATGAAATTTTTTTTTCCCTCTCCATATGTCTCTGTTCTGCTCCTGTATGGCATAGAAATGCTTGTCAAATAAACTTTTTATGTTCTTTATCCATTCAAACTCTTAAACATCCTTTCATATTTGAATGCACAGTTGATTGCTCTTTTTAGAAGTTTGCCATGAATTAAATTGCCTCACAAGCCTTCTGTCAGTGCATTGCATGTCTGTGCAGCGAATACAGAAGTGATTGTACTAAATGCCAAGCACAGCCTTGATTGCTTTGTCTGGTACCTTCCCTAAAGAGGCAGTAGTTCTAGCTGGCACCAGAACATCTACTTAATATCTGCAGGAAGGACACAGTCTGCTGGTTAGCAGATATCTACAGCGCTGTGTATTCAGTGCTGTCATACATTAATCTTAGTAATGAAACTGAGTGTAGTAATACTGGGCAATGTAGACACATCCCATGCAAATTCTCTGTAGGAGAATATTTAAAGCCATCGGAAAAATAAGCATGTTGGAGGGTCTCTGAAAATGAGGTCGTAGAGCTCTATTAAGGTACTACAAAGGGAGCTGTGTTTAAAAAATGGTGGTCTCAGACACCTGCAAGAAAGAAGTTTAAGGACAGTTTTTCCAGGCTAATGGTGGAAGCAAATTTCAGAGGCAGAACTCAGTGATGTTCTAGCCCTGTTCTCTCATTTGTATTGGAAGAGCTCTTTCCAAATGCTCTTTTGTGATCGGGTTTTGCTGAATGCAGGAAGCACTAAAGAAAAACCAGAGATCCTCTGATAGGATGAGGAGTAGCTGAGTGCTTGCAGATTATTAGGTTCTCAGATTTAAAAAGAAATTCAAAGCGAAAAAAACCCTTAATTTGTATTCTGTTTAAAATACCATTTTATGTAATAGATTGATATATTCATTGAACAGTTTTCAGTTAGAATGAAACTAACATTAAATGGTATAAATATTTTTATGTTAAGGAAGAGTCACTTGAAAGGGAGCTGTCTTTTAAGATAGTCAACTTGTGTATACTGTTCTTCACAGTGTGGCTGAATAACCATTGTACTGACCAGCTCTGTTGACCACATAAGGCTTTGATCTCTATGTGGTGCTATTCCAGCTTCAAAGCTAAGAACTAAAGCAAAACAATCCGGGTGGAAAATAGAGGATACAGCACTGGGTGACATTGCAATCACATCCATATTTCACTTGAATTTTAGGGTTCTTTCACAGAGACTTGAAACCTGAAAACCTGCTTTGCATGGGACCAGAACTTGTGAAAATAGCAGACTTTGGTTTAGCCCGAGAAATCCGATCTAGACCTCCATACACTGATTATGTATCCACAAGATGGTAAGTGCTAGTACTCGCCCACATTGTGGGAACTTGCAGTCAACCCTTTGAAGTAGTACAGTATTGAATTTGTGCTGATTGTAATACCACTTTTGATGCCTCCTCTTTATGAAACTTTTATTTAAGCTCGGCTTAGTTGGAAAAGCTTCAGTTAGGGCAAGACAGTTTACAGAGGGCAGCAGCACAGGAGCAAAGAGGGAGGTGGTAAGGTAGATGAGACATGCTGGGATTGCTGCATGTCAGGCAGAGGAGAGCTTACAGGAGCTTATATAGGTTTTAATTCTAAAAAAAAAGTAAAGTCATATATATAGGATAGAAGAGGAGCTTTTTAAGGTATGTTTGCTGTTAACATCAAAGGATGAGGTGAGTGTTTCATGTATGTCTGTTTGAATTGTGTTGAGGGGATTTGTTTCTTTTTTTCCTTCTCTTACAGGTACAGGGCTCCTGAAGTCCTTCTGAGATCTACCAGCTATAGTTCTCCAATAGATATTTGGGCTGTTGGTTGCATAATGGCAGAAGTTTACACACTGAGGCCTCTCTTTCCGGGTGCCAGTGAAATTGATACTATATTCAAAATTTGCCAAGTCTTGGGGACGCCAAAGAAGGTAGCTAAAGTGACATTCCACACTGCAGTGACACTAGAGCTGTTCTACAGTGCAGGATGGCACAGTAGCAGTAAGCATAAAAGTAATAAATATTCCTGCATACTGCTAATTTATGGTATTGATCTCAGATACAGTAAACTAAATTAAAACTTATTTTCTGTGTAATAAGCATTATTTAATTATGATATAAAACCTGACATTTAGAGGAGGAGAAGTAGAGAGCTCTGAAAAAAGTCTTTAGACCGATTTCATTAGGTGGAAATTTTATTTTGTCTTGCACATTGCATATAAACCTGTGGTTTAAGAGGCTAAAAATTGGAATCACGGCACGACTCCTATCTCCTGATTCCATTTGTATCCTTGGCTTGGTCAGGTGTAAAGCGAGACTTACTTCTCACCAGAGGCTTGTGGTGAGGATTCCCCGTGAAATCCTCTGTACAGTCTACAGTAAACTGTACACAGTCTGTTACTGGTAAGAGAATATATGCTAAGTGCTTAGGCACTGATATTTTACAGCTGAACTTCTTCTGTCATTGGAAATCTCATTCTTCCAGAATGACTGGCCTGAAGGCTACCAACTTTCAGCTTCCATGAATTTTCGCTGGCCTCAATGTGTACCTAACAACCTAAAAACTCTCATACCTAATGCAAGCAGTGAAGCAGTGCAGCTCATGAGAGACATGTTGCAGTGGGACCCCAAAAAGCGACCGACAGCAAGTCAGGTTTGATTTTGTTTTCTTTTTCTCACACGTGGATGTGATGTTTCCTTTCGCTGCAAGGCACCTTAAATAGACAGTCATTTAGCAGTTGCTCGGGGCTGCAGTTCTTAGAAGGGAGAAGAGCAGAAGCCAAGAACAATTTGCAAGGCAATGGTTGGTAATTAAAAGAGAGTAATCAGCCTTTGCATGCAACTTAAGTGCTTGAGGTGCGTGCTCAGTGATCAAAGGTGTGACTGCAGCATGTGTAAGTACACCTGAACTATGCTATCCACTGTGAATAGCAGCAGAGTGACGGGAGGATATATGGCTGCAGGCTCTGGTGCTGTTCTTTATTGCTATTAATATGTGCCACAGAATCACAGGAATCTGGTCCAACCCCCTTGCCTTAGGCAACCTGTGCCAGTGCTCAGTCACCCTCACAGTAAAAACTGTTTCTTAATGTTCAGAGGGAGTGTCCAGTGTTTCAGTTTGTGCCTACTGTCACTGGGCACCCCTGAGAAGAGACTTCCTCCATCTTCTTTGCACCTTCCCTTCATGTTTTTGCATACTTTGGTAAGATCCCCATGAGCTTTCTCTTCTCCAGGCTGAACTATCCCAACTCTCTCAGTCTTTTCTCATATGTGAGATGCTCCAGTCCCTTAATCACCTTTGTGGTCCTTCTCTGGATGCTCTCCATTATGCCCATCTCACTCTTCTGCTGGGGAGCCCAAAACTGGACACAGCACTCCAGGCACAGCCTCACCTGTGCTGAGCTGAGGGGGAGGATTACCACTCCCAGCCTGCTGGCAACGCTCCTGCTCATGCAGCCCAGGATACTGTTAGCCTTATTTGCAGCAAGGGCATACTGGTAGCCCATGTTCAACGTGGTGTCTACCAGGTCCTTTTCTGCAGAGGTGCTTTCCAAGTGTTTGGCTCCAGCATGTACTGGTGAATGGGATTATTCCTTCCCAGGTGCAGAACTTGGCATTTACCCTTGCTGACCTGAAGTTCCTGCCAGCCTCTTTCTCCAGCCCGTTGAAGTCCTGCAGATGGCAGCATGACCATCTTGTGTATCAGCCTCTCCTTCCAGTTTAGCATCATCAGCAGATTTGCTGAGGGTGCACTCTGCACCACCATCAACATCATTAATGGAGATGTTGATCGGTATTTGCCCCAATATTGAACCTCTGGGATACACTGATACCTCCTGGCCTCCAACCAGACTTTGTTCCACTGATTACCGCTCTCTGGTCTTGCCTATTCAGCCGGCTTTCAGTCCACCTCACCCTGTTCATCCAGCCCAGTGTTGCCTGGACAAGGCTGGCTTTTGCAGGACACACTCCGCTCAAGTGCCCTGCAGGTGTGTCCCAACATCCTGTACGTAAGCATTGCTCAGGTCATCAGTATTACACGTACTGATGGTGGTGGCGGTAGCCACTGCTTTCAGACACCAGTAATGTTGTGGTAATAACCAACTAATTAAATAAGCAGGGCCCCTTTTAAAAAACAGAATTCTGGGTTCAAATCTGGGTTCAAATCTGTCTTGACTTCTGTAGGACTATAGCTGAACCTTTGTGATTCAATTAGACCTTCAGTATAAATTGTAATAAAAAGCTTTAAAGCTAATTAAAACAGTTAAAAATGAAATAGATTTATAACTCTCCAAGATAATGAAAAGCAAAAAATACTATATTAAGAGCAGTAACAAATCTTTTACAGTACCACGCAAATGGTGAAGAATCTGAGCTTTTAGAAGCTTTTTGTAGTGAAAAGTCTTTGGAAAGGGAAGACCTGAAACAGCAAGATAGGTAGAGATCTCTTGCCTTTACTAACAACTCCTTAATTACTTGTAAGGCAGGATAAAAATATTTTTACCAACGTGTCTTTTGGCTGATTTGCACAAAGGTTATATTTCTTTCACTCGATTCAGTCTTGGAACTGGGAAATAGAAGAGATGGGATGTCTCTGGGGGCATTAGTTTTGCTGGCTGAATCTGTGATGATGGTCTGTGTGTTTGCACATGTGCATGCACACAGACGTGAAGAGACAGCACATAATGAAATATGCCTTGAGATGCCATAGACCTGGTTAAATATCTTACTTCTGCAGAACCTTTTCCTTTTATATAAGTCCACAGATGATTTGATAACTTGGTATCTCTGGAAACTTTTCTAGTATTGCATGATTTTTCTGAAGTGGATTGTGCTCTCTAGAATCTGGCACTGAGAGATGGGTCTTCTGCTGTTTTCTACCCTAGAAAAAAGGAATCTAAATTTCAACTGAGACATAGAACTGGGGTAAATTAAAAACTTTGGTTTTCTCAGCCTATTTTCATTACTTTTTAGGCGCTTCGATACCCATACTTCCAGGTTGGGCATGCCCTGGGTGTTCAGGAACTGGGAAGACAAAAGGAAGTGCATAATAAATCATCTCTGCATATTAAGCCTGTCCCTCCAGTACAGCCCCCACCGAAACCTCATGCCCGAATTTCATCAAGGCCTTTTCAACAAAGCCAGTCTTCTCAGCACGTGGTGTACCAATGTAAGACAGACAACTCTGGGACTGAGCACAGTAACTACTTACAGGAAGACAAGTCTAACCAGGTTCTTCTGCCTGCAATTCACAATAAGGTTCCTCAGCAGGTAAAGGTCCGTCTAGCATAAGATAAGCTTCCTGATATATTGCCTGATTATTCCTAATTATGTTTCTTTTTCTGATTCACTTTCAAGGTTCTTGTACTTCTACTGAAAGGACAGAATAAAAAATAGTTACAACTTTCTGATAGAAACTGGAAGTCTGTTGACATCTAAATCCAGTTGCTATAAAACAAGAAAGTTGATTTCTCATTTCAGTGCCATTTTATGCTTCCCTTTGTTGTAGAGCACCACTTAAAGGATGACACTATGTTTTCATATGAGTAAAAAAGAAGTACAGTGTTCAAATTATAAAGGGGATTGATGCCAGAGAGAAAATTATTGAAGTAAATAGAATTGAAATTGGAGGGAGGAGGCTATTGCCTTCGTCCATTTAAGGCATCCAGTTTATTGACTGGGGTTAATAGTCATTTTGGACTACACTGGACATAGAAAACATCAGATTCTTCTTTTAGCATAAGAACCTACCCTTTCTGTTGGCTGTGCGAGGAGACTGGATTCGTGAGACATGACGAGAGCAAATGCTGCTGAGAGATCGGCCATAAGTAGGGTCTGCGCGAGTCACACAAGGTTGAAATGTACTGGCGAGCCTAAATGACTGAAGAGGCACAAATTTGTACCTATGCTGTCCTACAAGAGAAATATATTTTATAAATGTCTAGACACATGCTTGTGGAAACATAAATGTCCAAGCAGTTTTGTACTCCCAGCATGGGTCTAGAAGTGAAAATTGAGCATAAGGGCTTTGTTTGGGAGGTGCATATTGAAATATAAATAGAATCGGAATTGAGACCCAAGAAATCTCTTCTTCTGTCAGTTCAGAATACTTTATTACAGGATGAAATGCAGAAGATAAGTAATAATATGGTCTATATATTGTGTTCTTAGCATGTTTAATGAAAGATGAGGATTGCATTGTTACAGCTCTACTACTGAGAAAAAAAAGTCCTCTTTGTTCCTGTCATCTGGTTTATTCTCTAAGCACGTGGGTTTGTTTCTTTTTAATCTTTGTAACAGAAAACATCTGCTGGGTCTGAGAATATAAGTGGTGACCTTAAACCAAAACCTAGGCGAAGATGGGGACATCTTGCTAGGACAGTGAAGAGTTCTGAAGACTGGGATGACTTGGAAGACCTTGATTTCAGCTCTTCCATCATAAGAATGGACTTGAAAAACAAGAAGAGGCAGAATGATGAAACTCTTTGTAGGTAAGGGTTTTTTTATGTCCATGTGCTATTTGGTCTGTTTCTTTAGCCTTTTCCTCTTTCTTAGTGATGTTGCTCTTTATACTTTCTGTGGGTCTAGAAACATATATCTGTACAATTCCTTGTTCTTTTTTTTTCCCACTGAAAATGATGCTTGGTTTAAGTCTCCCCAAATTAGTCTTTGAATATATACTTTATATTTCACTTGTGGACCATTTTGACATACTCCATGCATATAAACTGTTTTGGAGGACTCTAAGCTGTGGTTTCCATGGATTGTACAGAGTAGAGAAAAACCTACTGAGTGATTCATAAAAAAACTTTAAAAGCAGAATATAAGGGAGCTAGAAACACAATTCTGACTTTCATGGTCACTTGTATAGCTGAAAATACTCCCTGTTGTCTTGTTGTTTGTAGTGTAGCAAACACAGTATAAGGAGATGATTTGTGGAGATGGGATGGAGTTGAGAAGCCCAACTGTGGATAAACATGTGGTATACAAATTGGACTAAGTGTAGCAATTTTTTAATTATAGATTTGAAAGCATTTTGGACCTGAAGCCTTTGGATGCTATAGGCTCTGGCACCAGTGCACGAACTTGCCACGCAACCCTTTCACGGCAGGACACTCCCACATTGCGAGTTTCTGCTGCAAAGCAACACTACTTGAGACATTCTAGGTACCTACCTGGTTAGTAAAACATACTTTTTTCTTTTTCGTCCTGCAATTCTAAGAGTAGTATGAAATGGTCATTGGAACGTTAGCCATAATCCTTTGAGCTTGTGGAAGGGGGCTACTGCTTAAAGAAAATGAGGAGAGCAAGAGCTTTGCTCATTAGATGGCCGTGATACAAACTATATTCTGGCAGTCTAGCAACTGAGAAATGCTGCTTACAAACAAAGGGACAGGATTGTTGATACTTCTTGCTCCTAATGAATACTCTTATACTTGGAAGAGTGTTAGAAAATGCTGTAAATGTGCCAAATTATTCCGTTTCCCTATAAAGGATAAGACTGGTCTTTTAGACTGGAAAATACCTGTACATTTATGTCATGAATGTATAATACCATGAACAACAGTGGGAATATGCTTTTCTGCAGCTTGGAGTTAAATAGAATGTAGATCCATGTCTCTATAGAGAATTACATGCTTGTCTTCATGATAGCCTCTGCTATACTGAGACCAGTGCTGGGGTGGGATGAAGTGCAGGAGGCAGACATGTCTGCCTGTAATTAAAATGAGGTGAATGTAAGTGAATTCTTTTTTGTAATTTTTGTTTATAAAGGCAGTGTTAGCTATTCATTCACTTGTTGTACTAGCACTTACAAAATTATTTAAGTAAACTAGAAGGTACTGTGACAGCAAACTCAGTCTTTTTTCCTGAAACAATTAATTGACTTTCAAATTGGCTCACTTAAGCACAGTTTTGGTAGCTAAAACTTGTTTTACTAGAGGAGATTGTAAAACACATTGATCCCAAGCCTGCTTTTCTCTTCTCAAAAGTTGTGAGTGCATTCTTGCATGTTGTATACCCTGTTTAAATACAGGATGTATATTCAATGCAAATAATAGGTGACACGAACCCTACTGCAAACTGTTTGCACAATCAGTGGTTTCAGTAGAGACACTAAAGAAGAGTACAGGACTGTAAGAACTGGAATTGCCATTATTTGCTCTCAGGTTATCTTGTCATTAGGCTTTTACAGGAAGCGTAGATTTCATTTTCTTAGCAAGGTTCACCTTTTGTGATTTGAGAATATTTGTGGCCTTGATGTAAGTAAGAATCCTGTCCTGGGATAAAGGCAGCCACTGATGCTAGTGGAACTACTTTCACTGTGATGTGCCTAGTCATAGCATTCCTGTATGACGAGAGGATGGGAAGTGATCCAGAGAGTTACTGAGAGGGAGAAGGTTTTGTTTAAGTTGAACTGGACATCTGCTGTAAGATCGTGCATCAGGTGGAATGAATGCAAGCCTGTGTGGCTACAGAGATTTCAGCCTAATAATCTTTGCATTTTTTGCAATAGGAATAAGCACAAGGAGCAGCGTAGTCTCCACTTCAAACAAAGAGTCTGTTCCGTCTAATTCGTGGCCCAGTTCTGGTTTGTCTGGCAAAACTTCCAGTTTGGGAGGAAGTATTAACAGGATGAATTCAGGTAAGAAACTGTCCTTAACACTGTGAGATATGATAATAAGTGATGTCTCTGCAATTCCCCACAGCTATATTTTGGGCTCACCCATTTCTAAAACATTGTCAGCTCCGAAGGTACTTGCTACCTTGTCTTTTCTTTCTGATAAAATCAGTTATGAGCACTGTTGCCTCGATTTGGAGACTCCCTGAAACTGAAACATAGTCATTTCTTTTACTGAATCCCCAAAAGTCTGTTTTGAAGTACCTAATGCATAGAAAGTTGGACAGCTTAGGTCTGTTCAGCTTGAAATACTTAATCTTGCGTTCAGTTTCCCTCTTCAGTTTTCATAAGTCATATTTTCTGGTTTCCAAATTATTTTAGCCCAGCTGTTGCATAAATGACTGTCAGTAGAGGAGGAAGCTCATCTAAATCCATACACACCATTCTTGTTACATGAATAAAGCAAAGAAAATCTATCATCATGTCTTTTAATTGATGTTGTTTAAAATAATGAAATAATTGCAGCTTTAAAAATTCAGAAAAAAAGCAAAACTCTTCAATTTTTCTTCTTCAGGTGTTTTTGGCATTTGATATTTCAGGTATTTAATCACTGTTGTTGGATTTGAAGTAATTAATATGTAGAATTTTACATTAGATTTTACGGGATAAACATATTGATGTTGCTAGATTGTATCTGTTTCTTTTCTAAACCTTTGCTTCAGGTTTTCATGTGATGTTACAGTTCTGCAGTGCCCTACTTCTTTTGAAAATGTTTGACTGAGAAAATTTGTATTGAATCTTGGCCCAAAGAAACATTCTGGGGCTTTAGAAACTCTGGTTTAAAAAAAATAAAAAACTTTCTTGATGTAATTAAATCAGAAAATCGTTGTTTAACGATTCAAGATGGAAGGATGTTGTAAATAGCTAAACTACATGAGAACCTTTATATACGTAACACATATCTCCTTCCTGGCTCTTCTACAGTTTTTTGCTGCTTTTGTAGCTGCATAAGATATCATTAGATTTTTCCCTTTTTTATTTATTACTGTCGTTTCCCAAAATATGCTTTGCCACTGCTCTAGTACATCGTAGGCACATGTGCAATGGCTCTGGTCTGTGCATGCTAATTTGTTTAGTATCCCCTTCTGCTACAACTCTAGACTGTTTTGTTCCATTTTCTGTGGCTTATCCTACAGGTCAGTCAAATCTGTTCCTGCTCATCTTAGGGACAAGTTTTGTAGCTGACTTTACAAATTTGGAATGTGAATCTGGACCACATTTTTAAGTTGTGCTCTCACTGGGCTTCAGTAAGACCTTTGTGTAGCACCAGAGCCCCGTATTTCAATGCATGGAAATCAAGAGTGAATATATTTGTAGGACTTGGTGAATCTCAAACAAAATAATTCTAAAAGTAAAATGTTAAGTTTTGAGAACTTTGAGAAACCTTGAAAAAGCTGAGATGTCAGGGAGGATTGCAATTCTCCCTGACAGGTAGAATTTGTACCAGTTTTCCATTTATCTGTAATGCAGTCTGATGCTGACAATCTCCTGAATGCAGGTACATAAAGGAGCTGTGAATTTCTAGTGTCTTCAGTTAAGTTCTTGTTTTCATCAGTCCGTGATCAGGCCTGGTGTTGAACGTGACCCATCGGTGCACAGCTTTGTTGATAATGTGGGAGATCCATTGTGTTGAGCTCAGGTGTTCCTTGCCGTTTCTTTCAGGGCCCACAGGATCAAGTGGTCTAACTAGTGGTTATATCCCTTCATTTCTGAAGAAGGAAGTAGGTTCTGCTGGGCAGAGGGTTCAGATAACACCAGTTGTGGATCCATCTTCCGGTAAGTATAGCATCAAAGTTCTCTCTGTCCCTTGCTCTGTAATCCATGCTATATGCAGCACTGAGCTACTTATCTTTGCTTTACTTTATTTGGCAATATTTGACTGACTGGAAATACTGTTTATAACCTTGCAGAAATTCATATAGAGAAAAATTTGGTTTATTTTTACTTTGTTTATTAAATATTTGGGTTTATCTGCAGCATATTTCAATGGGACCTAGAGGTTGGTGTGAACCAACTGACTGGCACAGAATTCACTGTTGTCAAGTCAGTGATGTAAATACTCCTTGTCTGATAAGGTTTAAGACATTGATTTCCACTACTGTCTCACATCACCAAATTCTATTAAAAAAGGAGGCTTAGTTTTTGGAGAAATAAGGATGTGGGCGTGCATCCAGTTGCTGCTCAGTGTGAGACCTCTCACTGAACCTTTATCTCACATCATTTTTCTTTTGTTCTTTAGATTTTGCTTCTCTGACATCAGTCAGACCCCATCTGGGATGGCCATCCTTCAGTTCCCCCACAAAAAGCTCCCCAAGGTTAATGCCTCTCCCACCACCAGCTCAGCCGATCCATGGGCGCGTTGACTGGTCCGCAAAGTATGGCGCTCACCGGTGACTGTGGAAATGCTCTCTGACCAGTGCATGTTGCCCATAAAATGGTGGCCAACGTGAGACAATTTGATACTGTTTCATATGCCTGTAAATTTAAAAGAGGCAGATCCTCTATGAATGAGACATTTTGAAGGGTTGTTTTTTACTTACTTGCATTAATTTGAATGCAGCCTTGTACCTTTTTGTATAAAAATGTTTTGTTATATAATTGGGTCCAGTTATTTTCATAAAACTGATACATTTTGTATATATGGCTTAGGGGATTTGGCATTTTTATACAATAAATTTTTATAATGAACTTTAAAAAAAATAACTTTTTTTTATTAGATTGAACTTTTTTATAGAAGTGGATAAAAGAAGCAAAGTGGTGCAATATTGCAGTGGAAGAGAAGTATCGAGAAAGGGGCATTCATTAGACATTTTCTGAAGTTTATATACTAAATGAGGCTGTATAATTACAGTGATGCCGTGTCTCGATGCCATGCTTCTGTTGTCCTGTGTTCATTTGCTTCATACTGGCATTAGAGGAGTGAGTGACTAAACTCTCCTTTGCAGTCACTGAGATTGCTGAAAGTCAGTGGGAGACACTTTCTTTTTAAATTTATTTTTCCCTTTAAAAGGTTTTTTTTGGACTGCTATCCAAATCTACCAAATCTGGAGAATCTTCTTGTTTGGTGGAGGGTAAATATATTCCCTTCTATGGATCTGTTTTCTGACACAGTGCTCTTTTTTCCTGCTTCAGTTTCTCCTTGGCATTGTTCACTATGAAATAGAATATGGACCTACCCTGTTAAATTCATTTAAATTCATTTTCTCTAAGGAGAAAAATCAGATTCTTTCTTCTTTTTCTTTTGTTGTGAATATAAGATCTGAAGACATATTTAAGACAGTATTAAAAATTATGAAACTTGTTTCAGAGGAAAAGAATATTAGTGATACAACAGCAACAGAATTTAAGGAAACATATCAATGCAGCTGACTTTTCACAATTGTCTTAAATCACTTTTGGGAAAAATAAAACGGCCAAGAATAACCACCCAAAACAATCCAGAGGAAATAAGTCAGTTTAAGCTTACTTAAGTTCTTACTCAGTTCTTCTTCACTTCAATACATCTTCATTTTCAATGTGAAGAATATGTCAGCTTCCGTAAGTTAGGCCTGCAGGCTCTACAGGAAAAACTAGGACCTTACCTGGTCCTGTTAAGAAAATGTAAAATTCTGGTTGATTTCACAGAAACTGATACAGCCCTTTGAAGAGTAGTTTAATTCAGTTTACAAGAGAGTATGAGTTATATCAGGTTATAGAGAAAAGAAAATAGCCCCATAGTCTGGTTTAATTCTGCACTGTAAAGTAGTGCCAGAGTCTAGCTGTCAGCAGAAGATTCATTTAAGTCACAGCATTTGGCTGTTTCCTGTGCCTCCTTCCACAGAAGGAAGATAAAAGACTTCAGTGCTGTGGGAGAACCTCTTGTAGAGCTGTGGTTTGGATCAGCTGCCAAAGCTGAAGTGTGCTGAGGAAATACATCTTCCTGCAGAAGTGTGCAAAAATTCTCATCTTTCTGAGCTCATTGTCTGAAGGCAAATTCTTTATTTATGAGACTTAAATCCAGCCTAAAGGGATCAGACAGGTACTGTTCTCAGCATCCATCTGTTTTGTGGGAACTGAACGGTTCCTGTGTCAGTGAGATCCTCTCCATGGGATCTGCCAGCACACACAAGGGGTAGCTGCTGCGGACTGGAGACCGAGAGCGCATTCTGACCTTTTCAGTGCTTCACATGGAGAATTCAAGGATCCCTTCCCATGGGATTTCAAGGAAAGTGTACCCTAGAGTAGGGTGCTGGCTCAGTGCTGCAGCAGGAACCACGGGGAGCACTGGTCACTCTTTGCTTTTACGGGCTCAGTCCACAGTGAGACAGCACAAGACAAAGAGGGAGCAAAAGTGTGCATGTAAGACTTGCACGTGCCAAAAACATCTTATGTGTCCCTCTACTCTGTTATCTGTGCATAGCCAGTGCCTAACTCCAAACCATACCTAACTGCTCCCAAAGCAGCGATGCCAATGCTTAGGAGTAACATAAAGCAGCCATTCAGTTCCTAAAGCATATGCTGATGGTGTCTGTTGGTAAGTGGAAAGGGAAATACGTATATTTATGTTAGAACTGGAAAGATAGTTGTTTCTCTTGGTGGAAATAATATCTGTATTTATGTCTACATATAATTTAATTTATTTTATCTGTCTCAAGAACGAACACCCTGAACCTACCCTAAGTATCCTTAGACCTAAGTAGGCAATTTAAGTAGTCTGGTCTGTACATCAAAGTCCTAGGAGTAGGAGAAAGAGATGAACAAGTCATGAGAACAGGCTGCTGAGGCTTGGATTCATCATACCTGAGTGTAAGCTCATTTGTTATGAGCTGACTCTTTAGACCTGTGGTGAGTGAGTATCATCTCAAAAGAAATCTTGTCTCACCTGAGAACGTACTAGGGTTCTGGAAATGCCTGAGTCTCTCCACTAAGGATGGGGACCACTCAGAGATTCAAATAACACAAGATGAATGTGTGAATTTGGCCTGTAATCTCTGGGCCTTTATCAGACCTGCAGTGATTTTTTTGACTATAGCATTCAAGGTTTAGTCAGTCCAGCAAAAAGATAAGAAAAAGTTGTACGTTTTTTAATTTGGCATATCTCCTCCTTTCTTTCCCAAGGTAAAGTCGGTATTTTTGGGAAAAAAAGGTAATAATCTTGATGTTCAGCATCAATCTGCCAGTTTTAACTTAGTGACACAGAAAATTAGCTAAGTATAATGGCAGCCCCTGTATCCTTATTAAGCAAATTTCTACTAAATTTGGAAAAGTTCTTCTGAGCAGGATGGAGCTGACTGAGTATTGTATTGGGCTATCTCAGTGTGCAATACAGATACGGAAAAGATGGAGGTCCTTATTATACTGAAATCTGGACAAACAGCATATCTGAGAATTTATGATACATAACCTACTACTTTGTGCTTGAATATTTAGCAGGATCTTTATGCAAAACGTTTTTAGAATTGTACTGTTTAGGTTTTCTCAGGCTTAGGTATAATGTATAATAATAATAACAACTGTTGGAAATAAAGGAGTCTGACAGTGGATTCATTCACCTCTGTAATCCAGATTTTCCTAAAAGTATTGTGTAAGTGCCATGATGTTAGCCAAAAAAAAACCACACCCATGCCAGAAAACCCACTTTCATGGTGTTTCTGTATCTACTATGGCTGTTTATATGAGTAGGATGTTCTGTAATGTGAGGAGGAAAGTATATACTGAAAGAACATTTTAGAACTTAACGCGGAAGGAGGGGGTAGAATTGTCAAAGTGAGCAAAGAAGTAATAGTTCTTGTTTATTCAGCGTTTTTGTTCAAAAACATTCTGTTTGTTTCAATCCTTCTGCATCAAGTCTCCTGCCCAGAATAAAGTTACTCTTGAAGAAGTACTACTGACTCGAGTCTTGCTCTTTGATTCAGTCTTTAATAAAAGCACTTTAGTTTGCCTTTTGTTTCTTTGGTTTTTAAGTTGTGGGTTGATTGGTTGGGGTTTTTTTAAATAAACCTTCCCTGTGGTACCTTTTCCGAGGAGCACTGCAAGTTTACTGGCCACGTGGTTTGAGTGCATGAAATTCCGCAATATCCTTTGAGCTCCGTGTAAGGCTAATTGCTCAGTCCTTGGATGTCACCTCCTCAGAACCTACCTGCAAGGGTGCCTTAAAACAGAATATGCGTAACACATTGGAAGAGCAGAGAGTTGGACTAGACTTGTGGATCCCTTCCAAGGGAAATTTATTCTATTCCATTCCATTTCATTCCATCCTGCTCTCTTCTGCTTTCAAGGCAGTAGAAGCTGAAGGCTATTGATCATTTACAACTCCAGTCCTTTTGTAAGCTCTTTAAGTGGGCTGCAAATCAATTGAACAGGTGAAGAACTAGGTGAAAAGTGCATTTGGAAGAGCAAGGATGCTCATTTTAACTGGGGGGGTGTGTGTGTAATGTGAGGAGCTCATGGATTCAGAAGTGACTATAAGGGAATGGAAATCATGGACTCCTGGCTTGATGGACAAAAATTGCTTTATTGCCCCTCATCCTGTGTTTTCATCTCATTCACTTTCACCTGGGAGTGGTTATGCAAATTAAGACCGAACACAGGTGCAAGTCACATATCCAGCACTCTCTCAGGCAGGCCTTTCACACACACACACCTTGGAGTTTGAAGCCACCCTTTTTACCATGATGAAATTGTTCACATTGAAATTAAAAAAACTCGATTTGCTCACAGTCACTCGTCAGAGTGAGTAGGGAATGTGCTTATGAGCGATTCTGGGAGTAGTTGGATAGTGGCGTTTGGGAGCACAAAACAATGGCAAACTGCCCCATGCAGCGCCTCACTTGGATGTGTCTGCAGTCTTGGAAGCTTGACTACCCTACGTTCTCC
>JAYRBT010000114.1:91915890-91938335 GCA_036023395.1 Myiotriccus ornatus
TAGAGGGAGGAGTTTGGGTCTTTTCTCATAACTCATCCTCAGCAAAAGACCTGTGTCTCATTTAAACTGGGACACATACTTTTTTTAATTGCAAAAAGTAATTTTCATGAGGGGAATAGGAATTTCAATATTTACTCTCATAACACAAATCTAAGAAAATTCTGCTTGTAGAGGTGCCTTCTTATTTAATATTTTTCTGTGCTTTGGTTTCAAGGATCGATATGTATGTTGGAGGAACTGATGACCTTATGGGCTTCATTATGATGTTCCCTTTCTTATCGGCTGAGGATAAAGAGAAACAACGTGCTTTTATTGTTCAAAAAGCAACAAGCAGGTATTTCCCAGCATATGAAAAGGTGTGTAGGAGGGTCATTTTCTTCCATTTTTCTGGGGGGATAGCAATGGGAAACCAGGTATTTTACCAAAGGCAGAAGAAACAAAAGTGTCAGTTCAGTACTTTAAAGCAGGACATAATACTGTCTGCAGGCTGGTGAGACGAGGAGGAGGTCAGAGCAGTATGAGACAAACTGGGCCCTTTCGGTATGTTTTCTCTCCCATGCCCAGCTGAGGAGCGAAGCAATAGAACAGCTTTGGTGGGCAGCTGGTGTCCAGCCAGGCTCAACTCACCACAGTAACTCACCTTGCAAAAGCAGTGCTAATTGTCATCTTTGTTTAACACTTCAACAGCAATACACAGCTATCACTGCTGTCTTCAAGCCATACTGGAATCTGCTTAAGCCTGCTGCTTAAGCCATACTGGAATCTTGGTGTTTTTCTAACTTGATACTTTTTTCTAAGTTTGATACTTCGAGAGTTGGGACTCCAGAGATACTCTCGCTGATAGTTAATGTACACAAGACAGGATGATTCGGCTGGAATTGCTACTTCTCTGTTTTAAAGACTAAAAAGAAGACAGTTTTCTACTTTGCTGGTGTAGTGGCTGTCAGAGTGCATTCTGCCCTGGTGTTTTAGACTGATCACCTCTCTTTTACATTGTCTGGTTTTCCGCTGAAGCCGTAACTGCATACAGAAAAATTGAAGATTTATTAGGCTTGAAAGGTGTGAATACCAAGGAGGTATCTAACCTTGTAGTCCAGTACACAGGGTTACATAGGGCTATAGGAAGGAACAGTGGGTAAGGAAAACCCTAGCATTCTAGAATACAGCTGCAGAATGAAGAGTGACTGCAGGCACTAGGCACACATTCCTCCCAACTAGTAACTACATGGGACAGAAGGGTGAAAAGGAGACAGTAAAGTCAAAGAAGGTATGCCTGTGTGTTTTGGAAATGTGAACCCCAGCTGGCTGTCCACATCTGAACATTGTCATCTATAACATTTCTAGATTTTGAAAGACCATGGGCAGGATTTTCTTGTTGGCAACAGTTTTAGCTGGGCAGATGTTCATCTTCTTGAAGCCATTTTAATGGTAGAAGAGAAGAAGTCAGATGTGCTCTCAGGCTTTCCTCAATTACAGGTACCCTGCACTAACAATATGTTCATATGTCTGTAAATGTGATAAATGATATTTCAAAGTATGTTATGTGTAGATAATTACATGAAACATTTGTCACCTTTTCATTGTAGTCTTATTCTTCTTGCTTTAGGAAGAGCCTTGTAATATATTTCATCTAGAGAATCTGTTATTTCTAGAGTAAACCCTGTACACATCTGAAGAAATGCACCCCCCGTTTTTTCCTCTTCTCACCAGTTCTGTGATACCTTTAAGCAGAAAATATTTTCTGGATCACAGGAACTGATTTGAGTAATATACACATCAGAAATCACAGATAACTGTTTCCACTTTATCCCAAGAGGGCTGATTTATTACTGTGGAAAATAACAGGGTTGAAGTGAGGGGGAGTAAAATTCATCCACATCTAGAACTGTATTCCTTGTCTTGTCTCCATGTAAAGCTTGTTAAAGGACGTTACACAAATCAGTAAAATTGATTTTTCTTGTGTTACTTTCTGGTTTTTAAATACCACATACTTACTGTTTGCCTTTTAGGCATTTAAAGCAAGGATAAGCAGCATCCCTACAATCAAGAAATTCCTAGAGCCAGGAAGCCAGAGGAAGCCTGTTCCTGATGATAAATACGTGGAGACTGTGAGAAGAGTTCTGCGCATGTACTATGATCTGAAAGCGAATTAGTGTGCGGGCCACAGCACAGCTGTGCTCGGGGTGGCCAGGGGGCACACAGACAGTTACACTGCGCAGGAAGGCAAAGGGGGTTCGAGACGCCTTTCCGTGGGCAGCGTCTGGTGCTCTCAGACAAAAAACAGTAGGCAGGTATCTTTTATAACACTTTAATACTAGCCTGTTTTTTCCTTCCTTCATCTTGAGATTTTTTCTGGTAATTTTAAGCAAGTGAAGTGGCAGCAAGCATGGTGTGTGGAATAGCGAAGAAGAGAGAAACGTGAGCCGGTGACTGACAGCTTTCAGCATGTTCTGCTGCTTCTGAGGATTTCTGAGATACAGATCAGATTTTTATATGATGATTGCTTCCAATTTATGCCTTTATTGTTTTTAATATCCCTGTCGGCGAATGAAACAAGTGGTTTTTAAAGAAGGTAGGAGGGAGGTGTTTCTCTTGCCAGTTCTACTGGACATCAATGCCTTCCCTGTGCCTTGTGCCTTTATAATTAAGCTGCACTTTTATTACTGAATTAGGAAATAAATTTACTGCTAAATGGTATTCTTGTTTAACCACTGTATCTAGAGGATCTGTTCTAATCAAATAAACTTTTTGTGTGGTCACATTGTCCTGTTGTCTCATGAATGAAAGTTGGGTCTTGCAAACAAAATTTTTACTTTTCTTGGAGGATAAATTCTTTATATTTTATATGAACAGGGTCCTTGTTAACACACATACCTCATGCAAAGGTGTATCTTGTTTGTGTTTATAAACAAAAGAATGGAGATGTGAAGGAGAGGTAGTAAACCATCACACAAACCTTATGTAGTTCCTATCTAAGGCCTAGTACCAGCCAAACTCAAAATGTTTCTTTTCCTCTTTTTTTTAAGTCTGTGGTTTCGACAGACAACTAGACAAAGGAATTTAAAATGTTTTAATCACTTCAACAAATGGCACGCCTTGAAAAGCTGCTCTGCAGGATGTTCTCTTGGGGTTTTGTATCTGTTATTTATAGTTCTATATTAATGACATAACTTACATGAAAAGACTTGTGCTCAATCCTGAATGGCACTGTTTTGTTCGTGTATTAGCTATGGATTGAGAAATAAGATACTGCTTGATATTGAAATGCAGTGAGCACACTCGTCTGATATTGGATGGACAAGCTGCCTACTTGAAAGCTCATCAGTCTCCTCAGCTTCAGTCTGACGGAAGTTTTCAGCACTACAAACACTTTTCCCTCATTTCCAGGTATACAAAGTTTGTACTGATCTACAATATCAGTCACCTGCATTTCTAATGTCAGTTGCAATTGCAGTTTAGTCCTTGGTTTAATGTCAGGTTAGTTTAATATGAAAGTTTGGAAAATCCTGTAGTTGTTGATCTTAATTATTTTGCTAAGTGACATTTTTCTTCAGAATATGAGGAAAGTTGTGTTTTAATGCTGTCCAAAAGTTCCACAAGCAAAGATGCAGAAGATGTAGGAGGTGACTCTACCAGTACTTGTTGGTGATAAGCTAATAGCTGATGGTCACACATTTTTAGTAAAGGTATGGCACAGCAACAGTGAATGTGAGCAGAAGATCAGTTGGTACTGAAGCCTTGTCATCAGCTCTGTATGTGTTTGGAACAGGGTTAACTTCATAGAATCAGGTGGGTTGGAAAGGACCTCTGAGATCATCAAGTCCAACCCTTGATCCACTACCAGCACAGTTACTAGACTATGGCACTTTTGTGAAAGATGCCCATACTGAGCACCCTTGAGTCTTGGTACAGCACTCTAGAAGTAATTATTTAGGTTGTTGGTTGACTTCAGTAATGCTTTCAGGACACATCAGAGCATTTCAGTTCTGATACCAGCCTTCAAGACAGTAACAAGCAAGTAAAATATACAGACACTTGTTGCTGTTTTTCCTATGTCTTTCGATGTTGCTGGCCCAATAATTCCTGGCTCAAAAGTAGTTAAGAATGCATGATAACCTCAGGAATTGTTTTAAATGTCACAAAGACTTAGGCATTAGGCAGTTTTGATGTATTTTCCGAGAAGGACTTGGGTTTGTCCTCAACCCTTGCTCAGGTAAGACCTATTTATGTACAAATCAGCCTGCAGCATCATTCTGATAGTCGGGCAAGTTATGTGTAGTGGGGGTAAAGGTTGTGATCCTACACAACCTGTTTTGGTTTAAAACGCTCCCTATCCATGGAATTGCAAGTTCAAGTTAAAACACTGGGATAATTCTCATTATTTTTTTCATTTAACAGTGAATACAGGATATAGGCTTTAGTACAAGTTATGGTTTCTGATGACTGTATGGGATCTTTATAGATTATTCTGCATTGTGTTTGCTTATATTTTGGTAGGTTGCAATTAATTCCAGTGTAACTCTACTATCTGAGCACCTCTGAAGGTGCAAAAGAAGTATCAGCTATTCATAGGGATTTTGCAGGTCTCCTGCATGCTTCTCGTGTCTCTTCTTCTCACCTGACTATAGCTACACCAACAAAAGAAAGCAAGATGCCAAATTCAGGGAAAACTATCCAGACTGACTGACTGGAGGGCTCCTAACACTGCTTACAGCAGACATTTGACAGCTATTCCTATGCTTACTATCACTTGCCAATTGCCACCATAAGCAAAATAGACTTGATTTGGGGAAAATTAATTAATTACCAATTAATATAGTTTGATGGTAAGAAACAAAGACCTGAACTGCTTCCTCTCACTCCTTCCCAGACTCAGCTTTTTCCCTCCTTTGTTACCAACTCCTCTACCTCCCTGCCTCTATCTCCTCTTGACGTTCACAGGGCTGGTTTTCCCTCACACTTCGTCATGCAGTGTTTTGTCCCATCTTAAGCACATTTCCCCGAGGTGCCCCCACCTCAGCTGTGGGCTCAGCCCTGCCCTGCGGTGGGTGGGTTGGAGCCAAGTGGAACCACCAATGTCTGGCACGGTGCTCCCTCACAGAGTCCCGCTGAGCCCCCGGGTGCCAACACCCCGTACATCAGTGTCTGGTTTTATGTGGTACAAATAAACTTGTAAGTCTCTCAGCGGGTTTCCAAACGGGTCGTGGGGAGCTGTTGGTGGCCTTGGAGCTACTCCTGTGTGTGGTCACAGCTTTGAGGTCCAGGAGGGGGGAAGTTCATGCTCCAGAGGAGGTGCGTAGGAACTGAACACCTTGTCCCTGCCTGGGCACAGCTGCTGCAGAGGAGTTCTCGGCACGCTGCACTCGGAACCCGAAATTCGGAGTTGCATTAAACCTAAATCTTGCTCCAAGGAAAAACTCCTCTATTTGCTGCAGGGGAAATTTTCATTCTTAGGCAACTCCTCGGCGTGTTCCCGGGCTCCATTTCAACACTGCAAGAGCTGTGGGCATGGAATTAGCCTGACCTTACTTTTCCTGCCCCCAGGTGGGGCTCTGCTATTGCGGCAAGTGCCCTCCGCGGGCACTGGCGGGATGGAGATGGTGCAGCCCGGAGCAATTCTCAGCCATACAGCCCGAAAAATGCTACCTCCGTGGGAAGGACTTGAAGGACCTGAAGCCTGGTAAAGAACCTTCAGTCCTCTAAGCACCAGATGCCCACTTTCTAACTGTGACTACCTTTGTAGTCAGCAGAAATAAATAATATCACCAGATGGCAATTTATCTGGAAGGCATGTATAACCTCCCAGCTTCTGACTGAAAGTACGTCTGCAAGCCACCTCAGAGTGCAGGGCAGAGAAAAGCATAGATATATGTATCACCAGCAGCCCCTTCCAGGCTTTGACCTGGGAAACTTGCATTGTTGCCGTCTCTTGGAAATTCTTGTCCTGCAGCCTGTGCCTGTTGCCTCTCCTACTTTCACTATGGCCCTGTGAGGAAAGCCTGGTCCCGGCCCCTCTGTAACTACATTTTAGGTAGGTGAAAACAGCAATTAGATCCATGGCTCTTCACTATTTCACATTTTTATTAAAGGGATAAAACTAAAAATAGCACAATTCACAGAAGATAAAGAAATTGACTATAGGGAGGAAAGTTGAAATTCAGTGAACAGAATCAGTATGCTGTGAATGAATAAACAGGATGCATTTAGTCTAGTTAAATGCAGTTTGCCTGAATTCCCACTGATGTGAGAAGCAAAAACTCAGAGGAGGAGATACTGAAGGACATGGTGAATATTAGCCATATACCAGCTCCCAGTATGGCACTGGCATCCAAAAAAGCTAATGTGACCTTGGTCTGTAGTGAAAATTCTCAAAGAGCATCTTTGTGTAACTCCACATCCAAATCTAACATTTACCCATGAGTTATCAAGCTATAGGCATTACTTAATCTAATGCAGAACTGGGGACAATTTTCCAGTTATGCTGCAGATTTGTTTATATTGCTTGCCTTACAACTACTACTTTCCATTTCAGACCAATTTCTACACTGCAGCAGAACTATTTAATCTCACACCTGGAAACATCATCCAAGGGAAGATGGAATGGAATGTTATCTTTTCTGGTAAGAGAAAAAGAGCTTGACCTCACTCTAGTGCAGAAATATTAAAGTATGAAAGGCAAATTATCCCACAACTAATTATTGTATGGTTTTATACCTTGCCTTGTAGGCTTGTACTGTCTGACTTGCACATACTTTTCTCTGAGGCCATACCACTAGGAAAGTGCCTTCTTCCTTGTCATCAGCCCTGAGCCACCTTCGGATGACGCTTATTTAACAAGCTTTTGTTGGCTTGTGATTAGAACTTTTTCCACCTCTATTCTTATTAGTTGCATTGTTTTCAATCTTAGGCTTTTAAAGCAAGAGTAAGCAACATTGCCACAAATAAGAAATTCCTCCAGCTTGTCAGCCAACACCAACAAAGCAATGATGAATCCAGCTGAAGAAGCTGTAGCATTAACAGATTTTTTTTTTTTTACCAGGAAATGAAGCCAGGCTCTATCTGCTGTCATTTTTCAAACTGTTTTCTGACTTAAACCTTGATTTTTGTTCTTCTGGTTTTATACAATCTTGCACATGAACAAATAGGTCTCATGCTGAAAACCTCATTAGAGAAGAAGCCAAGTTACCTTTCACAAACTGTTTTACATTACCTGCAAGAAAGTTAAATGCACAGTTAGATTATTACTTAGAAATGACATTAATGCCCATTTATTTTTATAATTTTGAACATGCTGCCAAACAGTGAATAAAGAACATCTTAAAGGTGGGATAATTCTAGGTTTTATAAATAATGTGCCACTAATCTTGTTTCACTGACTCTTTTTTTTGCTTACAGATCTGTGTAAGAGTGACAGATCTGTGTAAGAGTGTTTAAAGGAAGGAGATAATATTTGTCTTTGAAGATAAATTAATACTGAAATCCGTATTAGGGTTATGGGGTCTTATGAAAATTCTGTTGAACTCCAGGGGGAAAAAACTTCAGTGAAAACAAAAGTGTTTTATAAGAGAAGAAATTGACTTGTTGCCAATAAAACCTATTTCTCTTGTCTGAGAAGTATAAATAAATCTGGTTTTATTTTAAAAGGACCAGAATAAGCCCCAAAAAAAGTGAGAGATGATTTTGAATTTGTTCAAGTGGTCAATTTTTATAATTATTTTATTGTAAAAAGTATTTTTAATTGGAAAAAACCCAAATTGTTGTCCAGCTTTATAAATTGTCAATATCAGACAAAAATAGGATTGAAATTTCTGCTTTACTTCTTTATATCTTCTTTTGAAAATAAAGAGATTCTTTAAACCTAAGTTTAGATTAGTAGTAGTTTTAATTGTAACAATGCACATAAACTGGGAGTCTTAGAAAGTGTTCCAGAACATACCAGAGAGCAGATAGTGGAAACATACACAAGTTTCGATCCAAATATGAAGTCATTGTAATACATGAGCTATTTAAGATAAATATTTCGCAAATGAAGTTTGTACCACTAAAGTTATTTTTCAGTTGGCTTTGAAACCTTGATCTTGCCTATCTTGTACCTCAATAAATCAGCCCTTTGACCATACTGAGATACTTAGATAAATAAAGACTAAGCAATACAAATTACAGCATTCTGTAAACCAGCTCTCCATTTAAGCTCCCCCCACCAGCAGTGCAATGGGTGTAAATCAGACTTTTCTGTGCCAGTGGTCTGGCTGAGTGCCAAACAGCTTACAGAAATATGCATGAGGGTGACTACAGGCTTGGTTAACCTTGTCTTTGGGCAGCCAGTAAAGCTTCCTGGACAGAACCAGAGCAGTCACTGAAAGTTTGCAGCAAATCTAAGCTTAAGTGATCCATGACTTGTTTTAACTATTCACTTGGACGCTAATTATTTTTATCACAGTGGTGGCATACTTCAGTTTAGGAGTGCAATAAGCAGCATGGGGAGAATCCTCCTACCTTCTTGTGTTTAATTCTTTAGTGGCAGTTAGTGATGTACCCTGTGCTCACTTCTGAGAGGATGCTGTAATCAGGCATGGTCCCCCAAGCCAGCTCTGTAGTAGTCTGTGAGGATTGCATGTAGGCACATTTCAAGAAGACTCTGAACTGATCTCATTTACAGCACACAAGGAAGTGTGTCCACAGAGCACTGTGGGAACCTGACATGCCAGGGCATGGTATACACACCAATTAAAATATACCTGTGCCCAACCCCAGATCTTTTAAGTGGCACCTGGGCCCCATGCCCTCTGCCTGAAAACTCCTGGGTGTGGGTTAACAAATCATGTATAAAAGAAACTTCTTTTCTGCTCTAGAGCTTCAGAACAGCTATTCAAGTTATAGATGGCAGTAATCTTACTGATACAATACCTTCAGATGTCAAAGGAGCTTTGTAATTACATTATGAAAGGCTGTGCTGGAAGCAAAATAAAAACAAAGGTGAAAGTCTTTCTGTCAAACAGGAATGTGTAGAAGGGGAACAACAGTCAAAGATGGGTGTGTCCATGTTTAGCAAATCCAAAAGGCATCAGAATGCTTTTGCTTGACCACTCATCCCCGAACCTCAAACCAAGGACCTCTTCCTCCCATTTTCCTTTGCCGTCAAGCCTACTGCTGCCATTGTCAGCATCTGAGACTGCAGAGGGGACAAAGTGACAAGAGTTACCTACATGCTGTTCTGTGGTCACTGTTCCTGAGCCAACTCTTTCGCTCAGATGATGATATCAAAGACCTCAAAAGCAGGAATAGATTAATCTTGATTTAATACTGCCATCACAGACAGGTCTAAACAAATGCTCCTTTTTTAATCAGCTATCCCTGTATGTGCCCCATTCCTACTTTAGCCCCATCTGCATTGCTGGTTTAGGCATATAGGGACCATTGGCTGGCACTGCTTCCAACTAGTGGGGTATGGCATGCATTGACACCACACTGAGACCTTCCAAAATAGGGTGCTGTACCCAGGCTGCCTGCTAGAAACTGTTTTGGGCATCTGCTGGACTTTTGACCCATACTTGGAAATTTTGTGTGGAGTAACCTGGTGGTAACTGGGTTTGACATAGAAAATACAGAAGCATGCATTTAATATTATGCTTTATTCATTAAATTATGAACTTGAGAGAGAGTTAAAATTAGGTAAAGTGTAAAGAAGCATCATACAGAGGTTTTTTTGCTGACACCATCAACCTCTGAAGCACACAAATTACAAATTTTCAAGAAGCCTCTATTGGAAATGCATCCTTTAGAAGAGACTCTCAGCAATTACCAGGCAGAGAAACCATAATGAAACTCCAACTGGGAAGAAAAAGAAAGTAGCAGCTTTGGAGGGATTTCTTGAAGATAGTTACCTAGAGACTTTTGTCCTGAGATTCCCCATTGTGAGGTGCTGTGGCTTTAGACAGATAAATACAATTTTGATAACAGTGTGGGTTCTGTGAACAGATCTTCAGATGAGCTGTACTGATGTCTGCTGCAGGGGTGTAAAGTGATGGCCAGTATCACATGTGGGTCTATGCTAGAGGAGAGACCCTGATCTTTGGCACTCAAATCCCATTTCCATCTGCTGTGTCATCCTTGTGTCTGTTTGCCTCCACTTTCAGTTTTGGTATTTTCACCTGAAATGTAGGTAGAAGAGCTGAAACAGTTACTTCTAATGGAAATAGGGTAAGAAAATCATAGTTTATTTCATCTCTGAGTATTAGCCATGTGCAAGCAATTTCCAAAATTAATGCTATTGCCTTAACTCATGGGGTGAGGTTATGAAAAAAACTCGAGTTATCGAGTTATCAAGTTATCACTAAGTAAGCTTGATACTATATTTTAAAGTAATGGAGCACTGTTATCCCATACTTTGGGTAACTTTTTTGTGCCATTCAGCACTGAAAATAAAAAACCTGAGTTACTGCTAAGTAGTGAAACAAACCTAGAAACTTCAGTGGTATGTCTTTAAATACCCTAAATATGACCTAGAAAAATCTATAATTTTCTTGGTGTTTCATCATGTCTTGCTCTTGTATTTGGCTAACATGCCACCAAAATTCAGTTCAAATAGATGGCTACCACAGAAACTAGGAGGTTACCTTCATAGTCTGGCCAAATCAGCAAACTCACAGTGTCTGCCCTGGGTGTCAATTTTCAGAGCCATACGCCTTTAAACTGGGTAGTGTCTGCTTAAAAGTATTGGGAGTTCTCTCTAATTGGGTATGGCTGGAAACTCCCCTGAACTGCAAAGTTTAAACAGCCCTGGGGAACCTGTCTGTGCTGGGTGGAGACTGAGTTAAGCTCAGAAGGTAAGGACTGACTTAGAAATTCCTTTTTCTTAAAGCATTTGAGTGACTATTTTAAGTGAAGCTACTTCCAAACTTGCTGGGGTAATGTAAATTCTCTGCTCTCTTTAGTTTGTGTGCTAGATAGACTAAGCATGGCTTGATATTTACTCACCAGCGGAAAGCTGTAGGAGAGAGAATGACAGAGAAAGACATGTTTTAACCAGGAAATGAATCCTGCAGTGCAATCCAGAGCGGAGCAAGGCAGCTGGGACAAAGTGTGGGAGGGTGAAAGTGTGGAGGAGAAAGTGCAAGTCTCTAGACCGTGCTGGTCTCTTCTGGGTTTGAGCAGGAAAGCCGACCCACTGGGTATGCTGGACTTTGATCATGTCTCCAGGGCTAAAGGGCACTTCATGATGAATGCAGGTACTGCTGTTTCTGGAGGGCCATGTCCTCTTAAATTGTTCTTGCATCCCTGAGATGGATACCCAGAGAAATTCAGGACAAGCATATTTTTAAGGCTCACTAGGAAATAGGATAGAAATATGGAGTTTATAGAAAAACAATAAAAACATTTTTATATAGTCAAATTTTTTGAGGTCTTTGCTAGATAATAGGGTAGTGCATACAAAATGCAGTTACTTATTTGGCTGCAGCATAAATTCCTGACATGAACCAGTTCTTCAGCAGTGTCTGGGCTAGTGCACTAGTCCCAAAATTGTGGTGCATTTTTACTGTGAGAATCGGGTATTGCTTAGGTAAAATAGGAAGGTTTTCCACATCTATTCTCCACATTCCCTGGGAAACTTTGGTTCTGTCTTTTGCAAGAGTCAATTTCTTCAGTAGGAGTAGTCAGACACATCTTTTCAGGAGCAAGCAGCACCAGCTCAGACCATTGGACTGCTTGTAAGCCTTGTATTTTGGACAGCTGTGGTGCTGTGCCTTAAGAAGCAATATCTCTTAGACCATTTTCTATATCTTCTTTTCTCCTTCTGCTGCTATGGTGTGGCTGATGAATGATAGCAAGTTTCTCTGGCAATTTTATAGCTTTAAACAGCTGAGTAATTTGTGAAGCATTTGATATTTTCTTTCCATCATAAGTTACAAACCCATACAGCTTCTATTAACTGCCCAGTAACATGGTACACTCCAAATGCATATTGAGAAACTGGATAAATATTTACAATCTTTTCTTTGTACAGCTGATAGACATTTGCTAATGCAATCAATTCAGCTGTTTGTGCAGTCAGCCTCAGACTGAGTGGTGAGGCCTCCACTGCATCATTCACAGCAGTTATTCAATAACCCAGTTGCTACTCAGATAATATGATTGCCCACAACAAACAGTTCCAGGTTGGGGTTTAGAAACGGGGCGTCTGTTAAATCTGCTTGAGCCTTTTATGCTTCATGAGTGGTTACTACACAATCGTGGAGTTCCTTCTCCGGGTGAAAAGAGTAAGAGTAGCAAGGTTCAGCATGTTAGTTACCGTCCCCGAGGCTATTCCTTACCCTTCTTGTGCATAGTCTGGTAGTCTATGAAAATTGCATCTTGCTTCAACAGCTTGAATGTTTTTACCTTTTCAGTTGTCCATTGAATGGTTCTCCATCATCTTGGGTAATAATTGGTATCAGGGGTTTTGCTGTTTCCTTGAATGATTTATCCAGGGGTGGCAGAATCCTACAGCTCTTGAAAAGCATTTGTTTTTAGTAGCTGGTTTTGGAAGAGTTTGAATGATTTTAATATGGTTTTCAGATAAACACTACTCCTTTTGCTGAAGAATTTAGTAGATAATCCAAATATTCTACACTTCTCTTATAAAAGTTGTAACTTCTGTGGAGAGACCCTTTCCAGCTGAGACAAACAGTAAGGAATAGGTGACAATTATATGAGATTGCTTCATTACTAATAAAGCATCAGCATACTCTATCAAAAATAGATCAACTTTTTCAAACACTTCATCCTGCAAGTCTTTTACTAAAACTAGAAAAATAGTGGAGGTCTGAGAGAAGTCCTTAGGGAGCCTTGGCTATGTCAGCTGAACACTCCCCCAGACGCAAAAAGGCACAGGGAGTCTGGATAAACTGGTTTGCAGATTTAAAGTAGAAAAAGTTGCCTGGTTTTCAGTAAGTCAAAGTTGTATCTCCTGACCTTTAGGGAATCTCAAGAGTCAGTGGTCGCATAGGAATGGGCAACTAAACTGAGCTCTCAGGCAATACTCTGATCAAGACCCATGAACTGAAAGTAGCTACCTGTATGTGAGCTACCAGTGTCAGGTCCCCATATAAAAAATGGAAATACATTCAGTGAATCTAAAGATTGAGGAGACTTTTAACCAAAAAACAAGGTGTTTTTTTTTTCCCTGTGTTGGAAGCTTAAGACAACTAAAATCCACTCAGAGCTGATAGAGTTACTCTTAATTAAAAAAAAAAAACAAACAATCTGATGACAAGTTTTAATTCTTCATTTGTCTTTGCTCTTCTCATATAATTTAAAGCCCCTTAGAATTTCTTGGTCATGTAAAATGATACCCAAAGCCTTTTACTCCCCGTACTTTTGTTCTGCAAGCAATAGATAATTTTTCCAAGAGGTTTAAGTTTCATATGCTTGGTATTGCAGTCACTGGCTTTTTTAGTTAAAAGTCTTATTTACTCTAAGTTTCTGCACGTTACAAGGTGGGGCAATGTGTGTGTTGAAATTATATGGATGCAGCATATCTGAGAAGTAAGATAATAAGAGAGGCATTACAGTTAGCTGTTGTGAACTATGTAGATAAGCTGCCCTACAGTGAAAGCTAGTCACACAATGTGCAGAAATTAATAAAACACTGTCCTAGAGGCAAAACATTGTAATTAGAAACAGCTATTGACACTTTAAAACTGAACATTATATTTTTTTCCTTAATGTGTATTTGGATTATATTTTCTAAATTACCCAAAATATCCCTAGTTATTCTAGTAACATGACTTTGTTCTTACTGAAATTGCTCAAGGGAGAACTCTCGATCTTGTTCTTTAAAATCAAGTATCGGCAAAATATGTTCCAAATGTACTTTAAGTTCACTTACAAAGCACTGTGACTTGAAGAAAACATACACTAGAGTGTACCGAGCCCAATTCAAATGAGAAATGTCAAGTGAATGCAAAGTGTGGCAGACGTAATGTTGCAGCTTTGGCTTTTAGCTCTGAGAAAACTGGAGTTATCTGTAAAATTATTTTTTTAACTGAGGCACTCTACTCTGAGCCATTAGGACATGATTAGAATATCTATTTTAAAGGGTTTTTTTCTTCCAATCATTAGTGTATGATACAAACATCTTTGTGAAGGGAACTGATAGTCCTGTTCTTTTGGTAATTAGGCTAGTGAAGCGCAGAGAAATGAAGGCCTGAATTTGGAGATACTTATACTGAAGTGTCAGCACAGATAGTCCAGCTGCTTGTCCCTACATATGAAACAGCTCAGTACAAACACACTGTCTCTGCTGTACACTCTGAGAGAGGTGATGCTACAGCAAGTGTCAGACAGCCTCCATGTGCCTGTCCCCTGGGCGCGCAGGTTCCCCAAGCCCTGGGGAATACTTTTGGGAGCACCTGAAGCCAGTGCTTCCAGATTTGACTTTAAGGGGCACCTCAAGGCTGCCAAAAGCAGCAAGGAGACAGGATGGCCAAGGAAGCTTATCCTGTTTCATGGAATAAAGGGAATATTAACAATTCATTTACCCCTATTTGAGGAAAGAAGCGGACTGCAGTTGAAGCTGCAAAATGCATATATGACTAATAAAGCTAGACAAAGTTTACCATACCAGTAAAACATGTTTTCCTTTAACTTCTTTTCATCTTTTCAATGAGAATAATGGCAATGAGGGTGAGTAACTTCCCTGAGGATTTAGTAGGATTTTCAGTGCCTTTGTATAATTGTATTAAAATGCAGCAAGGTTCCCCCTGTAGCTAAGGACTTATACCACTTGTTTAAACATGTCTGTGTTTGCTTATAATCATAACAAACCTCCCTAGTAGCACTGGGGAAGCTTTACAGGTTCACACATCTTTCCTTTCCTAGCAGAGGTGGTATGGTGCCATTGGTCCATCTCTCATTTTACGTTTTAAGTAGATGAAGTTTAAACTTCAACAGCCACAGTGAGAATGAAAGGTGCTCTCTCCCCTCAAAGTAATGGTGCTTACACCAGTTTTAAGAGATACTGTTTTCTGCTTAGTATTTTTTTCAGTGAACCAGGAGCTCAGAAGCATGTCAGGGAAGCCCAGACTCACCTACCTGAATGGAAGGGGGCGAATGGAGCCCATACGATGGCTGTTGGCAGCAGCCGGAGTGGAGGTGGGTTTGCTTTTGGTACAGTGTTAAAGACTGGTGTTTTCAGCTGGCTTCACTGAGGAACAATTTAACATGCATGTGGAGGATAAACGGTTGCATAAGGGTGGTGAAATTTATTTGGCCAGTGAGACTGTATTTTTGTAACTACCTTGTTTGGTGGTTAGTATTTGGGATGCAAACTCAGCTGAGCTTACAGTTTCTTAGGGCTAGTATCAATACTCTGAAGAAATTACTTAAGGGTCTTTAAATAAATCCCCATTTTGATTCATTATGATTAATCTGACTTTTCTAGCCATGCAAAACCACCTTAACTCAGTCTTATTAATTTGCAGTTACGGTGTGTCTAGTAGAAGAGTGTTGTTAACTGGGGTGGGGTTAGAAATATTTTATTTACCTTGTGCTTTCCTTGACATTGGCTCCAACCTGTCTTGCTCCTGTAGATACCTGCACTCTGTTTCTACCTGCATTTAGGTTATTTCTGAATCAGTGCCCTTCTGCTCCCCATCAGCTGTCAGGGTGGGTGTGGGATCTTCAGGACATCTGGGCTCATACAGAGCAGTTGAAGATCTGGCCCATAACATTTTACTTGACTCAGTGTTCCGTGCATGGTTATGTGCAGTCACTTAGAGATGAAAAGTGTTCAAATACAGCAGGGTAACACTATTCTCTCTCCCTTTTAGTTTGAAGAAGTTTTTTTGCAAACAAAAGAACAGTATGAGAAGTTAATCAAAGGTAAGAATCCCAAGACTTGAGGTTTAGTCACTGAAAATATTTCTCCAATTTGTGGTTTAAAAATAGTTTATTTAAACCAATGCAAACTTCTAGGTGCACACCTTGAATACTGCAATACTAGTTTTGAATAACTTGTTATTTCCAGTGCCATATAGTTCCTATAAGTTAAAGACCATAGCTTCTGTGACTGTCTTTATTGTAGTACATTAAACAGGCAAACGTTTCTATTTAATACATCTTAATTTCTATGCTGTTGAAGTGTTAGCATGGATCCTGGCACATGTTTGGTCCATGGCAAATAGCACTCCCTAAGCAATTCCTAGGCATCATTTGGGAGTTGTCTCAGACCAAGGGCCATTTCCAAGATGTCATTCAGAGGTAACCATCATGCTCTATAGGCAGAGAGGGTGGAGTAGAGTGAATGCGGCCAGCCAGCTGGCCGGAGCTGTTGTTGAGCTGATGGGTATAGATGTTACCTGTATGTTGGTTCTGAATGCAGCTAGATAAGCCTCTAAATGAAAGGCTAACATGGCCCCAAAATCTCCAGGAAAACCAGTTTCCTGTATGGTAGGCTCTGTGTGAACACACTAGTGACAGTTCTAAGCAGAAAAAGCCTCAGATATGAAGTTTCCCCTAGATAAAAACATGGAGCCAGCAGGGAGACCTGTGGAAAGCCTGACATGGTCAAAGCAGCAAAGACTTCATGTCAACCTTGGGAGAGAGGAGATCAGTTCCTAAACACCAACACATAGCCCCAGCCACCGCCCTTGATATCTGGTCAGATGAAACCCAGCAGTGAAACCTACCACAGCCACCCTGCAAGAAGACCTTGCTGCCAAGGTGGGGAAGGGGTTGGGACTGTGAGGAGCATTACAGAATGCACATGCCCCACAGTTTACCTGCTGCCCAAGTCACATGAGAGAAACCTCACAGCAGCCTGAGCTTGCCAAGACATACCAGGAGACTCTAAAGAGGACTTGATTGCATTCTGGCTGAGCTCAGAAAGGATAAACTGTGTTTAAAGAAATTCTGACAGGAGAGCTAAAATGAACAAAAATAAAAAAGAAGTGGTATCAAGTAGATGAGAATTAAATTTGCTAGTACAGTTGCTGGGACTTGGACAGTGGGAGGGCAATGCAGTGTAAAGAAACCAGTTATAGCTCTAAGTATGATAGCACAGGTACTGAAAGCCCAAATGTATGTCCTTCTTGGGACTGGTAATCTAAACAGAGTGATATAATCCTGGATACAGCATCCAAGCTTATTCATATCTAGGGAGAAAAATTAAATAGTCATGAAAAAGATAGGGAAGTTTTTATAAAGAAGATCAAGCATTTTATATCTATATATTGAGCTTTAGAGGGTGAGAAAAGAAAGAAAAAAGTGTGGTTTGATACAATGGGTTGAAGGGAGACAAATTAGACATCCTAATAAAGGGACCTCTGGAATGTTGCCAATTGTGCAGGGCAGGGCTCAGCAGAAATAACTCCACATTACTTCTCCCTCTAATTTTTTTTTTTTCTCTCCCTACCAACACGCTTTCTGCCAGGGTATTCTGTGCTTAGACATCACCCACCTCATTAGACTGGTTCAAGTGTGACTTTGGCCCATACCAGCTGATGATCCTCTAAGCAATGTCCCTGCAGTGCCATGAAGACGCCTGGGCCAGGGGCTGTTCCTAACAGGCATCTTGAAGACAGACAGCTGTTTTGGAGGCTGAGTGTTAAATAGCTTTGGCCTGGGCAGACCTGTAGCCGGTAGCCGAAAGGATGACAAGTCTGGTGCAGTCTGTGTAGCCACAGGTTGCCCAGGTTGCTATCTGGATCTCAACAAGCTCTGCTGGTTGGTTGCAAATAGTAGGTCTAGGTGACTGGGTTTTTATGTATGCTCCACAGACCACCTTTGGACAGCACAATCCAACCCCTGAAATTACTGGTAAACTGCTTTTAATCTTGCATATATATATGTTCCATGTAGTGATTATATGGAGTGGTTCATTCTCACTGCAAAACAAGGGAGGAGAAGCAGTCCGCTACTGGTTTTAAGAGGGATTCCTCTTTTTTGTAGATAAGAAATAAACCATGTATTTAGTTCAGTCACATTTGCTGCATCACTTTTTGTCCAGGGCCAGAAAGTCAGATTTTGTTTTTCACTTCACATCTTTCTGCTGAAAAATATCCATGCAGAGCTGTTAGTTTTCTCGTTCTACTGTCTCTGCTAGATAGATATCAAGTAATGCTGCTTCTGTAAGCTGCAGAGGTGTGTTCTGGAAATACATGAAGATGTAATTTTTCTGTGAATCTTTACAAGAAACAAATACAAGCTATTCGTTGCTTCAGAGAGAACTACTCTTTGAATTGAAACTGTAAATTAATAATATAAAGCAAGTGAAGAAGGCTTATTAATTCTAGCCAAGCAAGGTATTTTAACAGCTCTGTGGACTAAAAAGGAAACAGATGTGCCTGTTAAAATGAACCTTTATACCTGAAAGAAAGATTCACCAAACAGATTAAAATTGAACAATTAAAAGAAGTCAATTGACAGTTGCCTCTTTGGATTTGTAGTTTTGCTGTGACTTTTTTTTTTTTTTTTAAACAGGGCAGGATTGTTCTCTGGACGCACTTACTATGTAAATGGAGGAGGGGGTATCTCCAAAGACAGTGAATTAGTCCAGCGAAATACTGGTCTAGAATAGACTGACTTTGCAATGTTAAATCTCTACGTCAGCCTAGCTCTCAGAGATGCCTCACTGAAGGCTCAGAAAAATGCTCCTACCAGCACCAGTGGAAAATGGTATTACAAAGATGTTTTAAAATAGGCCTAAATTGTTGTGGAATGGCACTGAGGCTAGGCCTATAATGAAAAATCTATGCCCTGCAGTGACTATGTAAAACTTACTTTAACACCAACAGCTGTCAGAGCCTATGTCTCAAGATCTGCAGCTTCATGATGTTTAAAGTGGCCTGACCCCTTCCTTTATTCCAGAAGTTTGGTGTTGCTGCAGTACTAACCCTCTCATTCTTTCTACTCATATGTTCCTGACGGGGAATTGATCTACATTCAAAATAATTGGATTTTTTTTCTTAATTCAGATTTAACATATATCTTTATTCTCCTCTTATTCCTTGGGTTGAAAATGCTGGTTCAGGCTTCTTCTGCCAGCATGAGACAAGGTTCAGAAGTGCAAAGGAGCCAGCAGTGCCAGCTCCCAGCAGCCAGTGAGGCTCTGGTAAGGCTGTGAAGCCAGGGCCCAGCTGCACTGCAATGACCTAGCTACAGAAGTGTGATACAGGCTATTTGGTTTCTCCCACAATACTGGTTTCCTTCCTGGAGTTTTACAGTTAGGGCAAGACATCAGTGGTCTCCTACACTCCAAGAGAAATGTGCTCAGTCTCTTGCTCTCCCGTCCAGCTTGCAGTGTAGGAGGAACTAACAGGCTAACTCTACCCTAGATGGACTCCTGCTGTTCCAGCAAGTGCCCCTCGTTGAGATCGATGGGATGAAGATGGTGCAGACCAGAGCCATCCTCAGCTACATAGCAGGGAAATACAACCTCTATGGGAAAGACTTGAAGGAGAGAGCCCTGTATGTAACACTGCCTTTCATTTAATAAGCAATCTGTTATTTGATAGCTACATTATATAAACCAAATTCTATCCTGTAAATCCACTATAAAGGTATGAGAAAGGCTAACACAATATGTTTTAACAACTGCTTCTGAAATGCTTCTAAACAGAAGCAGGCTTTTATTGTTTCTGAAAAATATTTAGGTTTAGTTTGTGTTTAGTTTTGGCTGTGAAAATTGGCACTATATTGGTGGTATAAAATTCCTTTAAGTTGCCTTAGTTAATTGGAAAAGAGATAAAATAACTTTTGTGCTCTTTTCTACTGTCTTTTCCTGACCAATAGGATTGACATGTATGTGGAAGGAATATCAGATCTGATGCAAATGATTTTGATGTTTCCTTTCTCTCCACCTGACGCAAAGGACAAAAATCTTGACTCAATTAAGGAGAGGGCAACTAACAGATACTTTCCAGTCTTTGAAAAGGTAAGTGAAACCAAGGATGTGTTTATATATATCATATTTACATTATAAAAAAGTTTGCTCAAAATAAGAACATGTCTGTAATGCAGGTCAGTTCCAAATCCTCAGCTTGGCTATCTCAAAGAAGGGGAAATACAGCAGCATGTTTTCCTCTATTTGTTGGCTTGTGTTGTCAAGGCTATGGTATTTGAACATCTACAAAGGAAACAAAGCAATATGTTCTCAGCTACACAGCGAAACTTGTCAGTGAAGTAGCAAGCACACATGATTTTTTTTTTCCTTGAAGAAATAGTTCTATCCTTATACTTGTTTAGAGCACATCTCTCTGCTATACTTAATTTAATTTGGAACAGTTTCATTGGAAGAATGCAAAAATGCCTTCCAAATAAATCAGACAGAGAGACTAGGAGTACTTTTGTAAAACATAGTCATAGATTTCTGCACATCCCACTTCCAAAAACAACAAACCAAACCCATATGATTCATGCATCTGGCAACATTTCCCACTTCGGTAACATTCACCTAATTTTGATGGAAAACAATAATAAAAGATTAACATCATAGAAGTTCTTATGACTATCATAACCTGTTCCCAAAGGCAGGGATTTTTCTTTGTTAGCTTTGTAATTTTGCATTTCTAAGTTTTCTTTCTGGTATCAACATTGGACATAACTTTAAATTATATACCTAAATGGCAGTTTTATAAATTCTCTAAGCTGCTCCTTAGTTCCTCAAATAACCCTATTTTTAATTCTATGACTCTTACTAGGCTACTTAAGCATATGATTTTGTCTCTGTTCTCAGTGTCATTCCTCATTACAGAGTGACCAGATTTTGTAGTCTGTGTACTAGAACATGAAAAGAACAAGAGTTCATTTCCCCCCACCCCCAGCAATGGAGAACTGATTTAGGCTCACATCTTCCAGCTGAAAACTCCACCCTGAAATTTCAGATCTAATTGCTGTTCAGCTCTACAGCTGTGCTGTGAGGCTTAGCTACCAGGCGACATATGTCCCATTCTCATCTGCAGCCCACATTCTCCTGTGTTCTCCAGGTTTTGAAACAACATGGCCAAGACTTTCTCGTGGGCAACAAATTCAGCTGGGCAGATGTTCAGCTAATTGAAGCAATTTTAGCAGTGGAGGAGAAAATTCCTGCTGTGCTGTCGGGATTTCCTCAGTTGCAGGTAATTTTGTTATTAAGCATGCATATATTCAGGAGCTAGAGGGAAATCCTGAACTGATCATCTCCCTATGCTGTGTAAATCACGTTTTTGTGTGCTGGAATTTCTGTCTTACTCTGTGTGTTTTGGTTTTTTTTTTATTTATTTTTAGGCATTTAAAACCAAAATGAGCAATATGCCTACAATTAAGAAGTTCCTGCAGCCTGGCAGCCCAAGGAAACCCCCACCAGATGACCATTACGTAGAAACTGTGTTGAAGGTTTTTAAGAGATGAAAGCCTTGCCACCTTTGGTGAGACCAAGAATACTGGAGAAAAAAAAAAAAGGCAAAACATCAACCCCAGCTCAGTAGATTAGTATTGTGGTAGTAAAAAACAGTGCTAAAAAACCAAAACAACCCCAACCAGAAATAAAGCGTCTGTTACTCTGGCAATGTGACAGCAGCTTTGTCTTTATTGATATATCAAATGCTTAGCAAAATATGAAAACAAAGCGGTATGGAAGTACAGAACTATTTGTAAGGAAGGGAATTTATTAATTTCAAAAAAGATCAATGCATTGTTAGTGTTGTCAGAATGTAACTTGTTGAAGAAGATATTTTCTGCATGCAAATAAACTTCAGAATAAGAGCTAAAGAAGAGAAGACTCACTGCATCACTTATCTTTTAAAGAAGTAGACTTGTTTAAGGATAACATCTTTAAGGCTTGTGGGTGAATTGGATTTTTTAAGATATGTCTAATGTTTTCCCTGCAAAACTGATTATTTTTCTTCATAAATCAATTATTTCAAACCCCATGTATGATCACTTGAACAAAGTATAATGGAAGAAACACACAGTTTTGTAGAGCCAGGTAAGGCAGAGGTGTTTTTTTTCTACACATTTAGGACAGCAACAGGGATTCAGGTTCCCCTGACTTTCAAAAAAAATATTAGGGCTTACATACACTTACATCACAGAATAACAGCCGTGTGAAGAGGCCTCATGCAGCAGAGAAACATTTGTATAGCAGGAAACTTTGTTCCAACCAATGTTGGTAAAAAAATCTGATGCTTAATATTGCCATGATGTAAGTATAGAAAAAAGAAAATTACAAAAAAATTGGAAGATGAACCTCGTAGGGAGAAAACAGAACAACAGCATTTTCCAAAATAATTTACAAGCTCAGTGAAGGGACATTTCAAAAATCCCTGCTAAATTAGGAGACAGACAGTATTAGACTTTTTGCTTAGAGAGTTCATTATGGCCAGGCCTACAGATTATTAATCCAGCCAAGAGACCTAAGGGTGAGTTTGGGTCTGTGGAATGCTACCAGACGCACCTTGGTGCACATGTCTATTCAGGACAAGCTTCAT
>JAYRBT010000114.1:91938435-91960717 GCA_036023395.1 Myiotriccus ornatus
GCCGGCGTGGGGGGCGGGGCCGGCGTGGGGGGCGGGGCCGGCGTGGGGGGCGGGGCCGGCGTGGGGGGCGGGGCCGGGCGGGCGGGCCGTGTGGCGGCGCTGCTCGGGCGGGGCGGGCGCTGTGGCGGCGGAGCGGCCCGGGCGCGGTACTGAGGCGGGGGCCCAGGCGGGGGTGTGCATGTGGCCGCGGTCAGGGGTCGTGCCGGGAGGGCAGAGGGAAGGTGGGTGGCGGACCGGTGGACAGTCGAGAAACGTGCTGGAGTGACCGGCCGTGCTGCTCCAGGGAGTTTGTCGAAGGGTTATTCCCCAGCGTCTCTCCTGCAGCGGGGAGCTCAGACGGGCGGGTGCTTGTGCATAAGAGCGTGTTCGTGTTCGGGCCTGAGTAGGTTCAGCAGATATCCTGCTGTTTGGAGTGCAGGCTTTACAATCTCTGGGAGTAATTTGCCTTTCCTCTCGTCCAGACACTCCTCCTGGCTGGGGCGGTGGAAGGAACGCATTTTGAACCCAGGCTTGGCCTGAGTCCCAGTGGAAACCACAGCCGGTAAGCAGTTACAGGTTTAAGATAGTCCGGAGGCCGAGCCGGGCTCGATGCAGTGCTGTGTGTAAGGTCGTTCTGCTGGAACAGCCCGGTACGGGCTGAGTTTGAGGAACATTGCTGCAGAGAACTACTTCTGGATCCATATCCAATTAAAAAGAGAATTTAAGATTTTGCAGCAGATTATGAGCTTACTGTTAAATTCACTTATTGTATCTCAGTAGAAGGCTAGTGCCTGAATTGTTCTGGACAAAATTGCATGATTTTTTTTAAATACAGTGATCACAGCAGTAGCAATACCTGCCTGGCTGAGGTCCAAGGAAGGTCTAATGCCTTAAAACATCAGGAAAATTTGAGATTAATTTTCAGGTCTATTATTCAAGAAAGATAATCTACCAATTTTGCTACTCTTTCATGACTTATTATTTTACAAAGGGATGTTCAGTACAGAGCCATAACTGGGTCACCAAAATACCTTGCAACCCTATGTATGTGTTCAGCCTAAACTGCAAAGTCAGACCTTAGGCAGTGTATTTCCAGGAAGATAAAAGGTTTTTCTTATCCAAGCAAAGACTCAACCCTTGGCCAATCCGCAAAAGGAACTGTGATGAACAAATATGGGTGATGTTGATACCTGAAATTTTTTTCACTGACACTTATTCTGCTCTTCAGCTTTCCCAGCTGTTTTTGAGCAGAGTACTGGGCTGACAGCAGCAAGCAGGGCTCTGGCTGGGCTGAGTTTTATCAGCTCCACCTCTGCTTCGGGGAACGGTCAGGGAAATTTGCTCTTTCTGCTGATGGTAGCCTGTCCTTATAGTGTGTTTCCCAGGCTTGATCCCACATGCTGGAGGTTAGAATGCTTGTCCAGTTAGTGAAGGTCCAAGTGCAGTTCTTAAGTATTTTTGAAATATGGAAGGCTGAGAGCTCTTTTACTTGGTATAGCATAATTCACAAACATACAGGAACTAGAAATGGAGCATAAGTCACGGTCTTCTGTGGGTAGGACCTGGTAAGGGAGCTGTGACAAGTCACTTCTCTGAATGCCTTACTGCTGTTCAGATGTCAGGAATCTAGCTAGACATCCAGCAGCTCTAGACTAGATGCCAAATCCAGTCAAGACATAATCAAGTCCTTATTATCTAGCATATATTTTTGTATTAGGAGACCTTTGTTATAAAAGACTGAGGTGTCTGGGGATACAGACGTTGCCAGGGCTAGGTGGGAGCTGAGCATTGGTCTTGAAGACCTGTAGTTTGGACATGGACACCACATTTCTCCTGTGAGTCCAGTCCTTAACAGAGCAATGGCTGTTTGCTATAGGGCCTGAAGATACCATTCAACACAAAGGACTTCAGTGGAGAGGGCCAGGGATGCAGTCTTCCCTCTCACTGTTGTGCTGGTTTTTTGTGCCTCTTTATTGATGCCTTTGGGATTATGGCCAAAATTTCCACATTGTGGCTCAATTATGTATTGTGAAGTCTACGCAAGAATAAATAAGCCTGCCTGTAAACAGATAAAACCTTGGCTTAACAAAAAAGCATTCTGTTAGTCTGTTACTCTGTCCTCTAATGAAATCTGCCTCATTCATCTGGGACCCATTAGTGATAAGAATACAGTGATAGCTTTGTTTCCAGCACCGGGCAAGCTCACATCAGCTGCGGATGTCATACTATGGCATGTGACTGCACGTGTTGGGGAAATTTGAAAAGACAAAGTGTTTTATCCCATTGCCATCATCTGGTGGGCTGACTTCAGCCCCCTACTGCTGGGGGCATTGCTCAGGCCTTATCTGCCGAGCAGAGGTCACTGTCCCATTTGTATGGTTTTGATTTTCAAGTTTAGTTTTTGGGGCAAATAGGATATAAATCCCTGTTACAGTTTAACTGTAACAGAACTAGCTAAATAGAGAAGTGAGCAGGCCTGATGAAATGTCCTGTGAGAGAGGTGAAACCTGATGTTGCTGGGTTGGTGTTCTTTGGAAGCAGTTCATTTGACATACATTTTCAAGTTTGATATGATATGGATGCTGTCACAAAACCCAACACCTACTAAAGATACTGCCTCACTGCAAGGTTAAAAATGTGTTTATTCAGGAATATCTTACAGTTCTGCTTTGGTTGTAAAGCTATTAAGAGCTGTAAAAACTACATTAATATTTTTGAAGATATGTATAGGGTTTAGCAGATGCTTGTTATATTCTGTTATGATGTGATTTGAATTGCTGCATATTCTAGTAGTGTGTACTTTTTTTTAAATTCCATTAATCCACAGAAAACGTAGTTGCGTCGAGCCCAACTGTCTTGGCCTTGGTTGTTCTACTTTCACATTCATCCAACTGTTTAAGTAGGCTGGAGTGGAACATTTTAAATGCTAATTTAAAACATTCTTCCTGTAAAATCATCATCTTGAATTTATTAGGAAACAAGAACTCTGAAATCATGGCGGGGAAACCCAAGCTGCACTACACCAAGGGAAGGGGGAAGATGGAGTCAATCCGATGGCTGTTAGCAGCCGCTGGGGTTGAGGTTTGTACCTTTTTTTAATAAAGTGATCAGATTAATCTGTGATTAAAATAGGTATTCTCAGGAAATGTTTCCCAACTGCATCTCTGCTTAGGGATATGCACAACATTGTATATTGTGATTCAGAATGCTTAGATTCAGTGATACACTCTCATGTTGTACTTCATGTATGCCTTGAGCAATAGTTGTGCAGTAAAAGGATTTTAACACACAAAGAGAATTAATAGGTGTCATTTTTGAAACATACTTTAAGATCTTAAATTGTTGCTACAGACAAAACCATGTATCTCTGACTTTTTCTCAATGCTCATAAATTCCCTGTGTCTCATGATTCTCCTCCACTGAAAGACCATGCATACCACATAAAAACTTTAGAACATTATCTCCAAACAAAGTGCTTTTCATTCTTTGCGTCAGGACCTGATAGGGTAAATCAGCAGATCTGCTCTAAAGGCTGCAGTAGGGGGTTTATATAGATAAACATCAGGTAAAGACCATCCTAAGGCATCTTAATTTCTACATTAAGTTTTTGTCTGAATACAGTTCTTTGAAACTATTTATATTCCATTGGACATAAAAAGCTTTTTTAACTCACTTGTCAGTGTTGCTGACAGAGAAACTGCAGAGCACGAGCGCTGAGAAGACAAAGATCTTGTCCTCATTTAAATGTCCTTAGTTAAAAAAAAAAGCCAGCAAGGGAAAGAGGGAGGTAAATGCTGTGTAACAGAGGCATGCATAAGTTACAAAAAAAATTCTCAGTATTTCATGTGGCATTGGCTGCTTTTAAATGAATGATTTGGTAGCTGTTAACGGTTCCTGCAGGTGAGTAGACTGGTCTTTATGTTGGGGAAGCTTTATTTGGAGCATAATGCAGTGTACAATACCATGGTGTTGGGGACACTATAGTCCTTCGTTATTTGCTGGAGCAGAGATGAAGAATAGGAGTAGGGGATCTGTTGAGGAAACTTTCCTGTCTGACCATCCAGAATCCGGAAGTTCTTAAAAATAATTTAATCATGGTGCAACAGCAGAATAAAAGCTTGAGCTGGTACCTTCAAAGAGGGACCCTGAATGAAGGAAACCCATGGCTTTTATACAGTCTAAGTGTTTAAAAGCCTGGTGTCATCTGCTCCTGCTGTGTCTCAGCTGGCTGGTGCCACAGGTCCCTGTGCCCTTTGTTTTGCAAAGGGTTGGCAGTTCATGGTCTCTTGCCTCCAGTTCTGCCACCCAGAGCTCACCCTGCAGATCACACTGCAGCTGCTCACCCAGCTACCTGCACTGAATGTATTCCTCAACAGAGTCAACACAGTGGGAGAAGTATAGAGAACAGTGTGGAGAGGTAGAGTCTGATGTCCAGACTTCCTTCCACTTCTCTATTGCCTTTGGAGTGACATGGTGTTGTTTCCTATTGATGCTTTTCAGTTTGAGGAACAATTCATAGAAACGAAAGAAGACCTAGAAAAATTACGCAATGGTGAGTCTGTAAACTGTACCCTAAACATAAATTCACACCAACATAATAAAAGAACAACAGCTGATATTTTTGTAAGACCTTCAATATGATGTGACCTGTAAAGAAGAGCTGCTTCCTTAGGGATTCATTCATCCCTGAGATTTAAGAATGTCTTGGTCTGTTACCAGGTTTCTTCCTTAGTTTCAGTGTAGTGGTTTGCTTCTTTTCCTTCCCTAGATGGAGTCTTGCTGTTTCAGCAAGTGCCCATGGTGGAGATCGATGGGATGAGGATGGTGCAGGCCAGAGCCATCCTCAGCTACATAGCAGCAAAGTACAACCTCTATGGAAAAGACCTGAAGGAGAGAGCCTGGTAGGGTAGCAGTGCATACTATGCTCACTAATACTCTTCCATGTTTTTTAATGTTTACCAAAAAAATGTTGCTGTGAAATATCTGCATGTAAGGTGCATATACATCTGCCAGGGCTTTGGCTCCTCAGGCCCATGGATTGAGTGATTGGACTTTGTGATTGATAAATTATTAACTGTCAGCATTCTGAGAACATTAGGGCCACCTTCAGACTCATTTGATTTCACAGACAAGAATTGCACTAAGTTCCTGGGGGAGAGTAATACAGTAGTAAAGGCTAAGTATGTCTTTTTTGTCTTTACATGGGAAAACAGAAGGAAAAAATTACAGCTACCTGTAAAACATGAAGTGTCGTTAAGTGTTCTAATTTCCTTTCTTCAACAGGTAAAGAGTCTTTCACAGCTGGTTTAAAAAAAGATATGTTCAGTGGTTGAATGCTACCAAAAGTTAAACCAATGTTTTCCTAATATTACTTTACTATGTAAGCTTTACTATGTAAACTTTTGTAAGAATGGCTACTTTCCATTCTCATACCTAAAGGGTTAATACAAAAGAAAAAAAAAATTCTGATTTACTTTTTCTTGAATAATGAAACAAACCTACCAAAAAAACCCCATGCAGAAGTTCAATTAAGTCCTTAACCTAATAGACTGTCACTTACTACAGAGGCTTTTATTTTGCAGCTCCAGAGATTGTGGGGATTGTTAAGGACTGGCACTTGGTAGCCAGCATCCTTTCACGATGAGACCTCAAAATTATTTTTCTTTCCTAGTGTGGTTTGCATATGTGGTTCCCACTGCATAAATGAATACATTATCAATGGAAAACAACATGAACTCCACTTCAAATACATTAGTTGCAGCCTTTTATTTATACCTTGCTTATTGCAGACACTGTGAGCCTGCTTATAAAATCTGTGCATTGAAAAAAACTGCAAGGTTTTTTTTCAAAGTGGAAGAACAAGAAAATAAACCAGTGTCTTTTGTTACATTCACTAATAAACATTTTACTCAGTGATCACTTCAGTGTTATATTTCAGGCAAAAAACCCAAACGGAATGTTCTAATGATAAATGTGTAACAAAAATATTTGTTTCAGGATTGATATGTATGTGGAGGGAACTACAGACCTGATGGGAATGATCATGGTTCTCCCTTTTCAACCAGCTGATACAAAAGAAAAGAATCTTGCTTTAATCATTGAACGAGCTACAACCAGGTACTTTCCTGTTTATGAAAAGGTAAGTGATAAATCACCAGTAGTTTACAAAGACATAAAGTGGGGTACAGATTCCCCCTTCCAGCCCACTTCCCTCTCCTCACACATATACTTTTCAGAAGGCAAGTGACAGTACAACTCCAGAAATGTATGATAGAGCATTCAGCAATGTGAAAAGAGAGCCACAAAATAATCTTTTTCTAGTTTCAGTACTCTCTTTGCTGTCTTCTTAAAGACTCCTCGAAGAACAGATCCTTTTTTTTAAAGCTAGCTTAGTGGATGATGACTTCTTAGCATTTTGCATAAATGCACCATTTAAATACTTGTGCCAGCCTTCAGAACTTCCTTAGCAGTCTGTTCCAGGGCTTTACAACCCTTTGCATCAAAAAAATTTCCTAAGATCTAATATAAACCTCCCATGGCACAACCCAAGTTCATTTTCTCTTGTCCTGTCACTTGTTACCTGGAAGAATAGGCTGATCCCCACCTCACTACAACATCCTTTCAGGGAGTTGTAGATTGATAAGGTTTCCTTTTTATTCTTGTTGTTCAAAGTTAAATATAATTGTCCTTTACAGTTAAGAATCTAATTCTATGACCTTTCTTAAATCCATTGCTTGAATGTATTGTGCTGAGAGACTATGACTGTCCTTCTCTGAATTGCTCTTTGGACATCCTTAAGTGGGCACAAAGAGGCTCTGCAAACAGGATATATCTAGCTTAAAAAGCATAAAGCAATTATTTACTGGCTAGCATGCACTGAAGTTAGTCTCTAATGAGCTGTGTGGGAAGATATTGGTATGCTTGCCACCCCCATGGAGCACATGAAGAGTCTTGGCTAGGGAAGAGCTGGTCAGGAGGGGATGGGTTGTTCTTCGCTTCTCCCTGGAACACTGCCATTTTTACCAGCTTGCTGTTTGTTCTGTTGTTTCGTTTTTCCTGTAAGGATATTTTAATTTTTTTGTGTGTGTGTTAACATTTTTCTGTTTGATCCTCATCTCATGAGTCTACTTCGGTTTGTAGCTTTACCTTTTGTGCGTTGTATGGTTGTACTGTACAGACTTTCTCACAGCGCTTTTTCAGAGCATAGTGGTCTCCTTGGAAGTCTGTGCCAAGGGTACAAAGCTGTGTTGTTTCAGAGCTGAGCTGGGTTTCCAGCTTGATTTCTTGGTTACCAGGCAGCTGAAGTCCATTCAGAAAAATACAGGATTTCATGCAATTTCATGTCTCTCTTTATCAGAGCCTTAAATTGCACAGGGGAAGCCCACAGAGGCTGCCCTGTAAAATAACGATGTAAATGAATAATCCAGCACTTCTGTAATCAGAGTTCATATATATCCGCTGCCATACCAAGGGAGGGCTGTGCTGAGAGAGATTGATTGCACACATTAATCTTTCAAAGATTTGAAGTCTGATAAGTATTCAAGTTACTAAAAAATAAAAAAGGAAATGTACTCACCAGTATTCCCTAAATCTGTGCCTACGTTGCATGAACTACTGCTGTGGTATGTTTTAGCGTGTATGCTCCCTGGAGGGGAGTCTTTAAAATAATCTGTGTTCTCTTAAAGGTAAAGACACAACTAAAACTCTTCTGTGATTATAGCCTAGTTAGAATGGTTAATAATTTTTTTTCTGGACCAGTTATTTAAGATGTCCATTGATTCAGCTTACCAGGATTTGCAGTCTGACAGAAAACATCCCTAGCTATAAGTGTTCACTTTAAGCACTCAGCACCCAGATAGAGCAGCAAAAGGCAATATAAAGCCCTGCAGGCAATCTGTTTCCGATGCTCTGTTTGGGAGTTTCTATACAGTTTTGATAAAAAAGCTGTGGTGGACCTTGTTGGAACAGTCTAGGAAATAACTACATGAAGGTGTCAGCTTTGCCTCTGCCAGGGATTACTGCCTCTGTGGTAGAATTGGCAGATGGGACTTGGCTTCCAAAGTCACAGACTGAGGTGCTAGTTTTAGTACCCATTTGTTACTTGTTTAAGTGGAGCATTAGTGTAGCTTAGGCACAGACACATGTCCCTCCCTTGCTCCTGCTATGAGGGTGATAGTCTTTAGGAAAAAGGTAGGCTGCAGAGCTGGTAACTGCTCTGAAACTGTGCTGCAACATTCACCAGAATTTGTCTACTACAGTTGTTTGTAGCTTTGGCAGGCTGTGATTCTTCCATCAGCAGTTTGCCACAAAAGAATCCGTCCTCACAGGATGAAGGGTGGAAAGGCTGTGTTCCTTCGTTCTGAATGTATTTCAAACTATAATCAGCAATCTCAAATTTTGCTGAAACACCTGAAAATCCATTTGACCTTTTTTTTAAAAAAATTCAGGGTATACTTACACATAAACTGTCCTGACTGCTTCTTTCAATTACTTCAGTCCTGTTTCTTTTGCATGATTAAGTCTTCATTGGGGTACTGGACTTGATATACAGCTACTTGGTGCAGTAGGGTAGAATGAGAGATAGGGCCACACATGCTGAAACATGAGTTCTGATTTAATTTTTTATATAAAGAATATCACTTTCTAACTTCATATGTTCTTGCATGGCTTTTCCCTGCTGTGTGTTTTTGTAGAGACCTATCTGTAATGAAACATCTAGATAAAATTGTTACATCCTATATGACTTTTTGATTTTTTTTTATTTGTTCGTATTTTATAGGCCTTAAAAGATCATGGACAGGATTATCTTGTTGGCAACAAATTAAGCTGGGCAGACATCCATCTGCTGGAAGCCATTTTAATGACAGAAGAATGTAAGCCTGATATACTGTCTGCATTTCCTCTGCTACAGGTTAGTAATCATCTGATCTCAATATGGAACGTAGCATAGAAATATCACTGACGGGTGTTAAAAGTTATTTGATGTTTACATCTTTTGAGCCACTGTACTGATGGTTCTCTGGACTGTTTCTATACAAAAACCTGAACTCACTTGCACTGCCTTGCCCCCAGAGCTGCTGGGGCCTTACCTTTCTCCAGCTCTACTTTTCCCAGCTGTTATCAGCTGGCAGGAATTCACTTACTAACGCTACCAGTTTGGTCCTTTAACTGCTACTTTCATGTCTTCAAACACAGTAATGAGCATCAGGAAGGGAAGCCTTCAGCCTCCTGTGTGTACAGTTCCTGTGCTTTTCTTTTTGCTAGCAAAATTGTGTTTTGAAGAAATCATATAAAAAGAGCAGTTAAGTTTCTTATGTCTTCTGTGGTACTTTGCACTGAGGTATTCCTGTCCTTACCTCTTTCCCTCCCCTCCCCCCCCACCCAATATGTCTGCTGTGGTTTTTTTGCTTTTTTTCTTCCACTTTTTATTAGATGAATCTTAACTCTTTAATATTAATTTCTCCCATTCCCATCTGGGAAACTAAGGTAAACTAAACTTTATAGCACCAGCATTACAGATCAGAAAATGCTACTACCTTTCTCTGTTTAGTAGTATATGTGACAAAGAAAAATCAAAGTCACTTGATTTTTAAGCTATAAAGGATGGAGTTTTAGGTTCATTACACTCATTGGCTTTACTGCTGCTTTTTACAGGCTTTTAAAGGAAGAATCAGCAACATTCCAACAATCAAAAAATTCTTGCAGCCTGGCAGCCAGAGAAAGCCACCAACAGATGAGAAGTCTGTTGCTGTTGTGAGGAAAATATTCAATTTCTAATCTGCTGAAGATAGCACAACTATAGTATATTACCAGAGCTGTGCCTTGTAAGTGTAAATTGCATAGATGTGCTCCGTAGCTTGCATCACATAGTCAGTGTTGAAACAGAATACACTTTTAAATTAGAGTAAAAGACTAATTTGGATCTGTTGAGTGCAGAAAGTGGTATTTCATTAAGCAGTTATGTGAAATAAAATATACTGATACTTTGTGTGTGTTCAATTACAGTACATGCCTGATAGAATAAAATGTTTCAACTAGCTTCCACAGTACTATAGAAAGCTACCCCACCCTCCATATTCCTCTTTATAAATTGCAGGAGAATAACAAATGGAGAAGTCATTTAGATTCAGGCCTCAAATCTTTTGGGTTCGCTCTCTAGGTGATCTCCTAGACCAAAGTTCACTGTCCCCTGCTGCATTTCACTGCTGTCTCTGTACTTTCAGAGCTGCAGTTTAAAAATTAAATAAATAAAAACTTTTAAAAGAAAATAAAATTAAAACTCATGATCCTTGTAAGTTACGGGGCAAAAGTAGGAAACTTTTTTAATCCCCACATGAATCTCTTAGAAGCTATTTTTTTCACTGAAAGATCAAAGTACTTGTGCTTAATTGGCCTGCTGTAGTTTTCATCCATTGAAAATAACCTATTCCCTTGCTCTTCTTTTTGCTGCTTGACTGGATGGGCAGTGAGGCAAATGCCCCTTGAATGTTTTTTTGGTAAGGCTTTACCTTCTCCAGTCACTTCCCTAGTAGTTATAAAGAGAACTGCACTGGCTGCTTACCTTTTCAGTGAAAGAGTTTTACCTCAACAGTGCTTAAAGCACTCACTGCTATTTCAGATTCTTTACCCTGATTTCACAGGAACCGGCACTGTTCCCTTTAAGAACAGTGCCATAAACTATCCTTCTTTGCAGTTGTTTTTTTCAGTAGGACTCAAACTGATTAGGCGAACAGACAGTGGAAATGCAGAATAACACCAAAGTTAACTCCTTTTCTGACTTGTGCCTAAGAAAAGCCACATGCATCTCAGAGGTACAAACAAGCGTCCCACTCACCTGGGCACTGCTGAGTTCTGAAGAGTTTTACGTTAAATTATGTGATTAGCTGGAAGCAATAGTTTGCCATGCCCACAATAGTACTGGTTTAATTGAGCTATTTCTTTGTTACAAACACGTGTTATGATTAAGGAACCATCACAGAGACTGGCACAGCACATTGCTGTTGTGTTTTCTGAGCTTTTAGTCCCATAGGATATGCTGGACTTACTGAGAATGCTACCCATTTCAGCTGCTCAGGAATTCCAGCATTAGCTTCTGGATTACAGTGGAGCTTGGAGGCTAGCCCCAGCCCTCTGCCCCCATGGCTAAGAGAACACATAGAAAGATCAACTCTGGACATGCTCTAGAATGCAACATCTTAAACTGCATTTAGGGACTAGGGTAGGAGCAACTGCAGGTTGCCTTCTGCATTTCAGCACTAGGATGCCTTAGCTTTTCACTGCACCTTAATTTAAGGCTTTCACTGTGTCTACATTGCAAGTATCCAGATCTGCTTGTCACCAAAGCTGCTATATACTTGATATGCCTTCAAGTTCTGCTTCATGGTGAAATGAAGCACATTGTATTTGTGCAGCTGTCATCCCAATCTGAAATCTGTAACATACCAGCTCAATCACCTGTAAACCTGGCAACACCTGGAGGTGACTGATACAAACATCTGTCAGCAAAAGATTCCAGAGCTGCAGGCTGTGGTTTGGGGTTGGTAAGGATTTTTCCCCTGCTTTTTTTTTTTTTTGTCAGTTATGCCTTAGACATCTGAGCTGCTCACAACACCTTGTCACCACCTAAGCCCCTGCCAAGAATAATAAGCTTGGTATTCTCCTGGTGGATTTGTGCAGCACTGAAATCTGATATATGATAGACTTCATAAGCAGGCTTTGATGAAAAAAATTAAGCAAAATTCCTGTCTTCAATATTGCACTCACCCATACTCAATTTACTAATGATTTGGCTGTGCACTTCCTGTACACCAGAAGACAGTCTTGGCCAAGCTTTGAGACCCAGAGAATATTTATTTTGTATGCAAAACAAAGCAACTTTAATCCTGAACAGTTTATGACTGAACAGTGTCCTTTGCTTGTATAAGACTGGAACAGCAAACCTGTTCAAGAGTACTGAGAGTTTGGAACCTCTTCCTGCAGCATGGCAAACCTTCCTCAGCTGTGGTTCACGTCAGTGGCAATTTAGAGCATGGTATATGTTTCAAACCACTAGAGTACAAAGCAGATCACCAGGCTCTTCATTGAAGAGTCTCACTCCTCTGCATAAAAACCTGAGAAGTTTCAAACATTTTACATTTTATTTGAACGCTAATTATAGGTTTTAGATTTGGAATCAGTGGAATAAGAACATGTGTTTGAAAGGAAGGGTTAGGGTTTTCTAGTGCAACACAGTACAGGCATGAGACTTTATTGATTTAGAACTGATTATTTAATACACAAACTACAAAATTATGCTTCAATACAAGATACCTTTTTAGCATAAAGATATATTTATATATATTCTTCTCTGAGATACAGTGCAAGACTAATTCAATTTCCGGGGTGCTCAGCACCCCTAAAAGAGATCAAACTTACAGAGGAAGATTCCTTAACAGACTGCTTATATGGAAGTAGATCAAAATATATCAACAAAACATTTGTTTTAATTTTTAAAAAAAGCTTGCAAAATATCAGCCCATGTCAATCAAGTAACAGGTACAGATCTTTTACAGAAAAGATAAATGCAATGTAAGACTTGTGTTCAGACCTGTCTTTCAAGTATGGAGAGCATGTCTGTTTGGTGGGCATGGCAGTCATTTCTTGAGTTCCAAAATTCTCCTACAGCAGCATAAAAACAAGCCTCAAAATCATCAAAAGGCTGCAAAAAAAACCCAAACAAAAAGTTTAATTATGACTGTGCATGAACAAAACCAGTGAAAATCATCATTAAATAACAGGGCATGCATGAGCCTCTATTAAGCAATCTTTTAAAGTGTCTAAATCTACAGACTCAGTGTCTGTTGAAACACAGTCCACCTAGGCTGGAAGAGTGATCCACAATGCACAATAATGTTTTCTGGTATAAGTCTTGATTCTTAAATTTTGCATCATGACAATTTGCATCTGATCTTTATCTCCCTGTATAAAAATCCTGGAGTAAAACAGAATGGTGCTATAATAAATCTGGTAACAATGAAGGAACAGTTATTATTCCTTCAGAAGACAGGAATTCTGACTTACAGCTGAAGAATGTTTTGAGCTACAAACTCATTGGGAAAAAAAAGTTTTGACTTACTCCATAATTTCATTCCAAAATAAGAGGTACAGAAAATGACATTTTCCAGAATGCCCAATAGCAGCAATTAAGCAGTTGGAATGGTTAGAAACATCATAATTTGCAGAAATACTGACCAAAGTCCTTAGGTTGGGTCAAAAATGTTGTGGGTTTCAGTGGTGCTGTGCTTCCCATAGTTTTGAATGCAGCACTTCTAAACCAAAGTGTTGGCCCTTTTTTAAGATGACTATGTTGTGTGAAATTAGACTAATTATATGCATATGTGTTCAGAACCACTGAGGCTTATCCAGGTTCTTCTAAGAGTCTTATCGATATGCATTAATATTTAATTGCAGACCTCTCCTTTCTGGCCTGCAAAAGTCACTTCTTATCAGCTGTACCTGGCTAGTGAGATGAAAAAGCTGTTCACTATAAACAGGACTGTGACCTCCAAACTAATTTCACTTAAGCTGTATAGTTGCTAAACGATAGTGACTACCACTGATACTGCTTTGAAACAGGTGTGAAATGGCAACTATTTGAAAATCGGTTAAATCTTTACATTAAGATCCTCAATATATTTTTACCTCAGGCATGCGACTAGTCCGGCTGGCATTAATTTCTTGGACCTCTTGAACCTCATTCCCATTATAATGGTCAAAAGAAAAGATGAAACTGTAAAAGAGAATCTAATATATTAATCCTCTCACTTCTCCCAGTGACCATTCAGGAACATGGAGAGTTATCAAAGGTCAGTGCTGTTTGCTATGAACTGCAGTTTAATAAAATTAGATCAGATATAAGGGCTATAAAAACATTCTTGCTTTTCCAGAATACACCACTATGATTGCTCTCAGCTACAAATAAGGTTTCTATGTACAACAATGCTAAATCCTATTCCATGGATACTAAGTAAGTTTGTCAGACAGTGAAATCTACCCTGTTACTACATTCATAGGGATACAAATAAAGGAGGAAGAATCTTCGTAGTAACAGTATCGTGTATGCTGAATTACAGGAATAGGGTCTCATAAATCCTACCACCCCAGGTCACTGTAGCTGTTTTCTAACTATTCAAGGAGCTAGTGCAGTCAACTTTTTTCTGTTTTATTTTTCGAATATTAGCTCTTTATTTGTTGAGCCTTAAAAACTAGATTGGAAGGTTTGTCACTTGTTTTTGCTACAGAATATGGCTATCAACATCTCCTTCATCATGACCACAAGTTCACTTTTATCCTTTTGCTACAAGGGAACCATCCATGCCCGTGACAAGAGGTGGAAAGCCCAAGAGGGAATAAATGCAGCACGAGCAGCAGAAAACAAACATCATGAAAGAAATTGCATCTTTTTTCTGGAATAGTTTTACCTAAAAATTGAGGCAGCAGTGAACTCATCAGGCAGGGGGATTTCATCCTGAACTATGGCTGTAGAGTGTTACATAAAGGAGAATCAGAGAATCATAGAATATGTTGATTTGGAAGGGACCCATGTGGATCATTGAGTTCAACTACTGGCCCTGCATAGGACACCATGTGCCTGAGAGTATTGTCCACACACTTCTTGAGCTCAGACAGGCTTGGTGCTGTGACCACTACCCTGGGGAGCCTGTTCCAGTGTCCAACCACCCTCTGGGTGAAGAACCTTTTCCTGATATCCAACCTAAACCTCCCCCAGCTCAGCTTCATGCTGTTTCCTTGAGTTCTGTCACTGGTCACTACAAAGAAGAGATCAGTGCCAGCCCCTCACAAGGAAGTTGTAACTGCAGTGATGTCTCTGCTCAGTCTCCTCCAGGATGAACAAACCAAGTGACCTCAGCTGCCTCTCACACGGCTTCCCCTTGAGGCCCTTCACCATCTTAGTCGCTCTCCTTTAGATGCTCTCTAATAGCCTAATGTCTTTTAATATTATGGTGCCCAAAACTGCATACAGTACTAATGGTGAGACTACATGAGAGCAGAATGGGACAATCACCTCCTTTGACCGGCTGGCAAAGCAGAGAATACATAAAACTGGAAAGATAGCTGGCTTCATTAAAGAACTGTCACCTGAAATGCTTCCTAGAAGTGGGCAGAGAGGCAGGACTTCTCATGGGCAGCTGGACTTTATCACTCTTGCAGCCAAAGTAACAGCAGTTACACAAATCTCTTCTTTTTATGAAGCAGTTAAAAACCATCTGGCTAATTCTCTTCAAACTCCACTGTCTATTCCTGTGGAGAGTCCTGTGTTAACAGCTGTTAAAAATTAGTTTTAAACTCTCTCCAGCATTATAAAACAAGCTCTAACAGTTACAGGTATCTTGCAGAATTCTACCAGATATGTGCATTCATGAAAGATACCCTGCAAAAAAACCCTATTACATTCCATTATCCATTGCTCTTATTTTCTAGTCCCATAGCCTTGATCCTCTCAGGAATGTGTGAAGACTGGACTATTCCACAGTATGTGTCTTGCCAGAACCCTGAATATTTTTACATTTCATTACAAGCTACGAAGCGTGTTCACTCTGTAATGTTATTTTTTTCCATTTGCTAGTATCTGGCTTTTCACATGTGCCATTGACCTTTTAAGATGTGAAGTGCTATACATTCACTGTTTCACCTTAAATAGGTCAAAGAAATTCAATAAATCATAAAAAATTCAATTCAATGAATCATACTCAGATCAGAATCAACTTGCACTGTGAATAACACACTTGCATACCAGCGCTCTTTGCATACCCTGACTTTCTGCACCAACTCCAAACACATAAAATGGCACTGAAGTATTCAAGAAAGCACAGAGCTAATGTAAGGCGGAGTAGGAAAATGCCTGGAATAATAATTTATAAAACAACTAAGAGAATTTGCCTGAGGTATTCATATGCTACATACTCATTATATGTAGGACAAGTTACAAGATCCCTACTTTCAAGGTCTTGTACTATAACATTACCTGCATTACTGTAGGAGACTTGCCTAGGTGATAAATACTATAGATAATTATGGGTTTGGAAGGGTGGTTTTTCTTTTAGATTTACTAACCTTTTAAAGGTTTGGGTACTTGCTTCATTTCACACTGTAATTTATTGTACTGGTTTCTAAGTTCAGAGTGTTCACTTTAATCCATGCACTTAATTTCCATCTTTCATTTGTGCTCTAGCTGCTTTTCACACTTTGGCAGCTTAGGCATAAGTGAAAGCATTCTGGTTTTCTACAAAAGCAATGCTCATTTATTACAGAAAACCTGTACTTTCTGAAAGTATCATACAGAGTAACCAAAGGTGTTAAGGTATGGGAATGTGTCTAATTTTTCTTCTCTCTGAAGTTTTCCTACGGAGTTCTTCATTCATTTCAGATATCTATGCATCTAGCAGCCAGAAGACTGAGATGCACCAGGCTGGAAGAGATTAAGAGCAGCCTGAATGGTTGGTCCTGGCAGAGTACTTTGTACAAACGCTTCCTAACCCACTTGAGGCAAAATGACAACCTTCTTTGTTACATTCAGGACAGGTGGATACTGAAGAGGGCACCCATTCCTAGCCAAGGTTAAATATATGTTTAAGTTTTAAGCAATTAGAACATGATCTCTTTGTAAACATTCTAAAGTAAGACTGTTTTAAAAAGTCTTTGTTCCTTTTACTCTACATAAAAAAACTTTCTAAGGCAGGTGTAGTGAACTCTATCTCATCTGTATTGCTATAATTTCTGCTAAATAAGAAATACACATTTCTTCAGTTGAGGGAAAGTCCTCACATGCCTACAGCTACATGAAATGCAGAATGCTGATTGTTTCAGTATATCTGATGCTCATGAGCGCATTAATGGAACTTTTGTATTAGTCCTTTCAAAATTTTCAGGGAATTGGAAAACAGGCAAAATTGAGTAAGTTTTAATTAAGACTCCTCTTCCACAATTTCTGTATCTAACTTAGTGATTTAATTGACCCATAAAAATACAATTCCATATGCTAGTTAAAAGCATCTCACACTGAATGATTACAAATTTAAACATACTTCAGGCTATGTTTTCATTCCAAAAAAATTTCTTTTTTTTTTTTTTTAGAGTGGGATAACTTAATCTGGGCAAGGTCATGATGGCAAAACTGGATATCCAATTTTAGGTCATCTAGGAGCAGATCAGATACATCATTATCACTTTTATTAAAGAACTTGGTGGGAACAATTTCTAACAATGCTACTCAACATTTGTTTGAAATGAAAATTTTTATAAGTATGATGGGTGTAAAGCACAAAGCCAGTATGAACAGTATACCGTAAATTCTAAATTCAGAAAAAACAGTAGTGTACTCACACAATCTGGATTAAATGCATTTTAAATGCATTTCTGCATATGAAACCACCGCCTAAGCCACCTTTGCTAAAACGCTGAGTACAAAAAGCCCCTAACAGCTCTTATTGCAAATCACTTGTGCAAGGTTAATGTCCCCTTTAAGGATTGTGGTTTCTTGCCTCCATGAGGGTTTCATGGCAAACTAGCTAACATGACAATTATTGCATAGTTTGTATTCTGTCTTTCTTACCAGCAAAGGAAAAACACTAAGCCAAAGAATTTGTTTCACTGGGAGCTGAGGATACGTTACATTATGCAAGCCTGGATCCCACACCTACTTTACTGCTGAAATTACTTTCTAATCTGTAAAGCTAATGATTTGATTGCAGTACTATCCCATGTTTCTCAGCTGGATTTCACAATACGTGCAATGTTAGGTAACCATCTAATAAAAGGAGGTGCTGCCAGGTGGTACACACCTGCTGTCTTTGTGCAAATGATCTGCCTTACCTTGCAAATGGTTCCAGTCTTGAATTTTGCAAGCTAAGTTGAAGTGTCAAACTCTATTTAAAACCCAACATTTAAACCAAAGCAATACTCAAAATTTACTAAAAAGACAATTTTACATGCAGTTCAGGATACTGCTTCTTGATTTGTTTGTTTGTTTACTGTACTAAAACACTTACACAATGATATCTTCACATTTCTTGGATCACATGTTATGCAGTAAGCTCCATAACCAGCCACCGAACCAAAGGTGAGACCAGCAGCTAAAGAGATTTTGCTACCTGCAAAAAAACATTCAAGTGTTATTTCTCAATACAATGTCTTTAAGCTCAATCTTTATATGGCAATTCTCTCTCTACACAGTATTATCCAAATATTTTGAAAAAAGAACTGACTTTGCCACAGTCCAGCTAGCCCACCCAGTGTGAATAGAGAGCATTACTTCTGAAACTGGGTCATTGGCTTGTGTGGCAATAGGGGCAAAGTCAACTGAGAGTAAGATGATCAGGATCCAGTAATACTTGCAATTTGGGAAAAATAATCCTTGAAGCACAAACCTAAATTTCACTATTATCTCTATCATACATACCTTTAGAAAGATTTTTGTAATTTATCTGAACTGTCTGTTCATTTTAACTACATCTTACAGCACCTGGGAGCCTCCAAAAATGGTAGAAATGTATCAATATATATTAAGATTAAATTGGACAACACATGTCCAACATCATAAGGCCTTTCATCAGTCCTGGACAATAAAATGGTATTACCAACATCACACTGAATTAATAAAAAATAAAAACCCAATTAGATGGCAGTGGGGATGAAAACAGAGCTTCCAAAAGTAACAGGACATTTCTTTCAGTGCTATTGCAAAGCTGGTTCATAAATCCCAGAGTTTCAGTAACATATTTAGGTTTCTGAGCAGACATTTGTCTTGGTACCATATGATAAAAGCACAGAATCAGCAGGCATTATTTGGATTAAGCTGATCCCAAAATGTTCGTAAATAAAGAATCCAGACCACCAAACGTCACTTAGCTCCCAATCCTGGTATTTTGAATATTTTAATCAAGACTTTGCAGGAAAACAGAAATCCTTACTAATAAAAAAATAGTCTGTCATAAGGACTGACCAACCAAGAGTGAAGAAAACAGGTGAATGGGACAGTTAGTGAGTGCAGCTGGGTGTAAACACAAAAATACAGCAAATGTTTTCAGAGTGAAGCCATGTCTCTAAGAGCAAAGCATGTGCACGCTACGAAGGGAAACAGTGACTCTAAATCACAAGAATCGGGATGGATAATGGCCGCGGGGAAGGGGAACGCTGTGCTGCTGGGACTTCTTTGGGAGAGCTGACGGGACCAGCCTGGAGCTCCCGCCTGCCCGTCCTCGGTACCGCTGCGACCTCTGCCGGGTGCTGGGCTCGGGCACGGCGCTGCCACCTGGGGGACTGCAAAAATCACTGAAATAGCGGAAACGTGCTTTATAGTAAAACCAGCCTCGTTATCTTACAGTGAAAAGACACAATTCTAACAGTACGAGAGAATTAACCACCAAATTAGAGTATGCAAGTAAAAGGGAATGTCAGAATCAAGCCTGGATGTCTCCGTAGAAAATAAGCTTTACTCAAAGTTATCATCTACTGTGTTCAACACAGGAATAGTTACAGGAAACGAGAAGGCTCAAAACACACCAAAGGTCAAAGATAACAAGACAGTCCCTCTTTGCTGAGGGTGTTTGAAAACAAACTCATCAGTTACCACTTAAATACTTAAGCTGACCCAAGAACATCTCATGAGACTCAGTGCATTTACAGCAGCGCAGGATGGATTTAACGTGCAGTTGTGCTAATTACAGAAAAACTTCCATATCTCACATTGCATAGAGGAAATTCAAACACTTCATTTCCAAATCCTGCTGCCTCAATATTTACCTTTACGAGTGTATGCTACAACACCTCCAAAAGCCAGCAATGAAGCATATGCAAAACCAATCCAGTCAATAGCCATGGTCCCAACTCTGGAAGAGAAAACATATTCCAACTGAAGGCAAACAAGTTCCTTCCTCCTGGTAGAAAAGAAATCATCATTTAAAGGTTTCTAAATAACACCACGCTCTTCTGAGTCGTGTTTAACTACTATGTCAAAACACTCAGAAGATACGTCTGTTGGCTATTGTGCCACCTTTTCAGTAACTGCTGCCCTTCCTTACACCCCACTATCCAGGTATTTCCATTAGGGGATTTTTTTGGATGTGTGTGGCATGCATTTTTCCCAGTCAAAAATAAATGTAGGGAGGCAAAAAGCTTGACATTACCCAAAGCATCGGTTTTGTTGCACTTGGGCTACATGGTCAATCTGGGCACACACTATGGATACGTACAGGTCTTCCGAGTGCACAGCTCAGTGCCCTTTCAGCCACGCTGCACCTGGGGCATTTCAAGCAGGATGTCATAGACCCTGTAACACCAGGCAAACCCAGGAATTTTCACGGTCTACCCAAAGTTTCCAGGCAGAAACTTAGGCTGTTTTGGGAAGCTATACATACAGCAGCTTTATCCTCTCTGTGTCTATGCCCCTTTTGTTTCATCTTTCCATTTTGATGACTGTCCGAAGTTAGGCTTCTGTCCTCCATAAAGCTTTTAAGTTTCTCTTGTGATGTCGGTCCCTACTGCCCCGGCTGAGCTGGGTGAAGGCACCAGTGCCAGTGCTGGGCAGTGCTCGCAGCCCGACCCCCCCGCAGCGCCACGGCCTCTCCCACCAGCCCGGGGCGCACCTCTCCCCCCCTTCTCCCAGACAAAGTGTAATTAAGCGCATCTTTCTTTATACCTGAGCGGGTCTGTCCTTGACCACAGTGTTAAAGGGTGGCAGCAAAGAGTGCACTCTCAGCATTTCATTTCAAGCCTTTAATATTAAAAGCGAACAACCCGCAGCGAGCCCACTCCCCGCCGGCTGTAACCCCTTCAGGGCAAAAGGTGGGTTCGGGGGCCACGGCGCCCCCGAGAAGGGGGTCTGACGCGGCAGGGGCGAGGCTCACGGCCCGGCCTTCGGGGCCTTGGCAGGCGACCCTCGGCGGAGCGCGGCCGGGGCCCTCCATCTCCCGCCCGGCCCCGCCCTCGCTGTCCCGTTCTCCGCGGTGGAGCCCCCCGGACAAGGCCGATGCCTCGCTCGCCCTCGGCCGCCCCCACCGCGGCTCACCCTCCCCGCCGCCCGCCGTACCTCGTCCTGCCGCCCTCCGACCTGCCCCGGCCCCGCCTCCCGCGCCCGGCGGGCACCGTGTGGCGCGGTCCCGTCTGGCCGGCCCGGCCCCGGCTCGGTCCCTCGGGGGAAGGGGGGCCCTGTCGCGCTATGGCGGCGCCGCGGCCCGGCCCGCCCGCAGCGCCGCTGGCGGAGCGGAGGCTGGTGGCGCTTGGCGGGGCCGGGCCCAGGGGAGACCAATGGTGGGTGAAAAGTTGTCCACGAGCCCGCAGTGTGCCCTTGCGGCCGGGAGAGCCAGTGGTACCCTCGGGTGCACTGGGGAGAGAGTGGCCAGCAGGTCGAGGGAAGTGATCCTCGGCCGCTACGCAGCCCTAATGAAGCTGCATCACGAGTTCTGGGCTCCTTAGTATAAGAAAGACGAGGAGAATGTCCAGTGGAGGCCACGAAGATGATGAGGGGCTGGAGCATTTCTCTTAGGAGGAGAGGCTGCGGGAGCTGGGCCTGTTTAGTCTTGAGGTGAGAAAACTGAGAGGGGATCTCATTAATGCATATAAATATCTTAAAGGCAAGTGCCAAGAGGATGGTGCCAGACTCTTTCGATGGTGCCCAGCAACAGGAGAAGGAACAATTGCAAGAAACTAAATAGCAATCAACTAAACTTAAGAACAATAAGCTAAAACACAGGAAGTTTCACCTCAGCATGGAGGAAGAATTTCTTTACATTGAGGGTGACAGAGCACTGGAATGGGCTGCCCAGGGAGGTTGTGGAGTCTCTGTTTCTGGAGACATTCAAGACCCACCTGAACACGTTCCTGTCACCTGCTCTAGGTGACCCTGCCTTGGACTAGATGAACTCCAGAGGTCCCTTCCAACCCTAACAATTCTATGATTCTGTGAGATGGGGCTGTGCTGGCGCAGGGCATCGTGGCTGCGCACTGTGATTCTCAGGGCTCCTCTGCAGCAGTGCCCAGCTCATGGGGGGCATCTCCTGTCTGTTGAGACTCCTTCCTTCAGGGAGTGGAAAGATCCAAGGCTTATTTTACTCTTTGAACCCCCCCCTGCTCCTCGCCATGTTTGGGATGGAAGAACTCATGATAGGTGTTTGAGATGGAAGAGTCATGTCTGCAGAGCTGCTTATTCCCAAAGGGCACCCATCCCATGTAGAGCTGGACAGGGGCAGGGTGAGGGTATGCATGTCATAGACACCCTGTGACCCAGTGATGAGCACTCATCATGATG
>JAYRBT010000114.1:91960817-92080126 GCA_036023395.1 Myiotriccus ornatus
AGAGCTGGACAGGGGCAGGGTGAGGGTATGCATGTCATAGACACCCTGTGACCCAGTGATGAGCACTCATCATGATGTGACTCAGTGATGAGCTGTGCCAGGCACCCCTCTGCCCCTCACAGGTTCCTCTCTGTCTCCTCACCTGCATCTTTTGAAACTCTGAGGGCTGCCTGCATGAAGTCAGGTGAGCAGGCACGTAGGCAGAATGCTGGTACGTGTTTATCAGGGGAAACAGCAGGCACGGTCCCTGATACTATACACGTAACTAGTTTATGAAACTGCTTGATTTTTTTTTTTAACACCCTGACTTCTTGTCTGCTAGCCCTGTTTGCTGGACCTGTTCCACTACAAGCTATTTTTGTCCATATTTTGTCACTCTTTGCGGTGTTTCTTTAGCTTTCTCTCATGTGAGCCATTCTTGACCACTGCAGGATGTGTCCTTCAGCAGTAATTCGGTGGTGCCTATCTGTGACATGCCCCACACTTCCCTTGTTCCCACAAACAGACTGAGCATACACATGGCCACAACAAGGAGAGACTCACAATGCCTTGTGATGGGACTTGGATACCTTCCTTCTTCGGGGGTCATTTGACAATCTCTGCCAAAATCCTGTGTTTCCTTTAGGTTTCTTTGCTTAAAGGTGTGGGAGTTTTCCGCTCTGAAAAGCTAGCTGGAAAGCAGATTAGTATTCTCATTAGGGTTAATGTATTTAATTTCCACTCCTAACGTTCCATTTGTTTTTTTCCTGTTGATGCTCTGATACAAACCCACTCCATGTGAGCTGTCCAAGTCTGTCTGCTTGGTGGAAAACAGAACTGTTCTCATCTAACTAGTGTTTGTGGGAAGGAACGCTGAAGGTAAAGCAACTCTGGAAAACAAATACAGGACACTTGAGGGCAGGCCAGCTCTAAAATGCAAACAAAAGTAGATTCATAAGCTGAAGCCCAGCAGTCTTTTATTTCTTTATGAAGTATTCCGAGACTTGCAGCTCTTGAAAAGCACAGTAAAGTAAACAGTGGATTAAATGGAGTAGAATCATGCAACTCTATTTGAGAGGGTTCCAAAGCAGAACAAATACAGTGTTTTTTGGCACCTCTAGGATAGTGACCAGTTGTGGTTACTGATCCAATGATACTCCTCACTTAAGTAGACTGGATAACCCTGAGGTCTGGGCTAAATTGGAATTCACATAATTATATGCTGGTTGTATGTTCTCTTCCATTTTCAATTACAAAAACTATTTGGTACTGTTCTCCCTAAGCTGTAACTTAACTATTCTCTGATGTGAAATGGTTGCTGTATTTTACAGCACAGGTGGGAGGTTTTTAATTGTAGGAGAATTCATTAAATTAGTTTGTTGGTAGCATGACAAATCAACCCCCTCAGTCCTAACAGTGAAATATAACAGAGCTAGCAGCAAAGCTAATGTTACTGTTGCTATGTGCTTTCTAGTCCAGTTTTCATTTGCTTATAACTGCCAATCTGAGCTGAAATTTCCCCATTGGGTGTCTGCTTCCAGCTGTTTTGTTTTAGTTTGTTTTGGTTATTTTGTTTTGTATTATGATTTGTTTGCTTTGGTTTTGGAAAGTTCCATTTACGATAATCGAGCCAACTACAAGGATGAATTTAGGGGAGAATACACGGTTTTGTCCATTATAAACATAAGCATTTCCCTGAACAGCCTCTAGCATCCCTCTGCTTTGCAAAAACAGCTTTCAAATTTGGCAATCAAATTGCTTTAGTTTCAGGGATATGTTTTTTCATCTTCATGAAAATGTGACCTGAAGAGAAAAAGAGCAAAAAATGTTAAGTGGAGGCTTCTTAAAATTGCACAACCCAGTCCCCAGAAATTTCCACCTATGTTGATCATGTGTGACCTTGTGTCAGTCCCACCTACATTCACAGCTGTATGCACTCTCTCCTAAAAAAGGCTGAGCTTGTGCCTTGCTTTGCTTGTACTGTGTCTAGAATAAGAACTCTCTAAGGGGGTTGTAACAGCCCATCTCCCTCTACCAAGACATTTTTGCTGAGGCTACCGTGGTTGGAGAGGGCGTTGGCAGGGTAAAGCACATAAAAGACCTGTCACTGCTGTAAGCTGTCTGTGTTTTTTTGTTAGTCTTCCTCTATTAACACTAAAGGCTACTCCTAGTTGTAAGCTCCAGTTAGGATTTAATGCTAACTGCTATCCCAGAACATAATGTGGAGCGGGAGAGTGCCTCTGAAATCACAGACACAGAAGAAAAGATCCCTAGGGGAGGGAGAGGAGCAGCTAAGCACCCTGAGACAGCTGTAGTTCTGGAAGATTTCTGTGCAAAGATTGTTATCTTCATCCGGCGTGACTATGGAAAAGGAAGAGGAGACAAAATATAGTTTCTAAAATGTAGATTCAGAGGCTTCAGGTTTAATAATCTGTAGTTAATTAAGGGAGAAGTCAGCTGTTATGTTCCAGTACAAAAAAGTGAATGTTCAATTCTGCAAGCTTTTGTATCTGCACACACATACATAGAGAAGCAGTGAGAAGGACAGTGGTGTTAAAGGAGCAGAAGGTTGTTTTCAGAGGCTAAGGAGAGTGATGTACAACCTGTTGGGCTGACTCCGTGGGTCAGCCTGCAGTCCTGAGGTGTTACTTCCTTGAAAATTTAGTATGAAAGCTTGGATCCAGAATTATCAATCAAATGGTAAAAGGCAGAGATACTGCTTTTTACAATAACCATGAAGTAATCTGACAGGCAGTCACATAAACTAAGACCTTTTCTATGAACTAAACATATGAACAAGAACTGCAAAGCCTGCAAATGAAAAAGAGATGGGTCCTTGAGCAGTGATTTCATGGGAGATAGTGTTCAAATTTAAAAGCTCACTGCTGCCAGTAGGGCCTCTTCATTTCCAGTTTTGCTTTTCAGTTCCTTATTTTATGCAGTAATTGATGAGTTTTGCTCCTTCTCTCCTAGTCCTCATCAACTGAGTCAACTCAGTAGCCCAGCAGAAACATAATCAGGCAGAAAAATGGATCACTTTCTGCTGAATTCATTCAATCAGTCATTTGTTTCAATTAGCTAGTTCAGGAGGGCCTACAAAGCGTCAGGGCACAAAGGAAGAGCTGGGATTTTATGACGGCGTGGGAGGCTGGGGGGGAGCCTCTCCAGGCATCTGCAGAAAAGGGTGAGATTACCCGTAGCTGTGCATTTTCTTTGGCTTGTCAGGGAACTTTACCTGAAATGCAAGAACGCATTATGGTATGGCACCAACTGAAAATCTTGGTAAATTCAGTGAAATGCAACTCAGAATTATGGCTGGTCAGTGGTATCTCAGGTATCTCAGGAATCTTCCCAGATACTGAGTCCAGTGAACACTGAAATAAGGTATATGCCAACAGAAACCTTGCTGTGGGCCTTAGGAGCTGACAATATCCACAATTGTAGTGTGTGGTCTCCAGAGGAATTAAGTTCTAGCTACATGTAATGTAGCTAGTGAAGAGATTAATAAGAACAAAATGCAAGAATTGGGTTGTGATATGCAGTGATTTGGGAGAGCATATGTAAAACTGTTTCTGCCCATCAGGCATAGTCAAAAGACTGTAGCTGATGTTAAGAGTGAGTGGTTAAACTGCCTTGGGTTCTGGTCAGTGGAGTGGTTTGGTTTTCCTAGCTAAGTTTTCAAAAGCTGATAGACTTCATCATCTGAAGAAAAGGAGGTTTTCCTCTTCAGTATCCCAGGAGTCCTTGGTCTAACTAAATCCAGATTAGGACCACTAGCTATGCTCTGCTTCTGAGATATGCCAAATTTCCCATCTTTTTAATAAGTATGTGGATTTTGAAGTGGTTCAGGAAGTCAGAGTGAAATCCCAAGGGATTTCAAAGATATTTGAAGTGGCTTGTTTGTCATTCTGTGGTGTTTTCAGCTGGTTGAAAATAACTCATGAGGATGAAAGTTTCTTGGGTTGAAAGAGGAGTTTTTGTGTGTGTATATATCTTCAGACCCTTTCGCTAATATTTGTCATCCTATGAAAGATATCAGATCTCTTATACCTCTCACCACTATGTGCTTGGTATGGAGGGATTTCTTTTCTGTTGCACATACTGAGAGACAAGAGTTTTCCAGACAACAGCTCACTGAAGGACAGAGGCACAGGATCTCTTGTCCTCTCCAGATTTGCCCGATACACTGAATCTTACTTTAAAGCTTTATATGCCTCAAAGCAGATTCCTGGGCTGAAAAATAGTTTGAAGCTAGGGAAGTTTTAGGATGAAAGTTCATATATATGTGCCCTGTCCTTACTCTTTCCTGGACACCAGTTCATGCTCACTATTCTTGCTCTTTCTCTTTTGCCCATGGCTATTGACTGAGACAGGAGCATGAGCTGGCTGGACCTTGTTCAGATCAAGTATGGGCAAGCTTGTGGACAGGAGTATCCATATCATAGGCATCCTTCAGATCATTCTCACACTAAAAAGAAGGGAAAGTAACATATAACATCCCTCCCAGAAGGAAGAGGTCTGTGAGATCCCAGCTTTTATTTGGTACACTGAGGGTGGCGCAAGCTGTGATTTTGCAATAACTTATTTCAGTTGCTGATCTCCCCATTCTCAGCCACTTCCTTGAACCATGTCTGGCATTCAGTGAACTCTGTGCTGAGCCATGACGATAAATCATCAGAAAATTTAGCTCTGTGCTGACATTTCTGTTCTGGAACTGCAGTCTGAACTCTGATCCTTAGAGCTGATCCTTGCTCATGTGTTGAAGAGGGGAGTGAAAGGTGGAGGGACAGTACCACTCAAACATACATCCCATACTCTCAGGGGTCAAACAGAAAGAAGGGAGTGAGGCTGCCCACAGGATGAGCCTCGATGTGGAGACAGTGAATGTGATCAGGATTTATAAAATCAAGGCAGTGGGTAGAATGAATAAAGATTGTTCTCCAAATCCTGCAGAGCTAGAACTAGGGGCAGTCGTTCAAACCAGTAGGGGATTGGTTTAGACAAGATAAAAGGGAATATACTTTTTTTTTTTTTATGTAGCAGGTATAGTGAACCTGTGGAATTTGCTGCCAGCAGAGGTTTTGGAAGCAGATAGGTCAGCACACTGGAAAAGAGACAAAAAAAAAATAAATGGACTGCATGTTCATAAAGAGATTCTAGAAAGTACGAGTAAGGATATGCTCCTTAGCATCCCTATTACAGTGATTGTGGGTGCTGGAGGTGAATATAGGAAATGTATATGCCTGGATTGCATGTTCTCATTAAATAGTATTTCTTTTCATTAAATAGTATTTCTTTTTACTAAAGGAAGGATACTGGGGAGAGCTGGGTGTTGGTCTAACCCACAGGACATTCCTTGTGTTCTTTTCAGGGCTCTAATTTTGTGTCCACAGGTATGCAAGGGTAAATGCGATGTTAGGAGTTTATGTATTATTTTTAATTTATTTTATTTTATTAGGTAGGAGTTTATATTTTATTTTTTGAAGGTGATGTCTCAGGGTTTTCTTACTTCAGTGAAACCTGAAGCTTAGATTCCTAACACTGCATTGTACCGTAATGAGGACACACACAGGTTTAGGACAATCCTCATAGTATTGGCACTTAGAAAGGGACCCTGAGACTAAACTACAGCCCTCCTGATGGTGCACTTTTCCCCTGGGATTCTTCTGCTCTCTCTGCACAGAACTTGATGAATACTCATGTCTCAGAAAAGATTTCGTAAGCTATGATAGAATTTCCCCCAGGATATCGGTGTATCATGGAAATACTATTTTCGAGTCTTCTGCTGGAAAACATCTAGTGCAGCTGAAGGAGAGAGAGTGCCAGATTAGACAGATTACTAGGCATGAATCCCAGCCTTTATTTGTATGAGTATTTCTTCTGCCTTTAGATAATCACATTAATGTCAGGAGTATTGCTTATACAAGTACTACTGAGAAAAAGTGGTGAACAGGCTTGGACCCTCAAAGCAATGTTCTTGTTCCATCACTTTCCTGGTGAGGTTCTGACCTTGGTTCCTCATCAGAGATCATTAGAGTTGGTACATCTAGTAAGGAGGACCACGCACTACTTAGCAACCCCCAATAATGATTACCAACCGATCTTTCACATCTATTAAAAGTAACATTTTTAATAATTCAGATGTTGCTGTCCTTCCCCTTCCTAAGCTCTTCCCACACTTAGATACATGAGTACTGTATTTCATGCTTGGTTGATTATGGAGCCAGATCTTTTGTCTCTGCTGAGGTATTTTTTGCTGCTCCTCCTATGCAGACGAGCCAGAAACCTTCCACAACCATGTGCTGGATGAGACCCCAGTGGGTGGTAAGACTGGTATCTCATGGTGGTTGTCAAGAGGCAGCATGGGTTAGAATATGTCTCTTGCCAAGCCAGGCAGGAGGAGCACAGCTCAGTGAGACCTCAGGGGTCTCGCCTAATAACAGCAGTAACCTAACTGGGAAAAAAAAAAAAAAAAAGAGAAAAAAGCTATCTTCATTTTTTTGTGGCTGATGATACTCAAAGGAGTACCACTGTGAGTGCCAAAGGAGGATTATAAACATTAAATTATAGAAATTGTTTACATGTCTAATGTTGTGTGCAATTACAGAATCTTGGAAAAAAATGAAGCATTTTTTATTTGTATACCTAAAAGGAGAAGCCAAGTTAAAGCACTTACATAGATCAACCTCAAAAAATGAAAGTGTGAGAAAAATAACACCAACAGTACTGCAACTTGAAATCCAGATGTCAAGCCAAATATCTATGAAGGAAGAAGTATTCCATGGAAAATATCATATTCTTGCTGTCCTTCTGACCACAGAGTTACACTCATTATGGTAAAGCTATAATTACAGTCTGTGAATACAGTGCTGCAGACAATGGCCTGTCAGTGTTTTTCCACTATAAACTCTCATGTGAGGTTTGCAATTTTGTGAAATACAATTATCTTTGGCTGGGATATTCAGCGACAATCTCAGCCCAGAAACTGGACTGTGTGTTTGTGTGTTTGTTCCTTTACCAAGTTGTTCAAAGTTCATTGTTTGGTAAATGTTAGAACCTTTCTGATTGCTCATCTGCTTGTGTCTTATCTATACTGTGAGGATGTGTGGAAAGTTTGTTCTCTCTGGTAATGCCTCAGTGCTGGCCAACATTCAGGACTGTGAGGCAATCACAGAGTCCACACTTTGGACCAAACTGCCCACATTTATATCAGTGTTGTTTGGAAAAGTCAGGACAGAAGGATTATAGCAAATTAGCACTGACTAGCATACCCAGGCATTCACAGCAAAACGTGCTTTAGGGAATACTAGAGTATGTTATTACAGCTATGGAGGGAGGGAGAATTGTCCAGGCCGATTAAGTGGGTAAAACTGAAGAGACTTGTCTGTCTTACAGAAATTCTGAGTTTATGTTACAAACCACCCCCAACCCCCCACCAAAACCTGTAGGATTAGTGAAACTCTGCAACAACCATTGTGCAGTTATGATTCGGATTCTTTGGTGGGGCTTAGCTAATATCTGTGATATTGTGGTAATTGAGATCCAAATCCAGCCCAGTTTGCTTTTTTCACAAATAACTCAAAGGGAAAATGTGGGGCCAACAGTGAGTGCTGATCTCCAAACTGAAGTATAACAGCATGATTAATTACAAATGCTAGCCATGTAATATCTGCGTATGAACTCCAGGGAAATAGGTCTGAAATAACCGTATGTGTGATGTCTTAGTTAAAAATAATTATTTTGAGACAAATATTGCTTGCACTTAGGGGATCTCACCTGTAGTTAGATGTGATTCACTAAACGTGAATTTAATTTGTGTCAGTGCTCTGGAAGAAAACAGCAAGTCTTTGTGCTACAGATACCTCTGGTTGCTTAAGCAACTTGTTAGACATTGCAGGGAAAAACTGCTGAGTTCATCTAGTTTAAAATAAATATGGATAAAAGCAGTTTATTGCTTTATTGGCAGTGTGTAATTAACCAACAATCAGTGAACTGTGCATACAAGATCAGTAACACAAACAGGCAAACCATGCTAGAAATTTCTAAACAGTCTCCTGTAACTAATCCCAAAGCCTTCTTAGTGTACACATATGCACACACAGAAACACTCAGGCACACGTACTCACAGAGCTGGGTGCACCCCCTCCCTCATGGGTAGTACAGCTACAAAAACACCCCCTTCCCCAAAGATTGCAGACTTCCCTGTTTGCACATGACACCTGCTGGAGATACGGATCCTCTACCTTTTTGCAGACCCCTGCAGCTCTCTACAAGTCATGGGCTGAACCACCCACCCTTGAGGCAGTTGTTTCCCCTCCGAGGTCTGTCCCTTCTGTCATGAGTTTTCACGCATCTTTTATGCTTTTTTTAGTCTGGCTCTTGCTTTGTATCAAGTCTTTTTGTAATTCCCCAGTAACTGTTTAATCTGGTTGATAATCATCTTCTCTAACATGGTCAGTTTGGTCCAGTGCTGGCAAGGCACTTTGATGTGTTTCATACATGGACACACACCAATACAGATTTTGGACACATCTTTATCTTCATGGCTGACATTATCTATGCCATTTGTCACGAGAGGTGCTGTACGTGTCTGTCAGGTCTGTAGTGAGGGGGAGCACTCCTTGGGATGCACCTGGGCCACCGGAGCAGGGAGAGCAAGGGGCTTGGCCAAGAAGCTGCTCAAACCAGAGTGAGTTGTGATGTTCTGGATGCATCCCATACCGTTGAAGGCAATGATAAGTGGGCAAACAAACCTATTTCCTGACATCCTTCAGGCTCCAAAATCCAAAAATGAAATTAACAGTTGCTTTACTAAATGTCTTTTGAACACCTATTATTATTCTCAATAAAAGCATCATAAATGGGACAGAAACAGCAAATTGGATCATTGGAAAAACTCTGCAGAGAGACCATCTGGACCAGGTGCTTTACTAGATGGTGAAGAATTTACTTTTCACACTCCCACAGTTTACATTTTCCGAGATGATAAAGGCATTTGGATCATTTTATTTTTTGGATGTTTTACATAAAATGAAGAGCCATGATTGAAACTGGAACTGGAGTCAGGAAATAACCAGATTGTGTATAATGTGGTAAAGTGCTAACAAATGCCACGTGTTATGTGATTAATTTAGTATAAACGCCAGTTATGGATTTCATTTGTCAGCAGTTGGCTTGGGTTTTGTGATTACTGGCCAATAGTTTAACTGATGATTTAATCTATAACAGAATCCTCAACTTTGGGGAATGAAAGAGAGTTGCAGTGATAATGAAATGCATTAAGTATACACAGAGCTGTTAGCTGCTAGAAAGGATACTGCTATATTCTGGGGTCTTCAAGTAACTGATGAATAGCCTTGTCTCTCAATACAGTATGATTTATGGTGGTAAATCAAGATGGGGGATAGAACCATGGGACTGCTATTGTTTCAATATGTCTTCAGGCAACATTTTTGAATTGCAGATACAGAGGTAAAGAAAACTTTGGGTCTGACTATAAATACATACTGCAAAGTATGGCACCACTCTTGCCTCTGAGTCAATCTCTAATCGCTGTTCTTGGCAAATCAGCACTGAGCCATGGGGAAGGGCCATCTGTCAGAAGTAATTGAAAATGGAGGCACTGACCATCTGTAGGTATTTAAGGTCTCCTGACAGTTTTTACAAGCTGAAGGATAATCAAATGTTATAATTTATAGTGTGTCTACCTATTGTCCTCTGCATTTTTCAAAGGAATGCATTATTCCTGATCTGTTGTCTTTCACTTTTGTGGCCTATCTCTTTATATCACAGACTTATTTTCCCCCCTCTTTGCAGTTCACTGTTGGCTGAAGTGACCCCTGTAAATCTTTGTAAGTTTGAGAATCTTTCAAAAGATGTGCTATGTAAATTACAGGTCACTGTTATTGTTGGAGCTAGCAAGAAGCTTTCCCTAGAGCCTTAGGATTTGAGTGGGCTAAATTGGAATTCAGATCCAGTTTCTACTTTGTGAAAGTCAATGAGTGCCATATTCCATTGCTCTCTCTTGTCCATATGGTGTAAATGATTTGGCAAATGCCAGCTTAATTCCAGAGAAAAGATGTGTAGATGTGCAAAGGCACTGTGCCTGCAGACTTTCTGTATGTGCACAGCTGTAATAGTATATAATAATAATAGTAATGGTTAATAGTATATAATAATGTACACTACTTGTAGGATCAAACTCTTGATTTTATCAAGAAATTAAGAAGGATTTGTAATGCTTGCTTTACATGTTGAACAGCTGAATTTTATTTAAACATTTATTGGGTGTGTCGGTGTGAAGGAAACTAGCTCTATCATATGCACACACAGAGAGCAAGTTTGCTTTCTTCCAGGGAAAAAAAAAAAGGTTGTTTGAATATTTTTGTTAACTGTCTTTCTCATGCAGGCACTCAAATACTGTACAGGTGCCGAGCTCACATGGAGAGAAAGGAAAGATACAGAGAATTTTAAATAAAAATGCAGTCCCAGCAGGATTTGAAGTACACTGCTTTGAAATACAATGCCAGAACTTTATTATCAAAGCTAAGCAAATTTTCTGAACATATTCACGGTGCTGTTATGGTAAGTGAAGGAAACCTGTGAAGTTGCTTGGGGTTGAGAATAAAAAGTAAAATACATCTACGTTTCAGCAGATGGTTGGTAGGAATCAGAACACAATCTGTTTTTCTGGGCAGGATCTGCCTGCATGCAGACCACAGAGAAAGGAGACTAATGGCTTGTTTGCTATGCAACCTGGTGCTCTTTATAGGCAAACAGTCCATCAGTGTTAGGCAATGAGGAGTTGAGTATGGGATGCAATATGGAGCACAGAGCAGCTGACTATGAAAGCTATGGGATTTGTGTCCCAGGGAGGCAACGCAGAGAATATGCAAGGGTGTTCCACCCTTTCCATGTAGCATCTTCCTCTCCCATTTGATCTTTATACAGAAGTGCCAGGAGAGGAGTGGAGGATATGGGAGCTGCAGAGTAGAGAACGTAGAGACTGTCTCTGGCGTGCTCAGCCCCGGCACCTTAGAGGCAGGGGGTGTTGGCAGCCCTGGGTCCCGCAGCATGCTGGTACTGCAGTGCTCTGCACACCTGCGTGAAGCAGTGAGATTTGGACCAGGAAAGCCGTGACCATCTGCCTGTTCATTTTCGGAGCTGGAAGCTGGCAGCTGGTTGTAGTGCTGAAAAGAAGGTGACTTTGTCACCTCTCTGTTCCTGCCACCTCAAGAGCCTGCTTCTAAAGGCCTGAAATGAGCTGCCGAAAAATATCTGTGAAAGACTGACTTTGTCTTAGAGTCAGTGTTCTTCTCTACCACCAGAGGATATAGAGCAACTGGTTTTGCTTTGCAACAGGGAAAAAAAAAAAAAAGAGATCTATCTGGATTTTAGTGACACTTTTCTTGCCTCAAAAGCCTTTTTAGGTGGAAATGACTGTGTGGATCCTGTGTTAGAGTAATTAGCCTGACATGAACTAGCTATCAAACTGATCACTGGAGTGAGTATCTGAGCTGTTCTTGAGCATTATATTGTCTCACAGAAGCTACTGCTGCCTATCACGTTCCTGCTGCTGTTAATGTCTCCAAGGGAAGGAAGGAATTTGCACTTTTTTAGGGTTGGTTTGGAGGCTTTATAGAGGGAGGAGGTAAAATTGATTCAGAGCCTCCAACCTCAGTCTATACAAAATACTTGTATTTCCAGCATGGATATGGTGCTCCTGGTCAGATTCACACTTCTAATACTGCAGCGAAAGAATGTACTTCTACAACTTTTGATGCTCTGCTACTGTTATCTTCAAGTTACCATCATCTTCTGGGTCTAGCAGTGTGTAACCTCAGCCCAGTCTATTAAAAGCTCAGGTGATCCGAATCCCCTTTTTATAGCTTTGCGCAGAGCAACATCTTAGCTGCATTTGATGACAGTGGTTTTGTGAGGGGAAAAATAAGGAAGCAAATTCTCACTCTTGTTTGTGATTACAACCTCTTTTTGAGAAAAGGTCCAGTTCACTCACATTCAGATGTAACTTAAGGTTCTTCCCTCCTATTTTTGAAGATTACTGTGCATGTATATTATGGAAGATGGATGTTAGCACAGAACAGTGTGCTTGTTATCTATTATACTATGATATATTTACTGAGAAAATTTTAATAAATAAACCACAGGCTTGAACCTCTGAACCCTTCTAAACCAGCCAATTCCCATGAGGGGTTCAGGAGTTTTTATGGATGAATACTGTGTTCTCATGAGAATTTTATTAGAGCTTGTAGACTCAAAACTGACTAGCAAGAGAATTTATGAGGTTACATGGGAACTATCACATCTTTCATTCCAACACCCTATGAGTTTATAAAATGAACCCTTCCTTAAACTGTGTTATAAAATAGAAGAGCATTAATTCAACTTTAATTAAATATCTAATGTTATCAGTGATTTCTCATCAGTTAGCACAACTGGTTAATTTTACAAACTTTTCAGTTTTCAGTTATCCTAGATTAGAGGGTTGGGTAAAGAGTTTTTGCTAAAAACTTGGGAGGGGGGAAAGGAAAGGAAGGGGGAAGGTCAAAAGTTACTAAATGCATCAAAGAACCCTTGTCAAGATGGATAATTGGAAGGGTGAATAGTGTCCACTATGTATTTGCTTAGCTTCTATTTTGTTTACTCTCTTGAATACTCTCTAAAATTCCTCTTGCAATTTTGTTTAAATTTAGAACAATGTTGAATTTCTGTAGCTGCACATTATCCCACTTGAAATTTAACTGAAAATGTTATTTTGCATCATATAGTTCATCTGGAAAACTGCCTAAGCCAGGAATTGAGGTCTGTGGTAGTGAACTACAGAGGAAGTGGTCTAAGCAAGACTCCCTTCTGGGGATATTCCAACATTTTATTACATTGTGTGTACTAATGAGTAGAGAAAAGGACTGAGAGCCAGGAAGGGCAGAGTTTTAATCAAATGACTCATGATATTGCCTTCAGCAAAATACGTGACCTTGTAATTCAGCCATCTTAGTTATAACAGTGGGTAAAAATAGGGACTCAGTGTAGCGTTCAGGCAGAGATACAGATGTGCCTGTTTCAGCTGCATTCATGGTCTGCAGATTTTTTCTCCTTTGGATACACAGCATGGGAAGACAGAAGATCTCCTTTCAGCTGAAATCCATGTTGACATGTATTTTTACTTGAACGAGAGCTTTTAAAATGATTGTTTCAAATCAGGAGTAGATCTTTGGTATGTGGCTAGCACTGATTTAGGTAAGAAAAGCCTATTTCTGCTGCATGCAGCTCCATGTGTGTTAGTTCTTATGCCTGACTCAGATCATGACCCCAGAACTCCATCTGGGGAGCTTCAGCCTCTCAGCCGTATGTAAAAGCATTCACTGTCCCCATGATTCCTTTGGATGGAAGGTGCCATACAGAAGTATCAAGGAGAGTTATTTATCATATTTTCTAAATATTTCAGGCCGTAAAAAAGGAACAGGACTGGCTTACTTTACCAAATTTGGAACCATACATTTTATTTCAGTCTCACATTACACATTACATTCTTACTGTCCTTCAGAAATGTGAGGAAGAAAACCTCGTACAACTTTACTACTTACCTTATCAGCTTTCATACTGTAAAGACCTGTTGAGGGCAAAACACAGGGATTGAAAGTATTCTCGGTTCTTAGTCTACAGACTTGGCAGAATTGGATTTTCATGACAATTGTCCAAGCATAGGAAAAACATAATAAATACATCTCACGTCTCTAGTCTTTGCTATCTCAGGATTGGAAGGAGTGGGCAAGGTAGATACTGTATTGCCATTTGTAAATCAATTGATCTGTGTATTTTTAGACATTTATACAGAACAGGTTGACTAAGCCTCTTGTGCTTCAGAGAGAAAGTATCCCTGAGCTAACATTTCACTGATCCTGCGGAGATTAAAGTAGGAGGAAATCACATACAAACAGGACTACAAATCACTGAAGTTATTTAATAAGAGAAAAGCACTAGGCTGGCTCAAAACCAATCTGGAAATGCTCTTTGTTGAAGTTATCAAGCTAATCACATCTGGCCTCTTTTTTTTTATATCTTATGTACTGTTATGACTTTATTTTTCTTCTCTTTGACGTTTCACATTCACTGAGGTTTTTATTTTTCTCCTTTGGTTCGTGTGAGCAGTTTGGAGTTGGATCATTATTCCTCAAGTTATGCAGCAGTTAAGAAGCTAATGCAGAAACATTGTTTTATTCTTTAACAAGGCCTTTACATTTTTCTCATATTTACCAGCCCATAGCATTATATGAACCAACAAAGCGGCTCATTTTGTATCTCTGTATGACCACCAGGTTCTCATTGGAATACATTGCAAACAATGCCGTAAACTGATAGGAATGGGTGAGCAACAGTTTTCATGGGGATATTTGCTGCTTCTGCCAAATAAAAAGTTGTTCCCCTCGTAACAGATGGTCATGTTGCTGGTTCGCTGTATCTTCCTGCCAGCCACTGCCCTAGCAACAATGGTTGCTACTGAGCCGATATCTCTACTAGAACTGCCCTACTTTGTGCTCTGAACAATTATTTCAGGCTCTAGCAAATGTGTATTTCCACAAACACCTGGCCTCTGAAGTGTGCCGACTGACACAGAGGCGTGCTTTTATTGCCCCGTTCAGGTTAGCATCCTGCCTTGTTGCCTCTTTGCCAACGATGGCTCTGGCAGCTCCTTACACTTCTTCAGTCGGTGTTGCAAAATAGAAAGTTTGTTAGTAAGTCTTTTGGGGGTATAGAGTTAGTTTTAAATGTAGGAAGACAGATTTGAGTGCTGTGACGTGGCCAGGAATTCTGGTTGCAAATATTTGTGCTTCCAAGTGTGCTTCACTGTTTTAGATATTTTCTAGTAAATTATTTGACCTTTTTCCTCTCTGTCAGTGATGAATCTCTGTCCTAATCTAAGCTTGTGGTGCCCTGTTCATCCACCCTGTTTATCTGTTAGCAAGAAAAGCACTGGTTGTTCCCTACCCCTCCACAAAGAAGACAAAATGCCGAGGACCTTCTCAGTAGCAAAGTTCAGGCTGAGAGAAGGGGTTGTCTGAGCAGCATTTCAATGTGGAAAAGTTCAAATTAAGAAAAAAAAAAAAGAAAAATGAAGGAGCCTCTGAAAGAATATTTTCTAATTATGTATTTTAGATTTGGATCTTGGATTAAAAGAACAGGAGGAGGAACCTCCTTTTGTTGAGCTATTGATGTTGTAGAATATGACAGAAATGTTTTGGAAATACTAAACAGCTATTTTCCTTCTAACCAAAGAAGGAAAACCCAAAGGAACTGTTGCTTTCCTAACTGTGGAAAAGTGCAGAAGTGCAACTCAAACATGCTTTTAGCATCTTAATTTTAATTGTACATTATAGTTTAAACTTATTTCCATAGTGTGGAAAACACTAGATAAATTTGAACTCTAGGTCATGGAAGGAATACAAATGGATATTTACAGAAAGTGCCCTCACTGGGTGCTACTTCAGAGTATCATTTCCATTTTTAAATTCCATATCCTTAGGACAATTACTTTGAAGAAGTTTGATTACATCAAATGTAATTAAATTTATAAAATGTTCTTTAGTTATTTTTAAAAAGACCATCTGAGAAAACCTGTTTCTAAGGGCACTGCCATTTTATTCATCTGTGCTTTCAGGCATGTTTTTGTTGGCATTTTCATCTATGTTTGGCCTCATTTTTAATGAACTTTTAACTGCTAACTGGTGGTTATCCGGGACACAAGAATCAAAAATAGTTAGAGCTCCTCAAAGCTAAGAAGAATAGACAGAAATACTGCTCAGCACTTTACACAGTAAGCTGTGGAACAATAAGCTATAATTATCTCCTGTTAAAACAGCAAAATAAGAAATGTGCCAGTTTAGATTTGAAGTTGGCAGCAGTTCAGAATTTTGAGAGAATGAGAAATTGTGGAAATTCACTGCCTTATTTTTCCCTTCATGCCCCTTCTGTGTCAGCTTTTTAGGTTGTGTGTGAATGCTCAAAATTTATTTGCTCTAGAAGCTTGGTCTTCCATCCCCTCATCTTTAATAATGGTAGCATGAAGCCAGTAAGGCTCAAAAAGATGTCAGCTGTCATTATTCAGACTCCAGGCAAAACACCTTTCAGTCGAACTTAGTAGTTACATACAGTTCAAATAGATGGGAGAAACAAGGAAGCACTAGCATCTTCATTTTACAGATAGGGAATTAAAATAAAAAGTGTATGGCTCATCTCAGTGACCTGAACTCTGTGCAAGCTATATGCTTAATACTGAACTATTCGCTTAAGCTGCTTCCCTAGTGGAGAAAGATAGCCCTCAGTGATTTATGCCATCTGTCTTAAACATCTGTATAAAGTGGATAGAAAGGGTGATCCTGTGATAAGGCTCTTGCTCTCTCTCTCCACTGACTGTAAGGGAAGCCAAAGTGGAAGGTTTTGCCCCACTTCTGTCCTCTCCTTGCAATTGGAGGAACTTCAGTGGAGGCTTCCAAGATGGTCAGGGCTAAAGTACATTTGAGGAGGCACTGAGGGAGCTGAGCTTGTTCAAGCTGCAGAAGAGATTGCTCCAGGGGGACCTAACAACAGGTTCCAGTGCCTACAAGGGAGGGTGTCAAGGGATGGAGCCGGACTCTTCATGGTGGTGCATGACGACAAGATGAAAGACAATGTCTCAAGTGAAAGTGAGAGTGGTTCACACTCAGTATGAGGAGAAATCTTGCCCCCACGACAATAGCCCAGCTGTGGAACAGATAAGCCTGAGGTTTGCACTCTCCATCCTTGAGATTTTCAAGAACCACCTGAGCAACTGGTCTGACCCCATGGCTGACCCTGCTTTGAGAGGAAGTTTGTGCTAGAGACCTCCTGGGGTCCTTCCAACATGAACAAGTCTGTGACTCTCATCTGACCATGCACTCAGACTTTCATGCAATGTCAGATGTTAGGGGGAGCTGAGAACAAAACTGAACACCATTACATCACTCTCCTAATTTGCATTGTTCCTGTATTACTGAAGGCTCTGCTTAGTTCCACTCACCGCATCTTCTTGTTCAGCTTTGATGCATTTATCTGGGCAGATGCCCTTAGCTGAGCTCACGAACACAGCTCTAACCAGTCAACATGAATTTTACCCAAAGGAGAAAACAGAAGTTTTTGGTGTGCCTGTGACAGTTGTGGACTCCTCAGTTTACACCTGTCCCTGACTGCTACTCTGTTCTTGTTCAGAGCAGGTCTGTGCTGCAAACACTTTGACTTGCCATTGCAATGGTATCCAAGCCATGAGTGCAGTATTGCTAATTTTACCTGTCTTGTTACATAAGCTTTGCAAAGTCAGTATGTGGAGTTATCACACCTGGTTGTGTCTAAAACCCAGGTTTCCATGGATACCTCTTTATTACACTGCAATCCGTGCAGCAGATATCCCCAGGTGTGCATACAGGATGCCCTTACTGCTGGCCAGGGTCAGCGTGGCGCAGTGAGACTGCTTTGCCGTTGGAACAGTGTACGGCAGTGCTGGCTTATCCAAAATAAATACATAGGGAGACTAAAGATACTATTTATTGCTACTCATTAACAGAATGAGCCCCCGAAACACTGCAGTTTTCTGTTGTCCATTGTGTAAGATTTTGCATTGCCAGTTAACCTTTTAATTTTATTCTTCCCTAAAAAGAAAGGCTCAGGAGGATGAAGGAAAAATTCTCTTTTATCTCAGGCTTTCCCCCAAAGCAATGTTGCCATATAATATAAATACCTTGGATGCTAAGGCATAAAGATTTGGGCATAGAGAAGATATAAACAAGATTTAGATGTGCCTATGTGAAGCTACAATTCTGAAAATTACTCTTTCCTTGTCCCTAAATTTGGAAGATTTAACAGGATTATAGCTTTATTAATTCCAAGGCATTATCTACACACAGGCAGATATACATGTGTGTGCCTACAAACACAGATACATATATATATATATATAAAGAGATGCATGTGCAAAGACTTTACAAACTTGAGCAGCATCATATTTGGTTCAAAAGGAGTGGCAACGGAGAGTCCCTTCCACTTCACTGTGGATTCTCACAGCATTCCCTGGCATGGCTTCTTCACCAAACACCAAAGAGAAGTTTTCTTGAGAAACTGCTGTATTTGACACAAACACATTCAGGAATTTGTGTATTCTATGTGAAATGTATGCTTATTTAAAAGCAAATTTTCATCTTTCTCTCGTTTTTCATTTTTAAAATGTAAAATACACCAGGCCTATGTCAGATGGCAAGATGAGGACAGTCTAACAAGACAATGTGTAGACAGAGAGGGGAGAGGAGAGTTAAAGAACTCTGTATTTGACCCCATGCTGAGCTCTAACATTTTGTTTCTTGCTTTAATCTTTGTTTGGTATCTCACTTGTTATTGTAACTTTACTGAATTATTCTCTCTCTTTTCTTTCTTTATGCTATTTCTTCATATAAATACAAAAAGCACAGCAGTAAGCATTAAAAACAGCGAGATCAGAATTACTTCAGTTGTCTTACAGCAGGGATGAATTTTCCCCCGTGCCATAAGCCAAGCAAAGGAAAGAGAAGATGAGAGGAATTGATTTCTTTAATCAGATGCAGACTTCTCACATTCATGCAGTTTTAAAACTATCAAGGCAACATGGTTTTGTCTGTCCACTCTTCCTTATTGTCCTTTGCTCTCATGACCAATGCTTTGGTTTTCTTGGGACATACTTTATGTCACATTGAAATGACTGAGTGATGGTTTTGTTGGTGCAATTCATTGACTAGGAAATTACAGCCACAGAGCATCTTGAAGTGGAAGGGACCCATAAGAATCGAGCCCAGCTCTTCAGTGAATGGCCTCTACAGGGATCAAACCCATGACGTTGACATTATTAGAACCATGCTCTAACCAACTGAGCTAATCTCAGTTTGATTAAAACTTGAGGCACAGGTCTCTATGGATTTATGTGTTGCTTTGAAAAGCAGAAATGACACTCTATAAAGATGGCAGAGTAGCATTATAAACCTACCTGGCAGCGGTAGTTTCCCAGCTTAAAACAAACAACAGCAGCGAATTAGGCCCTGAAGTTTAATGACCCAAGTAGGCAAGGGAGAGCGAGCGCCCTTTGTGTGCAAGCCAGGAACTGGTTACCTTGACAGTCGGTGAAAGTCAGATCAAAAGGTTGTTTGAAAACCCTGGCTTTTAGAAGCAAAGATGGGAAACAACATCTTTCTTTTCTAGCTCTGGAGCTGGGAGATAGAGGAAACAATAGCTATTGTACAGACAGAGAGTTATTTGAATTCTCCCTGCTACCTCTGTGCACCTGATCAAACAGCTGGTGGTTGAAAGGCTGATGCACTGTCAGGCTTCCTGCATGATATGAGCGTGATAAAAATTGTTGCAGCTGAAACATCTGAAAGTACAAAACTTAGAAGAAAACAGATCTCAGGAAAGAAAAGTGAGGCAACACAAAAAGAGTCCTAACCCTGGGGCCTTGTCATTCAGGCATGCAGAGGCTTCAGAGGAAGCCCAAGGGGAGGAGAGAAAATGTCTTTTCTCCAAATACGCTTTGGATGGGCTGCACAAAAGCACTAAAGAAGACATACTTCCAACCCCACCTTTTCTTTAGTATAATATTATCCCACTACACTAGAACGTAAAACCCATGTACCCCTCTCTTATTAGCAATCCCCTCTCAGTCCAGAATCATAATCTCCTACCTGCTACTCTGGAATTCCTAACGTACCCCAATCTCCTCCTCTTGCTTCAGCAGTGGGATCCCTTGTCTCACCTGTCTCCACCCTTAGTTTTCCCACATCAATCCATGTTTCCTACTTTTTCTACCTCATGCCTTCTGCAGCCAGACCCAGGTACAGCTGCAATCTCAGTGCCCTCCTGCCACAAGAGCAGGGGGGAGAACAGGGGGTCTGTCAGCTGCTGACCTGCGTGCAGGGGATCACCGAGCAACTCGGACATCCAACACAGGAGCTGCCACCAAAGTGGAACACTAAACCTTAGCACCCCATGATCCAGCACTGGAGATACTAAAAACGTTACTGGACAAGGTCCTGGGAAACCTGCTGTAGGTTACCCTTGTAGCTGACCCTCGACTTGAACTGGATGATCTTCTGAGGTGCCTTCCCACCCCAACGTTTCTGTGAGTATGTAAGCGCTGAGCTCCATTGTGAGAGAGGCAAGAGGAGTTAAACTTAACTGCCCTGTTGAGAGTCACAGAGGTAGAGTTTGAATTGCATCACTGATTGCCAAACCTGTTTTTTAACCACTTGAGCATATTTGGTGCCTAAATGAAGCCTCTCTGCAGACCTTTGTCTATTTTTCCTTTGAGAAAAGGCAGACAGGAGAAAATATTACTTTCCCTGATGCACTTGGCCAAGGACAGCCACCAGCAACCATCTTGCGCCTGGGCAGCAGGAGAAATCGTGTAAACTGATGGAAAGATGGGAAATGATGGGGGCATGCATGAGGACAGGTGAAAAGCTGGAAGCAAAATTCCAGTTTGGCCAGCACATGCAATTCTGACAGCTTTAGACAGCAAAATATGAGTCAATACTGCATTTCCAGGGCAGCATGGGAGAGACATACTGCTGTCTGTATTCATTAGGAAAATTAACCCTCGAACATGCCTGCTAAGAAAAATATATCCATTGTAAAGTGCAAAGGAGCAATTTATTTTAGTAAAAAAGCTGGCAATTCTATTTAAGGGATGGTATATTCATATCCCCAATATATCCTACTCTAGGTAAAATAGATAAAAAAAACTGCATTTTTACTGGGAATATTGTCAAGATAACTTTTAGTGCAGTTATTTTGAGAAATTTGTAATATCATACAATTAAAAAAAGGCCTGATTTAATATACTTCTACAATGTATCCACTTCCTCAGCTTTATCCACTTTATCCACTTTTCAGCTTTATAGCAATTTCAGTTTGACAGCCATTCTGATTGTGTGAGCAGCGATGTGAAATACAGAGTGTGATCACTGCTGGTTCCTGTCACCACTGGTGACAGGTGGGCTGTGCTCTGCATTTACGGGGATCAGAAGCTGATGGAGACCCATGGCATGGCCAGCATCCATTGGGCTTGACTGGACAACCTCAGGCTATTACCATTTACAGGGTCTGCCGACCAGTTTATGTTGTTCTTTTCCTCTGGTTTTATTTTGATTTTTCAATCACTATGTTGGAGAGAGCATTAGAACACTTGAAAATTGTTCTTTGACTGGGGCCAAAAAAAGAAGAGCCTTACTCTGCAGCAACAGTGAGGGGATATGCTTATGATAATGTCTTGGGGACATTGAAGGGGCTCAGAATGACGTAAGGAGTTTTGAACATATCTAATGGGAATTATATAGGATGAGCATGTTTGAGATATTAAAACATTGGGACTATATTAGGCTGGACTATGCAACCTTTTATGGATGCATACTTATAAACTGCTGTTTGCCACAAAAGCCTCACCCTACTTGCAGTCACACTGCTGGCAGCATTGCCAGCCCTGAGAGCTCAGTCATCAGGAAAGTGATGGAAATAACCGACAGCTTGGCTCAGACACACATTGCTATTAGATCTGATCCTTTAATTTTGCTCTTACATTTTCTCTCACGCAGTCTGGCAATTAAGCTGCTGTCCTGCTGACCCAAGTGCAATCCAAGGCATCAACTACAGCTATGTAAGGTGCTGCTGAGTTTGCCTCATGCCAGGGACTGGGCTGAGAGCACTGTTAGCATGAATAGAAATAATCTCCATAATCCCAGTACTTCTCTGTCTTTAACAAATTGTACCCACAGATTCTTTGGACAAAGGGAGAGAGGTACTTTGTGTTTCATAGCCCAGAGACAGATATAGTAGGAAAAAGAAGAGCTCTGTGTCACTGGCGTGGGGAAAAAAGGCGATCAAATGCAGTTGTATAATGTGTGTTTCCCCACACATCTGTAGGCCAAAATTCATTTCTAATGTGGGACCTGTGTCTAGTGGACAAATACATTGCTCTTCCATATGAATGCTGGGAAGTCATGTGTTGGACCTGACCCTGCATTTACATGGCTCTGGAAAGCTCGAGTTTGTGGCATGTCCAGCCTGCACATTGCACATGCCAGCAGGTCTGCTCCTGGGTCTAGCAGATCCAGACACCTGGCAGAGTTTTCCCTTTGTAACGTGGGAACATCCAACTTAAGCTTTCTCTTCCTCATTTTACCACTTTGTACTATCTGGCTCCTGATCTCTTCCAAATTGGATTATCCTCTTATTCTTTCCAGTACCCCTGAAATCAATGAAATCAATGTAATCAATGTAGTATAAGTGATGGTGAGGTTGTAATAGAGAAGATTAAAGAAATGCAATGGGTTTTACATGCAAAAATAAAGATCCAGTCCAGGTAACAGCATGTAATCCGGGATACAAAAAGCACAAGGCAAAATTGATGGGGAAAATAGTACCTCAAAGTGAAGAGAGGTAGAAGATAAAGGGAAGGGCCAAGGTAAAGTAACAGAAGTAGCAAGTATACAACAAAACACACAAAGAGAAAAACTGTGTCTGATTAAGAGAGTAGTTTTCTAGAAACCACAAGGAAGTGAAAAAAAAGAGGGAAGACAGCATGAAGCAGAGAGGATAGAAACCTTTAGGACAACTGAACAAAAGAGGAACAAAGTTGAAAGCTGAGAATGTGAGAAACTTTTCCAAAAGAAAACAAAAAAAAAGTACACAAAAATGTAATAAAAGTGTGTGCTGAATTCATCCTGTTCAGGCTCATTTTCTCAGCAGCAGTGATTACTGCAGCAACCAGCAATGGAGGAGCTCCCAAGGTCATCTCATCTGACTGCCTACAGAGCAGAGAGCTTCTCAGAGCCAATAGTGTCTTCTGTTTGCTTCCCCCGGTTTAATAATGACTAAATATAAACTGAGCTGTGGTCAGTATGAGTTATGTTCTCTGTGAGCAGTAAAAACCTGTGGTTTATCCTGACAATAAGGGGGACAGTGTGGAGGTGAGGGAAGTTGTAAGTTAAAGTGTGTTTATTAGCAAGGACAGAAGCTACAGTGATGGCCTGTTTCTACAGAAGCGATTCTTGTTTGTCTGTCCCTCCACAGTTCATCAAGAAGACAGGCCCCAAGGAGGCCTGCAAATAAACCTGAGTCTCCTGCAGGGCCCTGTCCTCTCATGTGAGACCAGACCAATTCCTCCATTTTCTGCTCTTTGATTCTCTTTGACTGTGGGCTGCCCCGGTAGGAACGTGCACAGCTCTGTATGGTATGCTGTTGAATGCACACCAGGGTACCTCGGACATTCTGGCCCCGCTGCAGGTATTTTATTATAGCAGTTTGAGAAATACTATTATAATAAAATATAATATAATATACAACCCTGCTTTCGTCATGCATTACTCTGCATGAAGAGTTAGACAACAGGAACACTTAGGAGATCATTAACACCACAGAGCAAGTGTTCTTGCCTGACAGGAGAAATAAAACTTGTAACAATCCAGTGACTTTAATGCAACTTTGTTGAAAACAGAATAGGATCAATTTACTCTGAACCCAGTGGGAATGACATGCCACAGCTGAACCCTGTGCAGGACCTGCAGCCCAAGCCACCTCACTGTGCTGAGCTCTCAGTATGAATAACAGTGCTAAGCTTTGGAGGTTGTTTCTTGGTCATCCTCTAAGTGCAATGCTGACTGCCCTGAAATGCATTTTAGAAGTTTCTGAAGTAAGGTAGAAATAGATCTAACCATGGTTTAGATTTTTTTTCTTCTAAAAGTAGGCACATAATTGCACGTTCTGTGCTTCCTGTTTCCTTGAGCAACAGAAATGTGTGGATCAGAGTACGACATTTAGCCATGTAGTTCAGTAGATGCAGTACATCCAACACTGCCTAACAAGACCGATCTGTTGTATGGCAACATTGCTAAATATAGCTCAGGTTCTGTTGGTCTCCACAGGACGACACGAGTAGCTCCATAAGAGCTGGATATCAAAAAAACCCCAAAGAGACAGAGAAAGCAGACCTGACAAGAGGGCATATCTCTCCCCAGGCCTATCCTCAAAAGTGAAGAAAGTGGAACACCCTGTGAGAGTATGTCAAGATACAGAAGCCAAACCACACACTCACTGCAGGTGTTCTGGCAGCTCAGTTTTTAACAACCCCTGGGAGGGTGGCATCCCCATGGCAACCTCTCTGTCCCAGGTGAGGGGAAGAGGATGGCAGGAGATGATCCCTCTGCTCAGGGGTGGCTACACTGCCTGCAGCCCTTCCCCCTGGGCTGCAGGTGCTGAGACATCTCCAGTGCCCCAGTGGAGAGAGAGGGACAGGGTCCAGCATCCACCCAGCTCAGTGGAGTCAGCCTCCAGCATGGACGTCTGTGACTGAGCTGCTCAGGCTGGGCTCTCCTTGCAACCTGCAGACGTACAGTCAGTATAACTATCAGGGCTAGGCTCTGTTTCATCTCATCCTGGAATCAATGCCTAAAATTGTTCAGAAGAAGGAAACGCTGGACATGCATTTATTTCTTGAGTGACATTATAGAGAAGTAGAAGGGTCTGGGGTCCTCTGTTCCCTATAAGGGAGTTCAGGTCAGCTGTAAGTGCATGTATTGTGGATGTCTCAAGATATCTCAGACAAGTGTGATGCCAAATGCTTTGTCTGTGCAGCTAGAGCTTAGGGACCTCCTGATCACCACCCACAGATTTTCTAGCTGGGACAGCCAAGAATTGAGCAAAGAAATGCAGAGGGCTTGGCACAGGATCCACAGGCTTAAAACAGTCCACACTAGGGATTCCTCAAAAAATGAGAGGAGAGTCTTTGTTTTTTTCTGGAGGATATGGAAATCTAAGCACAGGGATGTTTCTTCCTCTCCCTGGTTTTGCAGCAAAGTAGGAGATAGAGGGGAGAAAAAAGTAGTTTATTTCTGTAGGCCACAGGTTAGTCAATACACTGAACCTGAAGCCCAGCTGACTAGGCTCTGTAGGGCTAAACCACATGTGAAACAACCAGTATTTGTTTGGACACTTACTTTGTTTTCTGAGGACACAGTAAGCATCACTGAGTTTGCATTACCTTAGTCCTCAGCTCCCTTCCATCTGGCTCAGACTGTAGCTTGTTAACCCCCACATTACACCCCACCAAGGCCTCTTCTGATTCATTATCAGGTTGAGGAAAATCTGAAATGTAGAAATTAGTCCATGGTGCATTAAATGAGTTTCCTACATAAAACATGGTGCATTAAGGCTTTTTACTGTGTCACTGGTTTCTAAAAGCAGCTTAACCAAAGCTCAAAACCACTTCACATATTTTCAGTAGGAAATCATAAATCTTCCCCATCGTTTTGGCAGCCCTCTTCCTTCTCTGCCCTCCCATGAAATTCAGTTTTCTAAGCTGATTTCCAAAATGCCTTTCACTGAGAATCTGTCCTACTACTGTTGCTGGTTTCATGTATTTGACCATCCACGGTGAAAGGGAGCAGGCAGGATGTTTTTTCCTGCCCACAAATATGGAACGTTTATGCTGGTGTTGGAGGAGAATCATCATGTCCTCTTGCAGCATCCCTCAGGGCCGAGGGCTCTTTGGAAGGCACGTATTGCACGCGTGATCACATGTGATCTCCGGGAACTTAACCTGCTGGTGCTTTCCCTTACTCTTGGTCAATCCCGTTCAGTGAGTTCCCGGCACATCTCTTTTGCGCCGGGGTTGAAGGGGGCAGCTCTGACTCTAAAACGCGAGGATCAGCCCTCTGCCCCTTTCCCTTCCTGTCGATGGGAACAGCCTGGCGCTGAGATCTGCTGATTCTCCACGAGATGGTGGTAAATGCAAAGCGCTGGGCTGGAGCTGCCTGCGAGCGCCCGCTGTTCATCCTTCCCCGAGCCAGACGTATCCCAAGCCGTACCTCATCCATGCGGGCACCCACAGAAATGCCTGCAGGGCGCTGTTTTCATTTAATTGTCTCCCTTCCATCCTTCTTTAGGTGTTGATGTTACAATCCCCGCCCTGGATCTTCGGACTCGCTCTCGCTATTGACCCCCTGCCGCTCTCCCTGATGCGAGAGCCAGGGGCTCGCTCCAGAGAGGCTCCTTCCAGCCGTGTTTCCCACACACATTGTCTCATGCCGCGCAGAGAAGAGATGGCAGCTCTCACCAGCGGCTGCACATGGGGCTTGTTTGGGCAAAGCAGGATCATCTGCAGAGGGCAGGCAGAGAGAGAGTCCGTCTCACAGCCCGGGCTGCCCAGTGCTCTGACCCAGGACTCCTTAGGGAACATCTGTCCTACAGAAAGTGCCTTCTTAATATGCACTGGCTACCTCAGGGTAGCCACCGCGTTACACAAGCCGTGCAAGCAGGACAGCTCAGCTTTGAAGCTTCATTATAAATCACACGGAGAGATCTGGGATTGACTTTTTCACTGCAATGAAAACCAGTATGTTCGTTCTGTATTTGCAGTTCAGTGTGGAAAAACATTAGCTAATGGAAAGAAAAAGCTGCCATTCTTACACCCAAACACACATTCATTCCCCTGTATGTTGGTGTGCTTGCTGTGGGCATGCGAGGCACGTGCTGGCCAGAGTGCCAGGGCAGATTCCAGGAGATGCACTGCCACAGTCCTGGAGTGTGCTTGGCACCAGCGTGTGCTTGCTGCTGAATCATAGTTACCCCGTACAGCTCTGACCCCCTGCTTATAAACTGTAATGTCTCCTCCTATTCTTCAACGTAGTTCAATGTAAGAGCTTCTCCCAGGTAAGAATTTGGTATGAAATGTTTCCAAAAAAATCAGATAACCCATATCATGGCAGGGGTCCTGGGGATGGGGAGTAGGATCAAATGGGACATCCAGCGGCAGGATCCTGCCTCCAAAGGAGGCTGAGCTTGCAGGGACAGGCTGTCACCTGCTGGTACTATGGCTTGCTGAGAGAACAGGTGAGTTCATTTGCGCAGGGAAGAGTAGCTGGTACCCCAGTGTTCATCACTACAGTCTGCTCAATGACATCAGAGCAGACTTTGTCCAAAGGCAAAGTACAAAAAGGAGGGAGCCCCACTGATACTGAGGACTGCGGCAGCCAAGTGCCTTGGGAGTGGATATGAGCAAGAGGAGGCTTGTGTCAGGCAACCTGTAAGACAGCATGCACAGCATGCACACCGAATGTGTCAGCTGGGCCCAAATTCTGGGGTTTAATCCAAGATGCTGGCTGAGCTGCTGCTGTTGTGAACAAATTAGATCTTAACCAACACTGGACAAGCCTCTCAGTTCATAGTTGTCTTCTGACCGAGATCTCTGCTGTTTGTGGGAAGCTGCTCCTTGGCTCTGCTCCTGTGCAAACTCAACAGAGTCACTTAGGTGGCAGGTGGTGTAAGAGGAACTCTTGGATCCAGAACAGAGAAGGACATGAGGTTTGGCAGAGCACTGGGATCTTACAGCCCTGCCTCTCACAACCAACTCGCACAGCAGGAAGATGCAAACTTCAGCTGCCCTGGCAGGCCAGCTTGTCTGAGGGGCTACAGGGGATGCTGAAACCCCCAAAAAATGAGCCTGAACATGCAAGCTATGTGGGTGTTGCTAACACACAGTACTGGCACACTGTATGACTGAGGAACTGTGTGCTGCTGTGTCTGCTTCATTAAAGGAGTCGCTTCTCTTTTCAATTAAAGCCTGCATTCTTTCCTGCAGCATCAAATCTCATGTTTCTTTTCTAATACATTTTATAATCAAACTGTCAAAGTTCTTCCAGGCAGAAGTCAGTAATATCAGCCAGCCAGTTTAGTTATAGCAACACGGACCTCACCTGGGTGGCAGGACCGATTCTGAGCACTTTAGAGACATTGGTGCTGGATGATACTGAGGAGCTGCTGTTAGAAACTGATACTGAGCGAACAAAACACAGTATTTGCTTACATGAGGAAACAAAACACTCAAGATATTCTATACATGCCTTAGCTACTCTCTGCTTTAGCCTTTTGGTTCAGTTAAACCTTTGTAACCTCATTTGTATAGCCAAGCTGTCTTGGCATATTACTGGGTCTGGCTCAAGTAGCCAAACTTCATTACACAGAAAGCAAATCTGAGATATGTGCAGCCATAAAATAGATTCACTGAAGTCACCCAGTTAAAAACAAAGACTTAGCCAAACCACAACCGATCCCACGTTGATGCTTGAGTCTAAATTTTCTCAGAGTTCAAGGCTGAGGGAAGGAAAGATGCGAGCTACATACATAGCTGGTAGTGCAAACTAAGTTTTTGGACTGCCCAATGCATCTTGCGGTCTCAGTACTGGATTTATATATCATTTACATATATTTGCTTTTATTATATTTTACCTTTCCCAATTAGCAACAAGCTGGTTAGCAAAAAACTAATTGCTAAATTAGCAAAAAGCCAAAGCTTTGCTTGCCAGGTGTGTGTTGCAGGCTGGGTTTTCTTTAAAGTTTTCAGCCAAAACAGTTCACGTGTCTGAGAGCACCTTTTTTCCTCAACGTAATCATGTCCAGGTTCAAGACAAGCAAAAGCCCACATTCCCCTCCCAATACTCCAGCAATCTTTGAAAAGTTGTGGTGCTTTTTTTTTTTTTCCCTTGGAAGAGGGACTTGGAACTGGACAAAACAGTAACCTTACTGCTGAAATGGGCTTTTCCTAGTCTCTGTGAAAATTTGGCCAATTCATAGGGCTTTGGATAAAAACCAAGCCAGCTGCAGTTCACATGTGCTCGTCAGAAGCCAGCTAGAGATTGCAGGCTTCGTTCTCTGGTGAGTTCATGAGCATGGGATATGCTCCAGGGCCTAGAGTGGGACTTCCCTAGAACTTGCACCAGGCCCACAGCAACTCTAAATGCAGACACTTCAAAGTATGGATTTTTAGTTGTTTTTTCAAACCGTTTGTTTCCAGTCTACATGAAATGACTACATTCAGAGGAGGTGAGACATGCAAGAGTAGGAGATAACTTGGAAAAGTAGACTTGGAACAGACAAAAGGAGCCCTGGTAGAGAGCTGGGGGACCCGAAGTGTGTGAAGACTGGGGTGGGAATCAAAGGATAAGGAGACTGAAACACAGCAAAGAATGGAGACAACTGGGAAGTGGCACGTGGGGAAAGGATGTGAAGGAACTAATTTTAACCTCTCTTTGCACATTATTCTGAGCTCACTTAAGAATACTTGAGCTCACTCAGAAGGCCTTCCCATACATTCCTGACTCTAGGTTAAATAAACCTGCCTATGAAGACAGAATCACACGTTTCCTTCTGACACTGTCATGGTGAATGTTATTAAAAAAGCACCAAAATGTCACAAAATAAAGTATTTGTTGAACACCCCTAAAATGCAAGGAACAGCATTGCCATCATCTTACAAACAGAAAACCAGAGCCTGGAAGTATTTTCTGATTATTCAGTCCAACATTTGCTGTACCAGGAGACTGGTGTATTGTGGTGTGTGTATGTTCTTTATATGTTCCTGTTGTCTTCTACAGCAGCTGCAAGTCCTAAATTCTTCTGTAAACTATGCTTAATTTAGGTCAGGCATTGAAGGAATAAGGGATGCAAAACTTCACCTCCATGAGTGTAGAAGGATTTGGCCTGAGCTGAGAAAGAGGGGAGGGATGAGAACTTGTAGTGTGGCAGACCCTTACCCAGTTATTCTGTGGCATCATTTGATACTAAAGTTACTCCAAACTTCAAGGGTTCAGGAGCACTCCTTACTTTCCAGAATGTCATATAATTTGGAGAGGGTTTTTCTTTTAAAGCTTCAAATTTGTCCTGTTATTAAAAAAGGAGTATGAAGTCCATGTTTACTTCAGCTGAGCATGGTGTGGCCCCTGGAGATGCCAGATGCCACCTCTGCCATGCACACGGTGTAAACCCTGTGGTGCTGCCAGTGCCCACCCCTTGTGCTGTGAGTCCCTCTCCAAACTGGCACTCTGTGGTCTCACTGTTTCCTTGAGTACTGTTTCCTGGCTTTTGCAGGGCTGGTTGACAGGCCACCTAGGCTTTATCACTGTGCCCAGCATCCTCAGTGATGGCACATGCCCCTCTTCACACCTTTGCTTTCATACATGTTGCGCTGTCAAGAATAATTGTTAGTTTTAAACCGGCTGCGAAAACAGCAACCGGCATTCCAAAGGGATGCACAGGATGAGCTAGTGACAGCAGCCACTTGGCATTTCCAATCCTGCAGTGCAAAAGGGGACGTGTTCTAAGTATTTTGACTTCTTGAATCTCTTGTGGTTTTGTCAGGAATACAATTGACATATCAGGATATGTACGCACAATCTCTTATTACTGTTTAAACTTAGAAAACAATACCATATCCTGTGCCAACAGGACTACTAAGGGCTATGCAAAATTATTTGTCAGCTCTTTGAAATGCCTTTCCTTTTCTGAACAATAAAAACACCATTTCTCCAGCAACTTCCATTTCTCTGTCTTTAAACAGCCGTGTGAATCAGGTTATTCACCTATGACTACAAGTGAGTCCTAGATACAGGTGCATGGTTCTACAAAGTATTTCTGCATTTTAATTTAACTTCCCTGGATGTAAAAAGTGTGTGTTTTTTAAAAGTCTTTTCAACACTTGTCAGTATGTGACCATACTAATGCAATCCTTTGTGATCAACACGAATTGATTAAAGCACCTTGATGTCAAACCAACTTTTTTTACACTTTGCACAACAAGAAGTGAAGACTTCGTTTATAGAAGGCAAATAATGCTCATACACTATACAGACTAGAGGCAAATCTTTATAGTCTCTTTATCCCACAAGACTTTAAAAGACTTGGGTGCAAACTAGCATAAAGGCAGTGCCATTTTCTGAACCTACAGTGTTTATGCTAAAAGTGCAATAGGATACTACAGGAAATGCAAATGCCTGTTAAAGCCTAAGTGACAACCTTAACGAGGGACTGTTATGCATACAGCATGAAAACTAATTTAACTTAATACCTCCAGTTCAGGTTTCAGCCTTGAGTACTCTGCATATTCTTCTATTTGTGCCTAACAATGTTGCACAGCATTTGATACTTTTGGGATCATTACAGTGTCAACTCTCCCATCTTGGCCAACTGCAAATTGAATTCTCTGTAGCTGTTTCTTCTGTGGTCCCAAATGGATGAAATTGTTGCACAGCTGAGTAAGGCCAGGGGTCAGTTATATCCAAAAATTGAAAACTGCCTTGGCAATTTCAGCCTTTGTGTCTCGGAAGGAGACAGGGAAGGAGGGCCTTGGTGTGGACTGTGGGACCACAACAGCCATAGTGGTGACAAGGTCTGCTAGTGCCCATGAAGTGTCAGGGTCATTGCTAACATAGAAAGGCACTTCAAAAATATGGCACTTTCTGTTGCAGTATGCTAATGGTATATAAAATTATGCTGAAGTTGTAATGATTGTTTAAAGTGACCATGCTTCCAAGATGGTGTTTGTGACTTTTTGTGTAACCCTTCTTCTCCCCAAAATGCTTCACTCTTATCTGTACCTTGGAATGTCCTGAGAGAGAACTGTAAGCTTACCTATTGGCTGTTAACCCTTTGTTATCATTGGTTGGTCAGCAAGACCTCCTGAACTCCCACTGGCTACTTTGTGATTCCCTCAAGAGCTATTTAAGCAGTTACCTGAACAATAAAGATCTCTCTGCCTGCGTCTCTCCTGCCTGGCTGACGGCGCAGTGGTTTTTCTGGGGGGCCATGGGGAGGGCACTCTCCCCCCCGGAGCAAGAGGTAAAGGGAAAGCCTCTGGCCTGGGGTTCCCTCTCCCTATCCATCTTCAAAGTTCGTCAACTTTCGGGTGGAACCCTTCCCATTTTCCTCTTTCTATAAGCACAGCCTGGAGGCTACAGCTGCCTGCACACTGGTGTGAGCTGTGGGGCACCTCTGGTTCCACCTTGTTCATAGAGCAGTTCATAAATGGCCCAGGGTTGAAGCTGAATGCAGACATCCATATACCCAGCCACTGTCTTTGGCACCAGTTACAGTCATGCTGGCCCTACAAATCTTAAAATCTTTTCCAACCTCGTGAGGTGAAAAGCAGCACTGGGGATGCCCTGAGGACATGGAGTGGTGGGGAAAGTAAAACAGCTCTGGTCTTTCTCAGGCCAGGAGTTGTTGAGATCATATGTCCTACTTCCCATTCCAGTGACTGCGCTTTGATGCCCAAAAGTAGGCATAACCCTCCAACTTGTTGCTCATCCATGTTTTAAAGCACCAATGAGCCCCAGCCCACCTTATAGAGAGAACACCATATCCTGTATACCTTGCAAACAAACCGTGTGGGTTTTAGGATCTACCATTCTCCAAAACCCTTTGTACTGGCAGCCCAGTGATGGTGATGCCTATCTTAGTCTGTAGTGGTGGGACTGGGACTTGAGGGGCCTGTTTTCTGCAGTGGCTTTGTGGGGAGCCTGGCAGCTCAGACCAGCAGCTCCATCTGCCACTGCAGGGCCAGAGAACTGGCAGCAACTTCTGCCCCTGAACATCTGCATCCTCTGTAGGTTCTCTGGGCCAGTCAGGGAAATAGGTTGAAAAGGCTCTGGTTCCAATTAGTCACACAGGGAACACAGAGGCATCAAAACATCCTTTGCAGTCAGAATGGCTGTGAAATAGTTTGTACAGGCATAACTAACTGAACTTTCACATGACAAATACAACCCAGGAACAAGTCACTATTTTTCAGGGGTACATCTAATCTTTGCATTTACTTACGGCCATGCAAACTGCCTAACAATGAAAAGTACACTCTGGCAGAGACAGGAGTGAGATCCATCCTGGATATCCAATACAGATATCACAGAATCCCAGGATGGTTTCAGTTGGAAGGAACCTTAAAGACCATCTAGTTCCAACCCCCCTGCCATGGGCACAGACACCTTCCACTAGACCAGGTTGCTCAGAGCTCAACAACTGTTTTCTCAACAGCAACACATCCTTCCAGCCCACCAGTAACAGACCCCAGCCTTTCCACTGGCTTTTGCCCACCAAATTTGGTGGCTTCTGCCCACCACATGCCTCCTCCTAAGGAGAATGTAGCTTGAAAGAGGTGGGTGTCAGTGGCTTGTCTGTCAGCGGTTTATCAGGCTGAAAACAAACAGGGAAATTCTTCAGGTCCAGAAGGAGAATGGAGGAAACCCAAGATTCACATCAGCTTGAAAAGTGCTGAGGGACTCCTCGATACGAAAACAACACACCAGTCAGCCTGGGGTAGGGCTGCAGATCTGGTACTGAAACTGAACAGGTAGGAGAAAAACTCAATACGCTGACAGGGAAACTGCTCCTCACACAGAAAACAAATCTTTCCTGGAATCAATCAGATCTAGTCATGCCTGACTGGAGCTGATGTTTCTAGTATTTTTTTTTTTTAAATTAGATTATCATTGCTTTTCCTTCTCTGGATTCATTCTTTGTTTTGTTTTACTTGTGTGACTTTTGCCATTATACAAACTTAAAGCAACAATTTCTTCTTTTGTCTTATGCTCAGCATACTGTGCAACTCACTTCACTGGGACCACAGAGCTCCAAATTGATGAGACAGGCAAGAACAAGAAAATGAGGACAAGAGCAACCCTACTGTGTTTGCTTCAAACCCTGTCACCAGAGCCACTCTGCTAAAAAGTGACCTAGAACTGCAGGTTAGGACCAAACTGTGGTTTCCAAATTTAGAAAAGAAAAGCCTTTATAAAGCAGATGCCAAGATCTTGAACCTATTAGCTGGTTTTCTATTGCTTTTCTGGGCATGCTTGAAATTTCTGTCATTAAAAGTGTTTTTTATTTGGAGGTGGTGGTGGGAGAAGTACCTTTTTTTAAATTTTTAACACTAAAACAAAAATCCCAAACCTACTCCTGGTCCCCTTCATTATCCAAACCCAAACTCATTACCTCTCTCTCCCTTGAAGTGAGTATATATATTCTATGCATGCTAAAATACAAAAATAATTAGGGGCCAATTTTTAAGTACTTAAAGAAGTTTTACAGTTATGCTACATTTGACTGAAAGGAGAAAAAACAAGTATTACAGGAAGAATATGCTTCAGAGGAGTTAGCAAAGGACTGCAGTAAGCTGGAGCTCCTCACATGTCCTCCTCAGTAATTTCTTCACTCTGTTATCACTCAGTGTTTTCTGTCACTTCACTTTTTGTGTTCTCCATTATTTAAGTTAATGCTTCCTTACCAGACCCTCTCCAAAAGTAAACACAAGTATATCATTGCAGACTTAGCATGCAGTGGGGGTATTGCAAGTTTTACACAGTGTGTGCACATGAACAGAGAGCAGTACTTGTGTAGAGGGAAATCGCTGTTATTAAAGGCACTGACACAGCTGGCAAAGGAGGTTTTTGAAATATGTGTCCTTCTGAGATTTAACACGTCACTAAAACTCTGGTGGCATTTGCTACCAAGATATACTTTCAGGTATTTGTTTGCAATATCCCTTCCCTCCCCTTGGGTCTGTCCACACTGCCAGTGTGCCAGGCCAAGGTCTGTTGCCATCGAGGCCAATTCCTGGACAGAACTATGGTCCTGCACACTAATGAACATTATTAAGCTTGTTAAGTTGGTGCAAGTGCTCATGGGTGAAAAGCTATTGCAGTTTGATCGACCAGGTGGTGTGTTGCATTGGAACAAGGCACAAATCAATTCTAATGCGTTTCTAGCTGCATGGGAAAAAATCACAAAGTTGTTTTCTTTCAGATGACTGCTTCTCACACAAGTCTTTCCATCAAGGACTTAAAACCACACTCATAGCCTTTGTGTAAGCAGTTCCTGTTAACCAAGCTACAAACATGAAGGTGCAGAAAAAACTGAACACTTAGACAGGACAGAAAAGTTGAATGAGCATTGGCTCTTCTTATTTTAATGAAGAAATATTTCAAGTTAATATCAGTGCATATTTAGAAATAGCATGTGATACTCCCAATGCCAAATACATCAACAAATTACAGTTTCAAAATTTTATAAATGAATGACAAGAAGAAAAAAGATTAACAAAGAGAATAAGGTTCAAAATAAACATCCTGTTTGTTTGCTGCACTGTGTCAATTATATTCCTGGTACTTACATAGCAAGAGTGATCCAGTATTTCATGGTAATTAGGCTCTCCAAAATAGCAGTTATTTTCCTACAAATGAATTAAGCGGTTTGCATTTATTTTTTATGTATAATTAAATGTTATTCTTAGCTGTTACAAAGAAATTTAGTCATGTCAGAGTAAAATTTCATTCCATGACTGAAAAAATCACACTAACATAGGAACACTGCCTTCTGGTTATACCCACTGGTAACAGTCAGCTGAGAATAGGAAGAACTACATGTAAGCACATTTGGCTGTTACATAAAATGGCTTTTTTTTTTTTTTCTGTTTCACAGCCTCATAACAATACTGTTTTTCAACATTGTTCCCAGTCATTGTTTTTAAAATGGTTCATCAACATATCCTGAATCAATCACTGATATAAATAACTCCAGTGACAAAATCCATTATGAAACGACACAGAACTTCAAACTGAAAGTTGTACTGAATGATTTTAAGGTGGAACTGTAATTACTCTATAAAGTTAAAAGAAAAAAAAAAGAAAAACACACAGTAAAAGCCCTATCTTTAATTAACTGGCAATGATGGAATCTGAAAAACTGAGACATAATTTTAAGAGATGTTTAATTCACAATGGACTTTAAAGCAAGACAAATCATACTGAAGCTAGAGAGAGATGCACATTTAAAGCTTGCAAGTGTTATATAAAAATATTTCTTAGTTCTTTCATTTCGATACAAGGAGTCCAATTCCCTAATGGAAGAAGATAAAATACATCCTCTTTCCTACCCCATTGCTGTACATATAGACTGTTCCCTGGATATCAGGAAATGGCTTTTCCCCAACAAAAATACCAGCCTTGGGAATCACAGACTTTCTGATAGTCAGGGTTTGTTGATTTTGCTTTTTAAAGTATACTTTCAAGCAGGTGAAATACTGACAGGATATGCATTTTGTTCACTACTAGTCTACTGTGCAAATCACATACATTGACCCTGTAACTTCAATCCAACTGCAGTCTGCATCACCTAGAATGACTGAATCTTACTGTGATACTACAGCATGGAGATGACTGCCAGGTGCCAGGTATGAAACACGAGGATAAATCAGATTAGTGGGAAAGGCACATGCTCGGGATTTAGCAGGAACACCTGAAAGTTCCTTGTTACCGTACCTTTATGCTCCTGAAGTTACAGTAGTTCTGTGCACTACCTAAACAACGAAGTTTGCTTCCAGAAAATTGTGAGGTAACAGGAAACTTCTGCTTATGGCACGTACACATGAAAGGTCTGTGAGTTCAGCTGAAACACTCGAGGTGGTAGGGATAACAGACACAAGGGAGGCTACAGAAAAAAAAACTTAACATTTTGTTATACTGCGTACATTCCTTTTATGCACAAACATGAGATGCGCAAAATAAGCTGTTTGCTCAGTACAATTTAATGTTTTGCATATGTAAAATAATCACCTAATACTGCAATATAATAAAAAATCATGCACTAGATAAACAGAGCTGCTTCCCCTTGAACAGTAGTTCTCAGGAACATTTTATTCTGCTTCAGGTAACATCTTGTGATTTGCCAGCTTATGCAGTCCCTTTTAAAGAACACAGTATTTAGCTAAAACTGAAGAGCAAAATTAAGAAAAAGAAAAGAAAGAAGTTTTGATTTTATTTGTGATACAGCTGGGACAGATGCAACTGAGCTGCTGCAATGCACCAAAGAAGAACAAAAATTCAACATGAATATCAGAAGAATAAATATATACCCTAAATTAAGCTCTGTAAATACATTCACAGGTCCACTTAAGACAGCCTTATGCTTAATTCATACTTCTTCAAATCTGCAGAGAGAGATGGATGTTAGTTCATGGGGAAAGCAATTTATCATATGACTTGGTTTATCTGTCATTATTCCAGCAAAAATCAGTAGCAAATCTGAAAATCTACATTACTTTTCCCCAGACCAACCACACAGAGGCTTAAGTCACAAAATCTGTTATTTCCAATATTTGACCAATAAGGCTTTATTTACACTTTTTTTTCTATAAACTCAGGAAAAGGTTTGGTGCAATGTGCAAGAAAAGACTGCACATTTCACTGACTGGAGACTAACATCTGCTTATGGTTTAATGCTAACCCAGAGGCAGCCAATTAAAGTCCCATATATCCATGTTTTTACATAAAGTTTCCTTCCAGATTCTGTCAGAAGCATACTAGCAGTCAGGCCACCTAAAAACAGCAAAGATGGCAAAGTTTTCTTGAGGCTTAGTTTGGAATGAATACTTTTTCCAGGGAACTTATTTCTTCTTTTAGAATCCTTTGCATCATAAAATTCTATTAGTAACCTAAAAGCAGAGAAAAAGAGATGGTTAAAGTCATACAGGAGTGCAAGGCATTTTAAGCAACTTACTTTCCTCCAGTAACTGCTTCTAATGACACATTATTTAACAAATGATCTCACCATACTTAGCAGCTCATCTGTAGCAAGTTGAAGCAATGAGTACACCTTGTGAACATGTTGCATGTCAGGGTACTCAACCTGAACGCTTGTAAGCAATACGGGAATATTTTCCTTGGGGACCAATTTTAACAGTGAACGTAAAAATTGAAAAGAATCCTTTTCATTCAGCATTTAGCATAAAAGCCCATAGCACTGGGCAACACTAGGTCAAAATAACACACAGATAATCACTGAACACCAAAGGAAGAGGAAAAACCATCTTCATAAAATAAACTAATAAATAACAAGGGCTCACAGGACGCTAAATACATTGGAAGCTAAACGTGCAAGAGTAAGATGCTACACCACAGGTTTAGTAGTAACTTTTTTCCTCCTACTTTTAAAAACCTTTAATAAATGGATCTGGAAATTCTGGGGTTTTAACTATCTCTAAATTTGCCTGACAAGACTCCTTTGGTCCCAGGAAAGATGTTCCAGTGAACAAGAGCCTACAATGAGACAGAGATAATCAGAGTTCAGTTTTGCTTGTCTTCACCAGACAACTAAAGGGATAGACACTGGACAGTCTCTTATTTTATGTATCATCTCCTTGTCTATATAGATTAAATTAAGACTTTCTTCCTTTCAAAAGTGAAGAAAAAATTTTTAATGATCTTAAATGTCTAAGACACTTTAGTAATAGTGTCATGCTTACAGATAGTCATGTTAACTTTTATATGAATTCAAAGTTCACAGAAGAAATGAATCCATTTTTTACTTCCATGGAGTGGAACATAACTGAAGAATCAGGGAAATTTCTGTGTCGCACAAAGCATTCAAGGATTTAGAAAGTAAACAGATGCAGCTCCTTAAGTTGGACTTAACGGCAAATAAAACCATCATCTCTCAAACAATATTTAAATCCCACACTGAGGTACAAAGGCCTTCCAGAGAACGAGGTCCCCTAGGATCTGCTGCATATGGTCACTACGTGAGCTTATCTGGAGATGCTGGAGGGAGCCAAGCATTTTAGTTCTCCCACAATTAAAAATGGACAAATGAAACTTCTACTTCACCTCTTTTCCCTAGTGAAGGTAGGGATTTTGAGGTTAATTGTGTTTTTATCCAGTTGCTGTCTGGATGAAAAACATGTAAACAATTTTGGTGCAAGAGATTAGATCAAGACCTACCCCTAACTCCAATTTAACACTGACTACAAGGACAGAATCACATTGCTTTTTTTGCTTGCCTACCACAGGCATCTTACATTCTTGGCTGCACAGGACTCTACTACAAGCAGTCTTGCCTGGAACACAGACTCACACCTCTTCAATCTAAGGAAGGTCAAAACCCAGGAATCCCAGCCTCCTGAGCAAAAGGTTTAAGCACAGGGTTCTGATACATTTTATGCAGAGGAATACCAATACCACCCTCTCTTCAGAAAGCCTGACAGCTGGTACTGCAGGTAACACAGAAATCATAGGTGTATCTGTTAATACAAAAGAAGTAAGACAGATTGTTGAAACAGAAAGTTCTACATATTTCTACTCACTTATCCTTTATTTCAAAACGTTCATGAAGCCACCTTCTCATATACATCTGCTCTTCTGGAATGTCCTTCAGTTCAATTCGGTCAATGAAAATATGAACTCTTGGGCATTCCTTACAAAGAAACTCTAAAAAGAGAGCAAAACAACAGAACTGAGTCACAAAAACACTGTAGGGCATTTATTTATCTAAAATACCCCTAAAAATCAGTCTGTGCATGCCTTGGAAGCCTAACTTCAGTGCTCAAAAGCCTCCCTTAGGAAGGAGGCTCAGATCCTGAGCAGTTCGTTGAGCTTAGAAACCACCTGTCCCACACACTTCAAATAGTGGACCACAATCACGTGCAACATGGAAGAACTGTCCTAAAATGCACCCTGCTAACTGTAAAATGCTGTGCTTGAAAACATTACACTCTACCTCAGCAGAAATCTACTCATTCATCAGTGTGGGATGCAGTAACTTTGATACTGTAGTTAACCATCCTGCAATTTTGTTAGTAGTCCTCTTTGCTTGTCCTTTTTAAAATCTAAATTTTGTTGCTCCTGGATTGCAATTACAGTGATTTCCCTAAGCATCTCCAGAAGAAAGTATGCTTCAGTTTAAGAAATAATTTATAATTACAAAGTATAAGAGGGCAAAAGGCTCAGAACAAAAAGATGCTTTCCATTTTGTATCCCTTCATTTTTCTTCTGTCTTACAAACCTCAAAACAGCCCTATTGCAATCCCCCTCCCCCATTTTCTCAATTTGTCCCTAGAAAATTTACCAAGCAAGCACTAATGAAAAACAAAACACCATTACTCAAATAGCCTTGTGGGATTTCTTACAACTAATAAGTGGCAAAAAATATTTGCATGACTATTGTGATATACTGCACATTGTAAAATACTGTGCTTATTGTAACCACTGTGAAATCCCTTGCAGTGTGTACTGGTAACCATCTGCATTTACCAGTGGCAAGGGGTGCTGCAGTAACCATGGCATCCCTGTACAGAGAGATGCATGGTGTGAGGATGGAACTCCTCAGAAATTTGGACAGTCTTCGTATTTTGGAAAGGGACCAGAAGTGCCTTCCTACAATACAGACAAGCAACAAATGTAACACAGAGAGGGTGGTCCCTTTAGGTTGTTGACATTTTTGGACAGCAGTGCAGATGTACAGAAGACTTTGACCCGTAACTGTTAGGGGTATCTTAAGGAATGAATGTGCAAAATAATTGCTGCAGCATGTACCTCTTTATTGATGTCTGCCAAAGCAGATATCCCTGTATTTATTTTTCATCTTTACAGGATTACAGATTTGTAAGGACGTTGCTGTAAAAGCAGTCCTTATCATATACTAGAAATTGCCTTCAGGAATTTTAAAAGCCTGTTCATGCAAATGTGTGTGTGTGCTTGCAGAGGGGGAGGGAAGGAGAAGAGATAAAGAGATCACTGAAGTCTTATGGCAGTTTGCTGCACAAATCTGTAAGGTACTGTGTGTGGTTCTGTGCAGAGTTCATGCAAAGAGAGCCCTTCACCAAACCGCACCGTAACGTAAAGGGAGCAACACAGCCCTGCATCATCAGCTGGGGAAATGGCTGAGGGCTCCAACCAGGCACAAGTCCACCTCAACCATGCAGCAGCAAACACAGCTGTCACCAAGAGGTTCCTGGTAGAACCTTCTCCTAGCTATAGCTATTAGATGACAGGCAAGTTAAATACTTGGAGTCCGGAATGGCGGTACATGTAGACATTTTCTTCAGGTTTATGTGCAATGGTTTTACAAACACAAAGAAAACAATTTTCTTTTATCTAAAAGCAGGTTTTTCCTCTTGCTTTAATGGGAAGAAAGGATTTTCTAGGCCTGTTTCTCCAAAGATACTATTCAGGCCACTACATGAAGGTCATTGACTATATGATCACCTAAAAGCATATTATTAATATTTTAAAATGACAGATGTATTATCCATGTCTTAAACGCTTATGATGTTCACTGATGTACAAATCCTCTTTTGAACAGCATTACTATTAAGTGGAACATTCTAACAACATCCAAAACTGTATGTAGAAAACAAATGCCTAGGAGACAGATGATACAGTCTTTTTTTTGCACCAGACTCCCATAAAAAGCATCTATGGTATGCATGTTCCGCTAGAGCTGAAGATCCAGCTTTAAAAGATATTTGAAACATTCTGTGCATTTTCTTGTGTATATTTCTTTTGCTTCATAGCACACAGGTTGCTCTGCATAGGAAGAAACAAGTCTTTACTGATGTTAGTTATAACCTCAATTATAAATTATTATGGGAAATTATAAGCCAATCAAAATTCAAGACATAAGTATTTCAAAAGAAACACGTTATCTCCGCCCCAAGCTGAAATGTAGCAACTCTACAAATCTGCTCGGACAGCAAAAAACCTCCATAAATACCTGAGAGTTGCTGCTCACTTTCTACCTTGTGCCCAAGTTCCAATGCAAGTTGATTCTTACCACTTCCCACTCTGGACTTCTTCAAACAGTCTAAATTGAGTCCCCATATGTGAAGATCCTACAACTTTGTCTTAATTTCCCACCTTTGTAAATCCCAATGCTTTCTTCCACAGCCTTACTCTCCCTTGCAGTTTGAGCTTAGTACAATTTCACTGAAGGCTGTGGGATCTGCTACTGCAGGTGCTCCCCTGGAGAGGGTCACAGTTCCCACACATCGACTCAAGGCCCTTTTATCCGAAGTCTGGGCATCCAGGACATCTGCAGATAATACTGTAATGCGTGCAATCAAGCACATCAGGGAATCAGACTAGTCTTTAATTATCCAATTCACATCAGGGTTTAATGCAACTAATCCAACTTTTTTCCCCCAATCTACAACGTCACTGCATTCACATAAGAACACTAGTGGATAAGGACAATATATTGAGGTCGATTTTGAGAAGAAACAGCTGGATTTTATCACCACAACCTCTAAAGGTTAGTGGTGGTCCCATGACTCCTAATTTCACATTAGCTTAACTCCCCAAAGACATACGCAATTAAGCTAAGAAACAAAATCTTATTGAAGCAATTTATTACGTTCAAATTACATCTAACTTCAGGGACACTAGCCCTTAAGGCCAACATCTGACAGGCTTTTCAGATTCCTACACTTGCCAGGATTTGATATAATTAACAGCAGGAACAAGCAAGCCTGAACTTTCCTTCAAGAGACAAAACATAAGTGCAAACCATGCATTACAAGCAAACCTTATGTTGGGGACAGCATTAGCCAACTGTGTACCAACTGGGTTAAATGAATGTTAACAACTTGTGTGGGAGCCAAGTGGATTGACTTTTGTGGGGGAGATAATTTCCTAATAAAACTTTCTAGATGGCTAAATAACAGATACAAGCACAGAATGTTTATAATGCTTCTAGTGGCCAACCACAGCAGAAGGAAGGAATTGCAAATAATAAGGTGGATTGAGCATTTTTTTTTTTCTTAACTGTGACACTGTGTCCTTCCTTCTGTGGACAGGTTTCACACTAACACAGGGCTGAAGGATTCAGTGCAGCATTAACAAATGAGATGCAGCCTCCAAGAAAAGAACTGGATTCACAAGATTTTTAATTGCAAACCAATGGCTGGAGCTTCCACAAAATTCTAACAGTTCTCAACTCCTCACCTTCAAAAGCCAATTAATTCTGTTTGGAATTACCAGCATTACCAGGGAAACTGAGGGAAAAGAGAAGCTCCAAAGCACAGGAAGGGACATACAAATGGCCTCAGACCACCTTCCCCTTAATACTACCACAGAGGTTCATTCCACCACTCCAAACTATTTGTCTTGCCCCTTAAGAAAGTTGTGACAGCGGCATTACACCTAAGTAGATACTCCAGTTTTCAATTACTAATGAGGTCTATTTTTATATGCACTTTAAATAAGACAGCAATAAAGTAGCTCAGATTTCAACCTCCTACATCGGCTCTTCTACTGCAATGTAATTATTGCCAAAGTCCTTCAAAATTAAGAAAGGACAAACTGAAGCCTAACATCATCATGTTCACTTAGAGAGTCCACAATTCTCTCCTGTTTTAACAGATTTCAGTAATGTTTGTGATAAATTGATAGTGATATCAAAGGAATATGAAATCTGAATAATGTATATTTATTCTAACTAGCCTTTCAAATATTTAAAAGTATGTCTCTTCAGGAAGAGAACATTGTGTGTTGTGGTGTGTATAGTTTTACAGGCAAACCCATGACAGCAAAGACATTCCTCTCTGAACTGCAGATGCTTTCTTCTCCACTTTTTAAATTTTCACTAGTTTGGACTTTAGTGTTTAGCTATAAAAGCAGTTTGTAAAGTATCTCCTCCTCGAAGAAAGAAATCTCATCTCTCCACTTCCATTTACTTTGTACACCAAATTAACAATCAAACAGAAAAACAAACACAAATTGAAGTGCTGCATTGTTTCTCAGCTTCATGTGTTCCATCACCTCAACTTGAGCTGACAGGAAACTATTTCACGACTTGCTCTAACAAAATAAAGCAGCGGTACAGCAAAGTGGCACCAGACAGGAAAACAAACATCCAGGGCCAGCAAGGGTTGCTCAGAGTTAACCTGGAGAGCAGTGGAGGAGCAGGAAGCACCAGTACCTGAGGTACTGCTGATGTAGGGAAGCATGGAGGGGGTGTTGTGCAGGCTAGACTGAAGCTCACGGCCAGGAGGGAAGCCTGGGACCTGAGGAACAGCCCTTTCAGGAATACTGCCAATCCCCTGTGCAAGGCCTGCCACGCACACAGGGATCAGAGCCTCCACACATCCAGAAGGGGCACTGCATAAGGAATAAGTGACTTAGGGGCTGGGGGATGTTCTGAGGTGAGAAACGGGATGCACCTGAATCATTATTAAGCTGCAAAAGCTGGAGAAGTTAGAGACTGTCCAGACCGGTAGGTAGGGAAGGCTGAAGGTCAGGAAAAACAGTGTGTTCATATGGATGTAGCATGAGGTGGACACAGATAAAATTCAATGTGAGGGCAAAACTCAGAAGTTTACCAACACAAGTGTAGGTCTGTACCAACACAAGATGCCTAAATATGAAGACAGAACAAGAATTACTGGGACCAAGAGATCCCCCTGTAAGGTAAGCACCCAGGGGCCTTGCAGGAACATGCAATGTTACCAGGCTACCAGATTTCTAGGAATGACAGAGGAGGATTTACAAGTGAGGGAATAGTACTGTGCACCAAAGATTATATAGGTTTCTGTAATAAGGAGACAGAAGCACAATGAAATCCTTTTGCATGGAAATCCTAGGCTCTAATAAAATATATATTAGATAAATATATTAAATGACTTCCCAATAAGTTTGATAATAGTGAGCAGAAACTGTGAAGCCAAACTGAGATCTGCAAGTTTGGGACTGACAGCAGGCATGTGAGATTTCAGCTTCTCGAACTGCATCGATACTTCATCAGAATGAGCGGGGAAAAAACCCAGAGTAAACCCAATCCAAGCCAAGCCACCAATCAGACAAAAACACCAGAGGAAAAAAAAAAAAAAAAGAGATTGTTTCCTGGAACAACTAGTAACAAAACCCACAAGAAAAGATGCCACTCCTGGTGTGGTCTTGAGTGGTGCACACTGTTAGTAAGAAGTGCTCTGGAACCACAATACAATTTATTTCAGTGTTGTAGAGAAAGAAATGCAGAATTTTGTGGGATTGGCCTCTTCTCCCAGGCAACTTGCAATAGGACAACGGGAAATGGCCTACACTTGCACCAGGAGAGGTTCAGATTGGATATAAGGACAAACTTCTTCACCAAAAGAGTTGTTAAGCATTGGAAAAGGCTTGCCCAGGGAAGTGATAAAGTCACTATCCCTAGAAGTGTTAAAAAAAATGAATAGACTTTGTGATATGGTTTAGTGGGCATGGTATTTGATCAAAGGCTGGACTTCATGATTCTGTGAATTAAAAGAACTATATAATGGGAGGAAAGGCAAAGCATCAAAATACCCTAAAAGAAACCGTCCAAAAGAAGGCAACCTAGAGGCTGGTAAAAAAACCCCCAAACACTAAATACCAAACCCCAGAAAAACGTGCAATAAAAACCCATGTAAAAGGCGTACAAGACTGCAAAAGGAAAAGTCTGGGTGGGTCTGAAAAACAGACCTGTATGGCTTAATGGGAAAATTAAGGAGGCTACTACTATACCCCTATCTTCTTTTCCTCTTTGAGGAATGGAAAGCTTGTCCAAATAAGGAAAAGCCAAGAAACTGCTCATGCCGAATGTAAGAATAAACTTAAAAGGACCAAAAAGAAACTTGAAAAATGGGGAGGGTGCTCTGTTTTAACTTTTTAAAATATATTAAAAGCAGTAAACCAGCTAGGTCACTGGTGGGACTGCTGGATGACAAGCTGTGAAAAGTAGCACTCAGGGTAAAGCACAGGCCCTTAAAAGAGAAGCCCAGATATTTGCTTGCAATATTTTTTCTTGCTGAAACGGGTTGATTCCTGTACCCATTTGCATTCTTTATACCAGATCACTCAAAGGAACTAGATCAATAAGTAAACAGACAGAAAGTATTAGACTAAATAAATAAGTTTGATGTCAGGAAGTCACCAAGACCAGACAGCATTCATCCAAAAGCTCTCAAATATGGACTTTGAAAACAAAGATGTGTAACCTATCATCACAAACAACCATTGTGCCAGAAAAATGGGGAGTTTCCCTTCTACAAATGAGGGCTTTAGAGACGATGCTGGGAAATACAAACCAAAGAGTCTTACATCCCTGGGTAAGATAGCAGGGTCTACAATAAGATCACTAAGCACAGAGATAATCACAGTCTGTTGAAAAAAAATTCGTGTGGATTCTGTAAGGGAAATCCTGCCTCACCAATTTGCTGGATTTCTACAACAGTGTCAAGACGCAGGCGGATAACAGAGATTCACTGGACGTGATATATTTGAATTTTCGTAAAGCCTCTGACAGGGTTCCACACTGAAGGCTATTAAAGAAATTAAGCTGCCATGGGATTAGAGGAAATGATGTTTTATAGACCAAAAGCTGCTTAAGGGAGAGGAAGCAAATGGAAGGACTTAAGGATGAAAAAGATTCAGCAACTGGGGTCCTCCAGGAATCGATGCTAGGACTGGTTTTACTCTGTGTCATCACTGATGAGTTGAAGAAGGGAGCAAACAGTGAACTCTACAGTTTTTCACATTTTTTTCAGAAGACCCTAAGCTCTTACGGGTAGTCAAATGCTGGCTGAACTCCAAAAGGACCTCAAAGCTGAACAAACAGGGTGAAAATGCTTCAGTGTAAACAAACAAGGGGAAAAAAAAAATCCCTGAAACTCTGATTACATGATGCTTAACTTGGAATTGGTGGTTACAATTTGGGAGTTGCTGACCCTTCTCTGAAGCCATCCTCTCAGTTGTGCAGCAGCAGCAGTCTCAAATCCCCCAAATATTGGGCAGCACCAGGAAGGACACTGAGAATAGGGCAAAGAGTCACTCTGCAGATACAGAAAAAGATTATGAATCCATATTTTAAATATTGTGTGCAGTTCTGATCTCTGTAGCTGAAGGAGGATGTAGCAGACTCAGAGAAGGCCACAGAAAACACCAGCTAAAACATTTAAGGAGAAAAAGCCCTGCATAACACACAAGGAGACACTAAAAAGGCTGATTTTTGGTTTGGAGAAGGGAAGCAAAAGGAAGGTTATGACAGCTTAAAAAAAAACCAGAAACATATAAATCCTAAAGATAGCAGTTAAGAACTATAGCCCCACAAATCCTGCAAATTCAAGGGTAAATGATCACTCGTCTGTACCTTCCTGAATATGCCCAGATCTAAAGAAGCTTTTAAAATTATTATTAGAACATGGTACATTTATTATACATATAGTTTTCTATACACTGGAGAGCAGCAGTGTCACTTTAAGCTGTCTTGCTGATCCAAGATAGTATTTGATGAAGACCCACACTACTTGCACATTGTAATTCACTGAAACAATCTTCAAGTGGCTTTTATCTGTTATTTTAACTGATGCACTCTGGCCTTTGTACTGCTCTATAACAATATGTGAATATTGTATGTTGGCCAAGTTAGCAGGAGGTTTCCCACAAAAGTCTAACTGTTTGGATCAACAGGCTGCCAAGAACAGAACCTGGATCAGGTTAGGTCTGTGGATTACATCTAAAGGGTATTCCACCACTGGTAACTGAAAATGAGCAAATTTAGGAGATACCTGTGTCTTCCTTAGAACTCCTTTAAAGTTTCAGAAGCGGGGAAAAAAAAAAAGTTGAACAATGCAGTTAAAAAAAAAAAGGCAAGCAAAGATACAAGAGGTGGACCACTTCAAAACAATGTTCTCTCTAGCAAAAAAACAGGATCTGTTAGGAACTACGCCAATACTGCTATATTGATGTTTTTGCCTTTCTTTCAGACTGTGTTTTGATAAACAGAGAACAGTACCACAAACAGAAGGACTGTGATACACAAAAAAGAACAAATAAACACAGGCTCTCAAAGCAGCAACATATTTTTGGCCAAACCTGACAGTGTGAAGAAATTAAAGTTGTTTTTGTTATCCTCAGGGTTCAGATACACTTTTGCATAAAGATCAGGAGTTCCTCGAGCTGTTGTAAATAAATGCTGCCTGGGGAGTGGAATGCCTCCTCTCACATGTGCATGAGGTCCAGGGTGCAGGGAAACTTTACGAATCTCCAGTGTAAATACTTTCAAGGGCCACTTTGTGTAGCAGAGGTTTTCTGATGACTGAGTGCTTTCAGATCACAAATTCCCAAAGGGAAGCTACAGATGCCTACCTTCAGTAGGAGCTGCTTGGGAATAACTGAGACACACAAGTCCTGGCCTACAATCAGAGGAACACACACTTGGGGCTTGGAGGGATGTTGCAAGGGGTTATTACCCACACCGAGGGGATGTTATTAACACAGATGCAGCACCCACAGGTGTTTGTGATTTGGGAAAAGGAAGAATCATTTAGGCTTGCCCTAATCTTGCATTCCTCCTTAGACATCTGAGTTTGGCTGTTGGTAGAGACAAGAAACTGGGCTACAGGAACTCCAAATACAGTCATCTTTGTGTCCTTATTTTGAGATGGGTAAAGAAACAAAGGTGCTACTCATGCTCAGATTGACTTTCATTTTCTCTGATTCTGGAGTCCTATGAAGAACTACAGCAAGGCTTGAAAACATTCTCATAAACTGATGCTGCTCTTCAGTGAAACGTTGTTGGTTTTGAACAGAAGTGCAGTGATTAACTCTTACAGTATGAAAATACTTTGCATTTACCCAGACTGTCCTTATCTGCAGAATATTGATGCATATGCCCACATCTGTGTTGAAAATGCCATTTCAAGTAAGTCACCCACAAATTACCAGGCAGGTTTTCATCTTACTCAAACTACATCTAATAGGGAATTACAAGGGGTCTAAAATGACAGATCTAGTCCTAGAGGACAAGTAAAAATGCTTTCAGTTAAAACTTAAAGACCGTTCACTTTGTGGTACCTGGTGAAATCATGTTATTAAAAAAGTTTTATTTTAATATTTTACACAAAATAAACCCAGGGTTTTTCCTCTAAAGGAAAAAAGTATGATAGAATATAAAGAATTGTTCGGGTTGGAAGGGACCTCTGAGGACCATCTAGCCCAACCCTCACAGAACTATGCTGCCAACTAGTGTTGTTATTAAAATCCCTCCAAAAACATCAATGGAAATTTTACATTTTGAAATATGAAAGGTACTTATTACTTAAATTCTGCTTGAACAGATGCAGGATGACAAGTTCTTGATGTGAGATTTGCTGTACATACTAAAAAGCCATTGTACACTTTATACAAATTTCACAAGAACTGATGTCCAGCCTCAGTTCTAATCTACATCCTTCCTTAGGTTACTCTTAAATAAATGACATTTACTTTTCAATATTCTTTCATGCAGTAAGAACATGACAGCTATCAGAGATCTGAACAGATTATTAGCCATTTCATCATCACTATAAAACTTACTTCAGATTGCTTTACATTCCTCTTACTGTTTAGGAGCTTAATAGTTTAGCTTTTTAATTCTTTCAACACATCTATAAGCAAATACTTGTTATCATTCTTTGAATCTTGAAAGACAATGGATGTGATCAAATCTGGGCCACAGTCCAGACAAAAACTGTTTTCTATTCCCCCAGTTGTTTTCTATTCTCTTGTACTTAACTATCTAACTGGATCTTAACAAAAGTGCAAGTTTTGGAAGTGTTTTTTCCCCTAGGGAAGTTAGGCCAGTCTGACCTCCTCAAATTATACTGATCCAAGTGATATACAGATTTTCAGAAATGCACACATACATATGCTTTCAAAGTGTTTGTTCAGGGACTGATATATCGCAGAGTCAATAATTCTCAGGAATTCCTCTGACTTCTTTAAGACAGAGTCTATATGTACTTGCTATTTTTATTCAGTGTTTATCATTGTCACATGCCGCTATTTCACACACTCTTTCATCTACAATGGCCAGATAAATACCATCTGGTTATGCTAAAGCCTTCAGGCACAATAATAAAGATGTAGATGTGTATATTATGCTCTTTCAGGTGCAAGAATGGTAACAGTTCCCATGTCCCACAAGATCTGCCCCTTAACACCAGACAAAGCTGGATGTGAACTCTTAGGACATTTATTCAGCAGGGGGAAAACTAGGACCTCATTCTTTCTTCCCAAACTAATTCCTACTTTTAACTTGATGACAGCGTAGTAAAACAGTATCAATAAATTCAGTACAAGAGTTTCCCTTCCTGCTTTTCCCTTCCAAATAGTTCTTAGAGAATTCCGCACCTGAGATGCACTTCACCTGTGCCTCAGTGCCAATCTGATCCTTTGCATCTTATTCTAATGACCACAATAAACACTGTCTAGCACCATGGTCATCCCCATGCAGGACCGTGACATTCTGTCATCAATGATCTGGACAAACCATCTTCAGTAGTGAGAGGGGAAGAAATCTGTGGGAAGTCACTGTTCTTTGGAAAGGCTGCCAGGTGCTGGAAAACTTCCACTAGAAATGTACCAAGATTCAAACTTGTTGTAATGAAAGGGAAGCAATAATGAATAAATGGTAGGAAAAAAATGTATCCATTGGTCACAACTGGATGTGAAGTAACAGCAGAAATCAACATCCCTGTCTAAAGCTAAACTAATCTTAGTCCCTGTCTAAGACCGATCAAGTTCAATCTCTTCTAAAATAAACAACTTGCAGCTGGAAAATGCTAACAAAACATTAAAATGCATAAATAGTGGCAAAAAGTTCAACACATTTGAAAGGATATGCTATCATAATTTGCCTATTCTAAAATGGCACCATGTTATCATGTATGTCTGTTATTCACTGTTGTTCTGATGGTGAATGCCTACTTTCCAGTTGCTAGTATACTACGCTTTGTTTTAATCTTGTTGAGCAAGTCAACATTAAGATATTTAAGCTTGCTGGCCTGAAAAAAAAAATAAAAAAATCCAGTCTTGCTAGGAAAGACTGTTTAAACTAGAGCTGCATATCCGAAAATTCAAAACGCAATTCACTTTTTCTTCAGAATTTTTTTCCCATTTACAGTTTGCTAACACAAGCCATCAGACAAAGCAAGATAGTACTCCCCACAATCCCTAAATGTTCCTTTTAACTGCTCTGTTTACTGCTGAAGACAGGAGCCAAGAGCTGACTACATCCCAGGTAAGTATGGGTTTTTCCAGAAGTGGCACAGGTCCTTCTAAGGAATTGAGATTTATAGAACTGAAATTAAAATGTATTTCAAGAAACACACTATATCTGTGTGGAATTCAGATTTCATTCACATGGGAAATGGCATAGTATGGGAAATGAAGCCCTCAAGTAAAGTTGTGGTTATCAGAAGTTTGTTTTCCATGTAATAAATTTCAATCAGAGTTGCTAAATTCAAAAAGACATGTCAACCTTATCTTTTAAAAATTACCAGGATTGCATTGCCATTTTATTCCGATGAGAATGAAAAACAAAATTCTCAACCAGCACGGGCACAATTATGAAATATTCTTATGAAATAATATGTCCTTTTCATGTGTGCATAATACATTTTAGTACTGTAAAAAAGCAATGCTAAAAAATGTCAAATGCATAAGTATGCCTAATTCAATTCTTGTTATATTTCTGAACAGACCAGTTGTTGGACTTTTGGATAACAAATGGTGAAACGATCTTGATCTCTTAGAACAAGAATTGTTTTTCTCCCACTTTGTGACTGGAAGGCCTAAAAGAATTACAACTATGTTCCACATTGTAATTTATAAAGTGTTCTTAATCTACATAATTTATATTATATGGAATACATGTGACTGCCACAATCACATGGAATGCCCTGGATAGATATATCATTTATCTGCTCTGTAATGGGTAACAACTGGTTGGCTGCACTTCATTCTGTATTACTGCCCTGTTTTTAGCCAAGGCCGAGACAGTAATTACCCCAGCCCTAACAGCAAGCCTGGCTGAAAGATACGCCTGGACTGCCTACCGTGGAGGCTCCGAAAGGCTGGATGTGGAGTAGCCACCCCAAACCATCTGATTACTGCTTGACTCCAGACAAAAGAAACAGCCAATAGGGAAATTCAGTTTGTTGGTTCCCTTTCCATAATTATATCATGCTTCATGCAAACTGAAAGATTCAATAGGTGAAGAGGTCTTATAAGGAATTTGAACATTTGCCATCTTATCATTAGGTAATGACATTTTAATAGTTTAATTAACCATCATTCAGTGAGAAGTTCAGTATGAGAATGGTTGAAACTGCATAATAATTAAGTCATGAAACAAGATATGCTGCAGGGAAGGAGAAACAATCCTATTTGTTTTGAAAGGGGTCTTAAAAAGAGTTGGGTGATAGGACAAGAGGGAGACTGCCCAGTCTTCAAAGGGTGCTGTAAAAGGGTCATAAGACATTTTAAAAAAATACTTAAAAACTAAATAATTGAAATCACTTTTGATATTTAGTCACAAGAAGTGCCCATTAGGAACAAAATGTACATAAAGTAAAACCATCCTAAGACCTTACAGTACAAGTGTTAACAATATACAGTGTTAACATTTTTGTTGCTCACCTATCCAAAAGACTACTAAACAGGGTGAAAATGTAAAAATAGACAATTTCAGAATTTCTAATCACATAGCACCTGGAAGCAGTTCATGTGACTCAAGGAGTTACACCTGCTAATGAAGTGACATGGAAACAGCCACACTACAAACTATTTTTAGCAGCAGAAGGAACAAGTCCCAGTAACACTGGGTGAGGCAAGAGGCAGGGAGTTAGCTAAGTAATACCCTGCAGGTCCCTCAGTCACCACTGATCTCTTGCTCAAAATTCTGAACAGCTCTGTGGAACTACTGTGGCTTCTTTCCCCCCTCCCCGCCCCACTTGGTATCAGTAGTGCAAAAGACTCAGAAGTTCCACTTTGAGACAACTAGCAACAGAAAGTCAGGCACAGATATGGCTGAGTAACACATCAACTACAAACAGATAGAAAGATCATGTCTGGCCCTCCAGTAGAGTGCAGGTAAATGAATTACGTAATTAAAAAAAAAAAATTTTATCCACCAAGCATAATAAACAGCAAACCCTGAAGTGCTCTGTCCCAGAGTTTTCCCTTACAGAAACCCCAGCACTGTTTGCTGGTTAGATTACTCAAGGAACATAAAACTAATTTACCTGATTCTCTTAAGGTGCTGTAGGTGGCTTTAAATACTAGAGCAAGTGAAGCCTGCTTCCATAAAATGCTATTTTATAGTTTGTAAGGTCACTGGGTATGTGTCGCAAATTGAAAAACTGCAAGTAAAATACTACTACTACACATTTTCCTTTAAAAATACACATTTCAGCAATTTGATGTACACATGTACCTGTACACATACGCAGCACAGCAAAGGGAATTGAGGATAATGCCAAATCTCAGTGCTAGAAGAAACATGAAGGTAAATGGCACCTGCTGCCCATGGCTCCAAGTTCACTTTGACTTTAAAAAGCACTTGGAGAATTGGAATAGGGAAGGGAAGGAGAGGGCAGGAATGTTGCAGGTAACTATAGTAAAGCCTAGAAGAATGATGCCTACTAAATGATGGTAAGATGGCTGAAGCACCGTGGAGATCACCTTCAGAGCATTACAAAGAACCTGAGGCTGGTTCTGTATATGAACAGTTCTGTATATGGCTGTAGCCTGTCTAATAGACATCAATCAACTCACCTGTCATAGATGGTGCCAGCTTCCTTTGCCCTTTGTGGTCTACAGTACCTTCATAAGCTACAGTCACATCATACACTGCATCCAGATAGTCTTTCATTGTGTCCACAGCTACATGAGTTGCCTTCACACGTGGTGTCAGCACATGCTTCAATATAGCAAGTCCTAGAGGGGAAAAAAATTAAAAATTACAGTATTTGAAAGGAAAGTTGACTACATTCACAAAAGGAACATCACGAAAAGGAACTGCAGGCATCTCCGCTCAAAATCACAAAAGGTTCAATCTCAATTCTCAGTTGAGAGAAGGTGCATGTGTGCACATTGTGTATGCTCTACTGAACACATGCTGAAGATGAAACAGAAATCCCAAAGGATATCAAGGAGAGGAAGGCTGCTCAACAAAAGAGCTCTTTTCATAGCTCCTGGTCTAGAAGAAGCAATGGTTTAAATGTGGCTCATGAGTGACAAAACAGCACTTCTCTTTACTGTTTATGTGTGTCTAAATGGGGTTAAAAAAAAAAGAGCAAATTATTTGAGAAATACTTAACACACAGGCATCACCTCCTGAAATTCTGTATCAGAAACAGATTTGGCAAGTGAGGCATACGCACAGACAATTTTAAGCACGCCTAATGCTCATCCAGCATTTTACTTCCCAAGGACAAACCAATTTAGTAAACATACTGAATCCTAATCTACTCACCATCCCAGCAAAAAACTTAGCAGACAGGGGGGGAAATACAGTACTGAGAACCAAAACCAAGGAGGAAATCTTCTGTGCTTTCCTGTGAGCAACCCATTACAACAGACTTGGCTGCTAACATATTCACAGTGAGAAAAATCAACTGCTGTCTTTAACTTCTCCAGGCTAAGACACATAGATTGGTATGACAAGGACTCAAGAGCATCAGGTTTAACATCACTCTGCAAGTCTTAACAGCAATATTTCATATTCATTTTTGCTTCAGTTGACCACTTCCACCCAAGCACACTTTAGAACATAAAAATACACTGGGCTCAAAAGTATAAAATTGATTATGTTTCCAGAATTTTAATATACAATAACTTTCAAAATGAAAACAAGCAAACTAACAAAACCAAACCCAAAACCTTTTCATGACCTGAACACAGCTCTTCTATGCTTACTTGAAAGGGTTTCTAGAAATAAATAAAAAAAAATCACACTATCCAAAATTTTCACTCTTTTGCTATAGGATATCTATCTTTCCAACAGATAAGATAGAGAAGTATTGGAATAAAATTCTGTTTTTTTCCTTTCTAGCCTATTTTTCACTGGCTTACTCTTCAGTCCATTTTTAAAGAACCATCCACTGGTGCTACTGGTTCCTGATAGATGATATGGAAATTTTTCTAAACAAAAGTAATGTGATCTTTCCGCTTGCAAAATCAATTCAAAGGATTACATATTATGTCCTGATTTTGTACTAATGTCTCTTGCTGGGCAAAGCATATTTTGATCTAAAATTATGAAAATATCTACTGATCACTGTAAGATAATAGAAGTTTCTGACCAGCTCTAACATTCTTAAGAGTTGAAAATTTCAGTATAAATCATTATCTTGATTTCTTAATATTTGTTAAGAATCTGCTTGACTGAACAGAGAGATAAAAGGGTATTTACTAGCATTCCTTCTGAAGTCATTGTTCTATGCTTTACCGGCAATAGCGATAACTGTCTATGCAAAATGTTATATGGATCATGTAAATATTTTGAAGCATAACACGGTGGTAGTGTTTTCTTAGCTTGTGAACTGTTACATCAAACATCTAATTATGTTATGTTTCAAAATGTTTACTCTGTAAATGAAGCACTGAATATTCTAGTGTATTGTCAGCAACTCTATTAGTGTTGACATTACATTCAACACAACTCTTGTTGGGCCAAATTCCCAAACATATTCTAAAAACACCATCATTCCTTTCCTGCCCAACTCATCTTCCCCTTAACCAAACTATTACTGTAAGGAAGAAAAAGGGAAAACACGCTTCAGTGAAAACTGAGTCCTCTAGACAAATTAATTTAGGTATCTGTGAACTATTCACTGCTGAGCTTTTTTTAATTCATGACCAATTTTGGTGATGAAGATGGTCAGTGACAATCTGTGAAGTGCAACTGTAGAATAAGCCACTCTTACTCCACATGCTGCCGGTGAACTGTTAAAAGTTTAAGTAGAAAATGAGTATGTATCTAAATAAAATCAATAAAGTCCATAACTCATTATTCAGAAATACTGACAAACTTGCAGCAAGTTCAGCACATCTTTTTAAAGAATCTGTTTTATAAAAACATTACCACCCATTCTTGCAACTACTTGATGATCTTTGCTAAAATCAACATAACAGAATTTAAATCCAAGTAGTTACAGTATAGTTACCTTGGCAAGCTGCCTCCATCCAATTCACAAAACACACTGTGCTTAAACTGTTTCTAATGTTGTGCAATATTAAGTAAGAACCTCCGTCACAGTATTTGAGGTCATGATATTTTACTTTAAATGCCAAAGAAAATGAACTGGATACTACTAATAATGTAGTACTCTACCTTAAAATGCTCTAGCTTTGCTCTTCTAACTCTTGACTGATAAGCAGACACACAAAAAAAAAAGCAAACACTTGAAGAAATGCGGTAAGCAATGATACTTCAAATATCATACATTTACTACACTATAGTAAGATGCAGAATTACCTCAGAAAGTCTGCAAGAAAACTGAATGAAATAAAAGAATTACTTTGGCAAATATGAAAGCCCAAATAATTAACATCTATCGAACTGAATTTTACATCTAAACAAAAAAACCTAAAAAGCCATCAAACAAAACATTATTTATCTAACCTCTCAGGGTGAAGTTACATATCATAGCAGCTAAGTACAACTCTATGGAGAAGATTACTCTTCCTCTTCCCTTTATCCATGCCAAAAACTCATAAAGCAGTTCAATACAGGCAGGACATCTACATTTTCAGACTTGGACTTCGTTAGTCATATTTGTACCCCTGATGTGCACACACCACATTTTTAAATGAAAACAACAAAACCCCTGGCTCTAGATTAAGATTACCCTATGCATTACATTAGCATGACCACATTTCATCAACAGAAGTTATATGCTCACTGGAAGTGGACGTCAAAATTAGTCCAAGGGTTTTTTTCCCCCTTATAAAACCACGTACTTGAAAATAATATAAAAACTGGAATCAGGGTGAAAGGCTTTAAAAATTGAAAACTGATTTCAATACTAATTAGATCTGTCCTTTTTCATGTGAATGTGTATGAAGTGATGATATTAGACTGAAAGCTTTGCAGTTATGCGTGCTGTCCCAAGTACTCACCCAACTCTGAGTTCCCACCAACTTTCTGGAACACCTCCAGTGATTGAAGTTTTACTTATTGAAACCAGAGTTAGACTTATAAAATAACATATGGTGGGAGAGCTCATCCATTTGTATTCCATTGACTTACATAAACAGGACTCAGCTGATGGGAGTATTAAAAAACTGCATGCTCTTGTGAAAAGTATTTTTCTTTTACCATGAAATAAAGTACAGGAAAGGCAAGCCATCTCCTCAGGAAGAGTACAACCATCCCACAGCAAGACATGGGAGACACCACACCTTAGTACACTTTCTTCTGTCATGGGTATCTAGAGAAATACAGTGTAGCTTCTTGTTTTTCTAAACTTAATTTCTAAGGATGACTCTTAATAACAGAAACCCTTTCTTCATCCTAACATTTGGTGTCTCAAATGCTATTCAAGGTCCATATGCCACTCTTTTTAAAAATTATATTCTCTTTTCTGTATCTCAATGTGCACTTTTAGATTAAGCCTGCTTACATGGAAGTATAGAAAAAAATATCACCAAAAGCTATTTTCTTTAAAGACAGTTCCAAATAACATTCATGGATATGAAATACTTTGTATTCCTTTAAAATACAATCTAAAACTAATGCCAACTGGAAGGGAAACATTTTGGATTAGCTCAGTTGAAACACCTCTTTTTTATATGACCTGTAAAAGCAATTCTCAGATAAGCATATCCTGCACATAAAAACATCTTAGCAGAAAGTATGATATTTGTCAAGACAAACTTAGCATTAAAAAACATTTACGTTAGCAACTTTTCTGCATAAAAACAAGGAAGATAATAAATGAATATCTAAAAAGGTTTGCTTGATTAAATGACCTTCATTATAAATTAAACATTAATACAAAATTCCATAAATGCCTTTTTCCAGGGAAGATTGTTTTGTCTTCATTCAGCAAAAATAAGCCAAGTTAAATTTAACAAGCTTCTGATCCCTTTGGCTTTGACTTTTAAGACTTACTAATATTACAAGTAGGAGGCTTTGGATTATTCCTATTTATTTTCAATTTTTTAAAAAAGCCATTTCTTAACATTTGGGTAATATTCATATTCTACAAAACCTAAGAAATTTGTGGTTGTTTGGGGTGGGTTGTGCAGGGACACAAGTTGGACTTGATGACCCTGATGGGTCCCTTCCAACTTAGCATATTCTATGATTCTATGACTGACTAATACAAAATGATGAGAAATCTACACATGGATATTTTGGGTACATATAAATGGAATAAATTTTATTCCATAAGCTGCTACAAAAAATAATAATCACATATTTTGGGGGGTTTTGTAGCTATTTGGTTCTGTAGTCCAATACCATTAAAAAGACCCAAGCATAAAAGACTAACATCATGAGTGAAAGAGATACAGTAAAAATTACCACTTCTATCATGACAAGATTAGTTAAATCCCCATGAAAATATGAGTGCCACCTACAAATTAATACTATTCAGCAATTCAAGCCCACTGACTAGTGTGGGAGAATTCCTGAACTTCTAAGATGCCTAAACTCATAGATTAGAGCTTGAAAGGGTCACCAACATTTAAGTCAACTGAATGACTGCATCAGATTTTGAAGACAGGAATCACATTAGCTGGCTGCTTCCACACAATGGAAAACAAAAGCAAATTTGATTACTGTCTATATACTTAAATACTGGAATATGGAAAGCAAAAGCTTGGGAGACAAGGAGCAAAAATACATGACATCCCATTCTTAGTCATTCAAGAGAGTAGAGGAAGAAATATCTGATTATGGGAATGTTGCAATATGTTCCATTAGAAACACAGGAATTGTCAATCATACTGAAAGAGAGAACCCATTCTGGTAGCAATTGATGGAATCATCTCACCCAGGCATCTGCTTTCCACCAGGAGAGGACAACCAGGTCTACCAGGTTCAAATCCAGCTAATGGCGTACATCTCCTTCAGCTCGTAAGCCTCCACAAGAAAGGAGAAAACCTGACACATCATCAGCTAATATTCTGGCAACACCTCACTTATGTGTTTGCTGTAGCTGTGAAATCCCAGCAAATATTGTTATTTTGGCCAAATAGCATAAATACCAGAATAATTTTCTCAACTTGTTCTAGAAAAACTCCTGCATTAATCCTACCACAAATGACCAAACAACTTAGTTTTAGAGAGGTAATTTTTTCTTTCTTTTTAAAACTTCCAGAATAGCATTTTTCCTTTCCCAAAGCAATCAAACATATTTTGTATTTAAAATACTTTCTGTTCTATCTCAGGTAAGAATCTGATCTGACTGGAATCTTCTGCCCCTTGTGAAATGCATAAAATGAGTAATCCTTGAATTTCTGGGGGTTACCGGCATTATCCCTAGATGACAACATTCTCAGTCATCACAGTAAAAGCAGTATTCCTGGAATTAAGCAACTTTCTGTTGCTTGTTCTCACTAAATACAGTTGTGGACAGAACTTACAATGGAGTTCAAGCGAATTAAGAGTTTTGCTGTATCAAATTGATTAGTGCCTGAAGGCTGATACATGTGTCAGGCTCCAACATGAAAACCACACATACTAATACTAATTTAGGGGATTAATTAACTCTAATCAATGTTACCTCTAGATATTTTTGGCATTCTTTGGTTTTAATAGACAAAAACCTGGCAGTATATTCAACTTGAACTTAGCAAAGCAGTTAATGACAAATTTGAAAAAACAGGCCATGGATTAAATTTATTAATGTACAGTATCCTTTATTTCTTTCTAAAAATAGTACAGTTCTACTCCTTCCCTCGGAGTTTCTCTGTGCTTTACGGCCTTCAGCCTCAACTTAATCATCCAGATCTACCTACATCTATTGGACCTACCTTGTATATTTGATTTCCTTGTGTTTCAGAAAGAGGGAAATCACTTGTTCTTGCTAGGACTCAAGATCTTGTAGAACCCGAGTCCCACAGCAAAACGAACTATAATATGAATTATCAGGATTTTTAAAAAGTTGCCTCTCTTTCAAGACTGCAAGCACCTGCAAATTCTTTTGCTGTTGGGTATCTTGCCACCTCATTCACAGACAGATAAGATTTATTTATATATTCATACCAGTGAGGAAAGATATAGTTGAAACCAGCAATGTCAACATATTCTGTTGTATGTCAATCTCAGCTATTTTTTAAATTTATCTTACATTTTTTTTCGCTGAATTGGTCCAGTGACTAACTGTAAAGAGCCAGTAACCGTCCAAAACTGGTGTTTACATAAAAAGACCACCAAGATATGAGATACAGCTCATCAAATGGTCCCACCAAGAGCAGCTAATTACGTTCAGCCCAACAATTCTGCCTAAACCAGTGAACCTTTACTCTAGATGAGGATCCAGCTCATGGACAGTAAAAGTAAACACAAATCCGACAAAACCTTTTTATACTTCCTCTCTGCAAAACTAATAAAATACATACACACACTAATGTAAGAAACAGTATTTCAGACAGCATGATAAACATGAGTTATGCTTCTGCTCTGTGCTCTATGAATAGTTTTGCTATCTTTGGGTGTAATAGCTCTGGTTCTATCATCAGTTTCAAGTTTAATTCTTCTTAATTAAACCACTTTTTCCAATATTACACTTGCACTGTTTTTTCAACATAAAACTGGGCAAAAATGTAGGAAAAAATTATTATAAAGCTTACATTTCAAGGTATAAAACAAACAAAAAATTCCCCTACATGTCTGTAAAGCCAACCCTGAAGCACTGTGCTCTGTAACTAATATACTAAGATGACAAGACTAAATTATTAGACTTCACTATATCCCCATGAAGAACGAAGTGCAATTTTAAACTGTAAGTTACAGTATGTCCTCATTCCTCTGACTGACAGAACTACTGGGCATTACTACCCTTCCTAAAACTGTAGGAAATAAGAAGCCTCCAGGATCTTTCAGACAAGCGTGGAATCGTGTGTTTTTAGTTCAGCTGAGTAGTATCACATAACAGTGCTCAAGTGCTCACAGGGAGCACAACCAGCACGGCGTGCAGTGACTGACTGGTGAGGTCACGGCTCCCAGGCTGCAGCCACAGCATCCAGCCAGGACCATAGTGGCACTGGGGCTGCTGGGTGGAAGGTGCAGGCCAGGGCCAGCAGTGCTGCACAGCATCATGGTTGGACCCTGGGGAGTTGTCATCACATCCTGCCAGCTGCCATGTGGAATTCCCCACCCTCACAGATCCCCGGTGTATTGGTACGGGCCAGGTACAGGGATGTGCCTTGCACTGGTATGGGCCTCGTGGCTCAGCCTCAGAACAGTTTGGGAGCAGCTCTTGGTGTCAGCCATCCTGCTTCTCAGCACACTTGTATGAGGGATGCTCCAGTTCAAGGAACATGTGAACATGCAGGGAGCAGGGTTCCGTGCAGACTGCTTCCCATTTTCTCCACATAACAATAAGACCAACCATGAAAGAACTGTTTAGTGAGGAAAAGCAGGTCTAGAGGATTCTGAACTAGAATTGGAGATGTTTCTTTTTTAATAACTATTTGTCATGGGAGTTTTCAAAAGGAGTAATCCTTACAAAGTAAAAGCAGACCAATACTGGAGAGAAGAGCACTAGAAGAAACAAACAGGTGCTCTGAAAGCACAAAAGCAGTGTTTTACTGTTTTGCAGACTGCAGAGACATAATTAAGAGGTGAATTAAAGTAATAGCAATAAAAATCTTTTCCCTGAGAAAGGAGGAGAGGAAAAAAATCCCAACCAAACACCACCTCCCCCCAAACTCTCAAAGAACTGCCAAGCTAAATGAAACATTTGACTTTCATTTCCGACAGGAAACTGAAGCAATGAACAAATACATTATGACTTAAGCTCTCCTGCTCATACACGCAAACAAATTCCATTCTTCCCAAGGAGAAGAAGAAAAGCATGTATCCTTTTGGAGAAGAGCTAACAATACTTAATAACTTGATGATATCAACAGGCTGATTCACAGACTTGTGAATTCATTTCAGTGTGTCACAGGAATGAATTTCCCAGACCTATTTGTTATTCTTTGTTTACCTTCAGAGTGAATTATTTCGCTTTTGGTCAACAGGAAAAAACAAAACCAGGAAACATGTTCACCAAACATACTGGACTTAAAAGTTTACATGTACCGTGCATATGATGTAAGAAAATATGAAAAAGCTTGGGACCCTTGGCTTTTTGCAAGCCTTTCCAAAGAGGAACTAATTCCATCTGTCGTTATAGAGACAATGCCAACAACCAAAGTGACTTCAGAATAAAGTTCAACCAAGAGAAGGTTGAGACTGGAAGGTGAGAGAGGAAGAAAACAAAAACGCCACAGGAGTATTAACACTAATTAAAAATGAAGTGATGGAAGACTTTTTCTTTTAAGGCACAACAATTTCTATGCAAAATACTCTCTATATTGGCTAATAGCTGTAATTGGAGCCACAGTATCAACTTAGGTGGAACAGCCCTGATTCAATGCAGGTAATACCCATAACATTGAAGGAGAAAATAAGTAAATACATAGATATGGGCAGAAACTATGGAGAGCCATCTGGAATGTTACTACTCTTGCATATTGCGAAATGCATGAAATATCTGTATATAAGGTACTATAATCTTACTTTATGGTAAGAGAAACACTAGTTTATGCTATTTTAACCCTTTAAATACCAATCAGGCAGTCTTAACAGTCCAGTTAAGGTGAGATTATCTTCAGATTGTATAACAATTTTGTATAATATATACTTACACTGTAACTAAGAATTATTTCAAAACTTTTTTTGCTTACCTTCCTTTTCAGCAAATGATTGACTATCTGCAATGACTTTTGGTATTTCTGGATTGTAACGAGTCCCCTCTGGAAAAATCACTAAATACATCTGCGGGTTTAAAAAGAAACAAAAACAGACAAGTTCTTATAATAAATGTAAACTGATTGCTTTTACAGAAATTATCAATACTTGATAGGTCCATATTGTAGTTAGCTCACACCATTGGTTACTGTAAGGATCCAAGAAAAATCAGAATACTTGAGCTAAAACTTCTTAGCTCTGAGAAACTTACTGTTCGAGGTTCAAAATAATTTCCTTTGAAAATACACCATAGAAAGTAGTCCAGGTGATTTAGGAAAGAAGATGGAACGTGTCAACAAAAGTCAGTAAGTCAGAAGCAGCTAATATCAACAAGAGTATCAGTTTTAAGAGATTTTGAAGACAGGCAAGTATGTCCCAAATTACTGATTTTTTTTTCTTTAATACTGCTCTTGCCTCTAGTCTTTCCTTATACGGAAATATACATTTAATTGCATCCATAAGCAGAAATCCTATTAACTGAAATTATGACAGATTACCTTACATGCCTCTATACCTCTCAGCACATTGGATATTAAATATATTAGGAACTGAAACTCATAGCTTAGTGTAATTTGAACTTTAAAGTCACATTCCTTTAAGCACGCATGTCTGCAAGGTTAAATTTTCCAAGTAAATTCATTCACTTGCCTGTTCAGCAACAACCTATAGGTTCTCAAATCATTCCACAGGTAAAGGTTGCCTAAATATGTGCATATTTGAGTGTAAAATTATGTACCCAAATAGAACCAGTCAATTTGATGAATTTTTCATTTTCTTTGAAACAGAACAGAGGTTTCTTTCTTTTTTAGTGTCTGAGTCTTGCATAATATCCTACAAACAAAGCTGATGCAAAACATCACTTAAGCAGTGAAAATTTCATACTGGGGGCTCATCTGCAGAGGAGACCACAGCCACAAATGGTAACCAGGGTGGAGCTGAACGTGACACATTCACAGTGAAATGACTACTGTGCCTACACTAACTTCTTAATCTGTTATCTCTAGAGAAATGAGTCTAAAGAAATATTTGAGGGAAAAAGAGATAGTAAATTTACAAAACAGTCCAAGGAGGATTATCACTGAGTAGACGAAGACACTGACAAGTGGGAATGCATATCATGTGAAATCACAAAGTTAAATGAAAACTGAGAGACACACAGGAATCTAACTTTGTGCTTCTGGCCCACAAAACGCCAAAGTGTGCTGGTACTGCACTTAATAACTGCAGAAGAGCTAGAGAAAAGGCTGAATGCCAAAAGACAGGCCCCAGCAACTGAACTGTCCAGAGTCACCCCCAGTGAGGAAGGCTGAAAGATGTGCTAAAATTTAGAGACGGGAAGAAATCTAGGAAATGTGCCAACCAGTGAAGGCACCAGGGGATTGAGAAAGAGGAGAATTGAGTACACAGCCTAGAACCTGGCAGGGCAAAAAGAAAAAAGAATATATTAAGAATGGGAAAACCAGTGCCAGTAGAGTGGAGTAAAGAGAGCTACAGAAAAGGCTGCACTTGTCATGGCATATTTGGGGCAGAACTGGCAGACTGTAGAGGCAGGTGAAGTCCAAGAATGTTTAAGGGAGAGCGGAAATCCAAGATGCATACAGATTCGGCAGGGAAAGAACGGAAGAAAATGCGTTTAAGAGTCAAGGTCCTTACTTTTTTACAACGTAACTGTAGTGTAAGTACAGGGACAAGTACAGGAATCCTCAGACCCAGCTGTAGTCCGCACTTTCCCCAGTCATTATACATTTTGTCTACGAAGTACACTGTTGAGATATGTACGTGACTAAGTAAAACTTTTCCAAGTTAGCTAGAAAAGACATAATATTCAAATCCAGATGCATTTTTTTTTCCTTTCATAACTGTGCTCGTATTCAAATCACATAATTTGGATTCTTAAAATGGTACTTGAAGATGAGGTGTTCCATCCGCCTTCTTCCCCATCAAACACTGTATGCTTAGCTCTGAAGGGTAATTCAGTGGCTGTAACAGGTAATAGAGCAAAGGAAGGGAAGCACACAGGACAGGACACCATTCTTGGTACAGAGGCCAGCACTTTTAAGCATGCAACAACGTTACTGATCTTCAAAGCAGATAATGTAACCACCAAAAGCTGATTACACAACAGGGAACAGTATCTACTTACTCCAGTCCTATATGTGTAATACAAAGCAGGGATTGAAATTATATTTTAATTATTCTTGTAAACCTCTAAAACACAAGCAGCTAAGCAGGTTTCTTGACCAGATCTGAAAATCTCTGAATTGAAAGCATACCAACAAGACTGAGAAGTGGCCTTTGCTTTAAATTCAGAACATATAAAGCTACTATGTAGCTCACTAGGACTACTTTAACTGAGTAAAATTCGTAAATGTAAATGGATTCCTATTTATATTCACATACAGTCCTGCACAAGACAAAGATATTCTGCCAGAGCAATTAATCCTACCAGACATATTTGTATGACTGGCTTTTCTCCCAACATGGGCAGCAGAAGTTAAATCCTTAAGCACTATTTCCAAAGACTGGAAATATCTAAGATTTTAATAAATAAATAAGCTCTCCTGAACTTGGAATAAGATTGTTGAGGTGTAGAAGCATTTTAATTGCCCAGAAACACCAGCTGCAGCTAAGGCCATTTTTTATATGGATTTTTTCAATTATGACAATTGGCTACATAAAGTTACACACTTTATTGCAGTGGCTGCAAAATACAGTGCTTGTGTTCAAAATGGCATAGGCAGTTTTGGATTACTGTCATCCCTGATTCACTGAGACATGGATTTTAACCCAAGCATACGGTTCCTATGTTCAATTAGGTGGTACTTTCATGCCTGTTTCTACATGATGGTTGAGTGTCAATAAACTCAGTATCTCTCATCAGTTTGAAAGCTTCAAGGTGAAGCTTTGAATCAGGATTCATTTAGTAGAACCCTGCTGATTCTTGTTCGAGTCAGAAAACCAGGAAAGAGGCAGGGGTTACCTGCAGAGTCCCCAGTGTAATGCCAGTGCACTTGCCACAATCCAAAATGAAATGAATGGAAGATGGTAACTACATTCATGCAAATAGCAACCCTATTCATTGCCCCAGCATCGTGGAGGTCTCCCAAGCAAAACCAAACAGAAACGGCCCCAAAGGGGCTGTGCATCCAGAACGGGGGGTAGGATAGCCAAGGAAGTCCCTGCCTTATATCACAGTGTCACAAAAGGAACTGGGTGGAGCAGGGGAAAGTGGCCCAAAGGAACAGATGAGAGTCCCTGGAATACAGAACAACCATTAACATACAGTAAGAAAAGGTGATAAAGAGAAAAGCTGGCCAAGGACAGGGCTTTGGAGGGTGGAGGAAGCTGCTGCCATTCTGTAGAATAACATAGAGCATCAGTAAGTGGTAACTACTGCCTAAATGTATCTTCCATTTTCTGTGCTGTTCCCAAGTGACAAGGGAAAACAATTAAATATTTTCATTTACAAAATTCAAAAGCATCTTAAACAATGTACTCGCTTAGTTTTACTATTACTATTATTGCATCCTGACAGCTAGAGAGACTCATATGTGTTTAGACCACTGCCTAGAAGGCATGTTTCTGGCAAATTGGATGTGAAACACTATCACTAGATCAATAACCAAAAAAGATATGGTATGAGAAAGCCTAGCTGGTATAATTGAAATGACATACAAAAGGTGATGTGGGGAAAGCAGGCAAGAACATCCATGATTTATAAGTTGTTAGGGATGTGCAAATTAGTAACTATATGACAAAGTAATTACAATAAGTCTTGTAGCAGTTGCATTCATGTACCTGTCCCCTCCATGCTTTCATTGTTTGATTGGCATTGCTTCACATGACAAAACTGTGACTAAATAACAAAACCAAAACACATAGTAATCAGCTAAATGCTGTTGTACTAGTTTAAATCTCACATCTCAGAATGCAGATTTCCTACTCTCAGTGCATGATATTAGATTTTCACTTATCAAACTGAATAGTTTGCTGTTCAGAAGAGTTAACTTTCTTTACAAATCAAGTAGATTGAGCATATAAAGTGCCAGCTGGATATATTGTTGCATTGAGAAACGCATTCATCTTATCACAGCTTAAAGTTACATTAAAACAACATTAACACAGAAGTGCTCTTAAAACAATCTGACAGTCTCCGTTCTCATAACAAGACATAAGATTGCAATTTATTAGCAATCAGTCAGACTTCACGGAATTTTAAACAAATCACAGCGTTTCAAGTAAGTTTTACCAAGAAAAGGTCCAATAATGCACCATTTAGGTGTATAATTCAACAACAGTTTGGAAAGCAAAGTAATTGCAAGAATAAAAAACATTATTAGTTCAAGATTCCCACTAAGAAAACACAGGTGCAATAGTGTTTCAGTCTAGCATCAAAGTTTTGTGTGTGTCTGATACTGCTGTGCTGCATCTGGGAAGAAGGGTGGACCAGCTGCAAACGCGAGGAAAAGGGGCTGTTGAACGCAGGAAGGTGGAAGTCATAAGACAAGGTGGGCAAGGAACATCACACAGTCCCACTGTTACTGCACAAAAGGAGGCTTACCAGATCACTAATCCAGTTCTACTTTGAATGTAAGAGGCCAAGAGACAGCCTTACTTTTCCTGTCAGTTTTAACTCCAATTTACTTGTAATTAAGGAAAAAAAAAAAAGGTCTGCAGTGAAACAGTAACGATCTTGCTACACTGAAGAGAACAGAAGACTAGTTCTGTCTTCCTATATGTCTTCAATTTCTTAATGGGAATACGGATGACTCCAGACAGACTGAACATTAATCATCTGGATTCTTTTGTTTAAATTGTATGTGCAGAGAAACTGTGAACAACATGACCCTTAACACAGATTCCTGCCCATCCCTAATCTATTGGTATATAAATCTTTCCTTAGCAGCTGAAAGGCCAGCTCTTCTCCAACACTACAATAAAGAAAGAACAGTACCATGTACACACAGAATGACTAAGCTACACCAGATGCCCTCTAAACTGAGGAAAAGCCCACCCTGAGCTATAGCATACAGTGCATAAAAATTCCAGAGTAGTAGATCAGTTATTTTTGTATGAAGCTGATGAGTTCAGGGCATACTTGCTTTATTGATCAAAATGTCTTTTATTTTAAAAGCAATATGGTTGCTCATTAATGTCATGCTAAGTTGCAGAACTCCAAAGTATCTTCATGAATAATGGCGTAAGGACAAAAGTTATCATGTTCTTCTCAGAGTAGTAACTGCATGTTAAAGGCCATTTAATAGCATCTACATTTAAATTCTCAGACAAAGCGGATTATAGAAAATTTAGTCTTCCCTCAAACGACAACTCAGTGGCCTCTGTCTTTTACCCCAGTAGATGCAAATATTTGCCTCAGTAAATAGGCTTTTGACAGCTTGGGTTTCGCAAAACTTGTCATTCCCTATATGGTTTGACTGAGAGATTTTAAACAGAATGAATTTGTCTGCAGCAACCCTAGATAGTATGAAGAAAATGGCAACAACTGCCTGGGACACACATCCAGGTTCTGGGCCCATTTCCAACACCACCAACTTTACTCATTTAAGCCTCTCAGTAAGCATAAGGCCAGTTTGTTTTTTCAACACAGACACATGCATAAACAGAAACTCTCTATCTCCAAAGAAGAAAAGAAAAGACTACTACAAATGTCAAACCAACCCATGCACTCCTTTTACCCAAGCCTCACCTTTTATAAGGTTTGACAATATGTGCAGTCTAATTCCTAATCACACATTTTTAAATAAAATGAAAGCGTAACTGTTCTGTATCAAGGCTTGCTTAGTTGGTTTTCTTAAGCTTTGCCAAAAAGGCAGAAAAATTTTAATACACATCAAGTAATGGAAGCAAAGCACAGGGATTCTAACCACTGAGCCACAAACCATACAGGGAGTCATGAGAAAAGTCACTTGGCAGTAACAATCATTCTTCAAATAGAAAATTATCAAGAGTTTGTTTTGGTAATTTTTTTCCTCCTCCAGGCATAGCAGACAAAGTTATTCAGTACTTAAGATGTCACTGCTATTAAAAATGATTGACCGTCGTGATGATTAATTAACATTTGGTAAGAATGGTTCTTGACTTTCAGAAGTCAAGAATATCAGTCTCTGACAAGCACACAGTAGTCAAAATGTTATCTTTTGAAACAGACTGTTTCTCTTTTCTCTTAGTGGTTTCTCAAGGAAGATGCTACAGTTCATCTTCTAATCCAGATTCCCCTTGCTTTCTACAGAGAGGATTGCAAAGTTCCTATCATTCACAAAGGACTAGTCAAATTTTCCTCATCTTAATTAGAGGCATCACTCTAATCACAGAAAGTAACTGTAAAAACACAGAAAGAAAACAAATCCATGATTACCATCTTGTAGTTTGTGGGTATCGGGCATGGCTCTTTTCTCCAATAAGCCTTTGCCATTAAAAAAGTCAAAGAAATGAGAAGGAAGGTATAAGCTTACTGGAGTCTCAGCTTTCATCTGGGCCCGCAACTTCTCTCTCATTTCTTTCTCATTGAATTTGGCACTTCTTTTTACATAGACTCCTCCATGCTATCAGAGAGAGAGAAAAAAAAGAAAAGTATTAAATATTTAACTGTAGTTTAATGTAGAATAGTTGATAGAAGAACAAACAAGACAACAATGACAAGTCACCTTTATGACTCACTGCTGCAAATTGTCCACAAGACATTTTCTCCTAGGATGAAAGCACCTGAAACTAATTTTACATTTGCATGTACTTTAGTTCACAAAATCCACTTAAATAAAAATTGGATGCAAAAAAACTCCCAGTGCATAAGACATTTGAAGTGTCTTGTTTAAAGGTGTTAAGTAATTATCTGGAAGATGTCATTGGAATTGACCCCAGGGATCTATCCTTGACAACACTGACATGCAGCCTAATCTGTATATCAAGGGAAAATCACACAAATGAAGTTACTCACATACAAGTATTTACAGGTCAATGCTTTCAATTTTATGCACCCGCTCTTAAATAGTGACTTATGCAAATACTGGAAATGCAAGTATCATACCTCTACATACAAACTTCATGAATAGCACAAAATAACTAGCATAGGTCTTGAACACTTCCATGCACTTCTCAGAGAATCAAATTTTCAATAAAGAAGTTACATACAGAGATAACTGAATAAGTAAACCAAAATCTGTAGAAGACAAGGAATTTTATAGAAGTATTTTTACTGACAATTATTATAAAAAGTTAGACTATGTCTAGGAAGAGATTTACTTAATAACTTGTTGCACACAATTTATCACAAAAACTTCAGTAACAGGACTATGGCAAAGTACACATGAAGAGAAATTTACTCTTTTTTTTTTCCTTTTTTTTCTTCCCCCCTCCTCCCCCACTTCCACCACTTTGTTTTATCTATGGAGTAAGAGGATGCAAACAAACGTGTCAATATGAACTACTGATACAATAAAGTCTGGAAAACCAAAATTAGCTTCCAAATAACAGAATTTCAGTTTGAAGGTATCTTGTTGTCATGGGTTTTCTAATGGACTCCATAACTTCGTAACATTCTTTTCCGTCCACCCTGACTATTAGTATTAGGTTCTGTCAGACAACTTCTGTCCATTTATGGTTTTACACGCTCTGAACAGAAAGGTGACAGTAAGGTTAAAACTACTGAGAGCTGAACCTCATTTAAATGTCTGATCTCAGGAAAAGATACAGTACACATTGTAGAAACAGGGGTGGTGGGCTGTGTGTGGAACTGGCATGACATGGCATGGCCAGGAATAAAGTTTGAGGGGTTAGGAAGAGGTCACGCAAACTGCTTTCAGCCTTTGCTTTTCATGGCATGGAGAGATGGCCATGTAGCTGCTTAGCTAGTGGTTTTGATGGGACTTTTAAGTTGTTCTCCAAAAGCTGCAGTGAAAAGGAACATAAAAGTCAATGGTGCGTTAACTCCATATTAAATATTCTGTCTTAACATTATTGTCTGTGGTTCTCTGCCAAGGTGAAGTAGCCAGCTCTAACACTCAGTTGGGCTGCTGTGACTGGCAGGGAATCAAAACCATAAACAGAATTCCCCAGTCCACTAGGTTTGGCCTTTAGCAGGCAGGAGCATGGTATTGGGACCATCCCATAAGCAGTATTAACAGTTCAGACAGATAACGGCATGAAGAGAAAAATGTTCCAAAGCTGTGTAGTAAACAGACAGCTATATGTTATCTCCACACTCCACTTATTAGACCATTTTTAAGATCTGACACTATAAAAGGGAAGAAGAATTCTTAAGTAGACTTAAGTACAGTTGTATTCCGACACTTGCCACAACCACTCCTTTCAGGAAGGGCAAACTCAGTTTAGTATCAGAAATAATGCATCTACTACACAAGACTTCCATGTAATTGGTAAGTCATCATTCTGTGTAAGCTCAGCTAGGTGAAGCTTTGATAAATGGGAGAAAGCTGAAATCAAGGTGTTCCCTTATAAAATTACTAACCAGCTGCAGTAAAACAGAAAAATACTGAACCAACTTTTCCTTGTTTAATTTGTTAACTGGGAGAAACGAAGTTACTATTGTACAGTTTGCTCAGGGACACCATAACACCAAAGACTCAGCTGGTGTCCCACCTCAGATTTCTTGATGCTCAGAAGCAGATCTCTACTTCTGAAGTAAACGAGCATACAGTCACGTAAGAACAAAGTATGTAGTGTAAGATCAGGATTTGCTGCACACAACCCAAGTACATCACTGTGTCAGGTGCCCTAAGGCTCAGGGTTACAAAGCTAAAGAGAGGCAAGATGCCATACTAACTAAATGTCGCTAAAATTCAGTAACAACCAAAAGGGTGCACAAGCTGAGGATGAGTAACAGAAGAGATAAAGATATGTTTCCTATGTTAAAAAATCAGGCAAACTGCGGGATATCAAAAATATTTATCAAAATTACATCCTAGCCGCACTGAAATAAGTTCTACCTTATAAATCAGACCCGAAACATAACAGGTTTATTTATGTGTTTCTTTTCATTTCTTGCTATTAGATAGCTGCCTCCAAAGAAGAATGCTAGTTATGCCATTGTATATAGCTTGAATTCCCCAATTTGTACTGCATTTCCTTTTCAGTAAGAGATCAAATATATGAACTCTTTTCAAAACAGATTTCTGGAAGTACTGTTTTTAAGGTTATAATTTTTTTCCGCTGTACTTTAAAAGCCCCTCTCTCAGTCAACAATGGATTATGTTTACAAATATACTTCCTTTGTGCCTGAATTTTGCTCTCCTGGACATCCAGACCACGTTTATTTCCAAACAGGATGTTTACCTGAGGTAGGGAATATGAATTCCGTGAGCATGGCGTAATTATGTGGCTCTGGAAACTTTTAGTGGAGTGTAAGTGACATCACTGACAGAACATCAACAGGAAGGGCAGGAAGTGTTTAATGTTTTTGCACTGTTTGGTGTGATAAAAACAATAAAAATACCTATTAGCTCGCACTGCAGGCCTTCAGCATCCAGTCTCAGTCATTTAAGCACACATGCATCACCACTGTCTTCCAACTGTGTCACTGAATTAAATATATCTATATATATATAAATAGATATAATCACCCCTCACTAAATCTTGTAGAAGCTTTATTTTTTCAAGGAATCCAAAGCTGAATAAATTTTATTTAATATATATGTTTTGATTAGAAATGTAAGCTACATTCTGACTAATTTCCACAGGAACCTACTTTTAACAGTCAATATACCAGTCAGGAAACTGAGCAATGGATATTCCGGATAGCAAAAGTAATTTTCCAAAATCTTGAAAAAAATCATTTCTGGACACATAGTGATAGTGGATGGAATATATATCTTGTCTGTATTTTAATTAAAGCAGACTTAAATCACCACCAACATAATGACTACAGGCAAGAACAAAGAGAAAAATATTTCCATGCAACAGACTGGTCACTTTAGTGGACGAAAAATGTAGAGAACGACTGAGGACAAACGTTAGACAACTGAGAAGTAAATTTTCTTCCAAAGGATACCCTTAGTGAGGTATGACAGAGTCTGACAATTTGAACTTATTTAGGGGATTGGGACAGCAAACCTACCGACAAAATAAATTGTGAACAGTTTTCTTATTTTCTCTGAAGCATATACTGCTCTAAACATTCCAGTTTTAGCAGAGTCTAGATCTATAACCTACTTGCTGTCTAAGACACTCATCCATAAGACAACAAAGATTTTCAACCATCAATTGAAAATACTGACCACTGAAAATATTGAATGTGATGCCAAAGATGAGGGAAAGAGTAAATTCTCCTCTTCAGACATACACATCTTCATATACTGCTTTACAAACTAATATATAGTTCTAATTATACCTAGCACAGTATTTCTCTCAATATTCCCCACCCTCTTGGACAGGGCTGACAGTAAATTCAATCAGTCTAATTCTATTAGAAGTATTTTTCTACGTAATTTTTTTTTTGCTTTTCTTTGCCCAGGTGGTGGGGTGGGGGAACAGAAAGCAGATTCATGTTCAGCAAACATGTAAGAACATAGAAAAGACAAAGGAGAAAAATCTTATTGAACAAACACTTTGTAACAGTTATCCAGAAATCTATCTATTTTAACAAATAAGCACCCATCTAAATCCTGAGATAAGTACTGTAAAGCCATTTCTGATCACTTAGAAAAAAAAAACAACAAGCAAACCAGTACTTCCAAAAACATCCTCCTCTACATTTTATTGTTTGTATATAAAAACAGTCCTGCTTTCAAAAAAAGCATTGAAAAGACATGACAAATTCAGAGGATTTTAGGGAGATAAGTGGTCTACACTGCCCTCCACCATTTTAGAGTGAAGATCACATCTACTTAGTATGTTGGCTGTACAGTGACCATGGCCCACTGTTTCTTAGTAATTGTGTACTTTTGAGTCACATCAGGTTGAGATCTCAAACTAAAAGGGACAAGAAGAGCATTATGCAGAAAGAGGAGAAAGAAAAATGTAGTAATAGGATTATTGTTAGACTCGGGTTTTTGCTTAATTAAAGCCCAAAGCAAAACCATCAACACTTTCACAAGGCTGCCTTTCCTCCACTAAGATCCAATTTTTCTCTTTTATATTGTGCTAAAACCAAACAACTGAAAAATAAAGAAGTACATCACAGAAATGCCAATTTACTCCCAATTTGTAGCATGATACATAGAAAAAAAAGTTTGCTTACACCTATTGCTAAGTGGAGTTTTGGATTGTAAAAAGAATAAAGTTCTAGAAAATTCTGAAATTTCTAACACACAGTTTTAATTCTACTAATAAACACCATCCATAAGAAGTATTCATTTACTAAGTCTTTAACAACTGTCTCTCAACTAAGATACACATCTAACTACACTGAGTGAAACGAGCTATTTTCATGTCCAAATAAATGAATGGCAGCTCAGAACTACATCTTCCCAGCATGCATGGCAAACAGAGCGAAAGTACATCTTACATATTTGACCCACAAACAGCAAGGAGGAGGTGAACAGGCCTACCTGTGAAAAATACCACCCATAGAGCGGAAGCCATTTTAAGCCATCTTTCAGGACATACCGGACATGCCCAAGAGCATTCTGCCTAATTGCCAGCATGTCCGCAATAATCCAGTCAACTGCAAAGACAAAAGCCCAAAATACTCAGTTAAATTAGTTCTTAGCTGCTACTGATGAAACACAAAGCACATGTTGTACATATAAACGTCATTAAAGGTTTTTGAATTAGAAGTTCTTGCTCATTAGGGCAAGGCTGGAAAGAGACACAGTAAAGAGATAAGTATATTTTTTAAACCTACAGAAGTGCTAAGACAAGTAAAAAAAATACAAACCTGTACACTGATGATTTGATAAATATATTACATTTTCTTTATTTTTTGGCAAATCCCCGTAGATTATTACCTACAAAAATAAAAAAAAAAATTTAGTATTACTTTATTATTTATTTTCATTGCATTAGGCAGTGATGACATCCAATGCAGTAACTGGCTGTTTACTAGGAAAACTGTCAGCAAGTTAGCACCATCAACAGACAAACACCTATCACTGCATCAGGACCCACCATGCAGACAACTGACTCATCAACAAAGCTGTAAATATTAATTAATGAGGGCTTAAAAAAGCTATTCTGGTTTTGTGCCTCAGCCCTAGAACTGGATCCATGGCAGCTGACCTTCATTCACAAGATCCCTCCATTAGAATAACTAAAGCTAATAGCCAGGTACAAAATCATCATTTAACTTTATACATCTAATAAGTAAGACATGCTTCAGCCAGACACTCACTCTTTATTATCCAATCTAAAATCTTAAGTTTTCCTGGGTTAGATCAATCTCAACCATTTGCCATGATTTTAACCATCAAGAACGAATTAAAAAGCATGAACTTGAGAGTGTCTTTAAATTGGTCTGTGTCTTCCAGCCAGCAAGTTCTTCTATGCTTTTTCTTTGTTATATTAAAGATACCCTTTAATCTTGTAGTTTCTCACTCTGAGAGGCAATGGCCTCTTAGTGAAATAACCTTCTGGGAGCAGGACTACAAAGCAAGATGCTGAAGCAGGAATCCTAGTCACCCTTTTAGAATGGATTAATTCAATTCCTTTTATATCAAATAGAAAGTGAGAAATGAATTAAACAATTTTAATTCTGAACTGAAGAGTCAATTTCAATGATCTTTAATAAACATTTTCATTATTTAATGAAGCTTAGTTTTTTCAATAAGCACATTCTAGGTAGAATTTAGCCCTTGTTCTGCCAATACCAGTGGGTGTACTCCTCATTTCTAGAAGTTAGCTGTATCAAATATACACGCTACCTCAAAATTACTCCATTCACCAAAAAAACCCTAAAGTGCTATTTGGAAGGTTTACCCATTTATTATCATCACTTCCCTGGTCTGGACAATCTTGGAATTTTATCTGGAAGATCTAACTAACATTCACATCTTGATTGGTATCATTTAGTATGCTGAGTCTCATATGATGGCCTCAACCAGCATCTCTAGAAAATCTGCCCACCTCTTAGTTAACTTGTGATAATGGATGGGTAATGCCTTGTTTTCTTAACACTAAACAAAAACTCCTCATAAAAGCTCTACGTTTTACATTCATGGCGTTTCCTCTTTGAAAATGCAACCGCACTCTTGATTAAATTTTGTTTTCAAGGCAGAAACTAGATATTGCCAAACTAAGATATTCAGTAAACACATGAACATGAGATCATTGAGCTTATAGTAAAGAGGACATTACTTATTTGGATTAATTTCCCTCCCCCCTGCCAAAAAAAGGCATGCAATAATAAATTCTAACTGAACATTATTTACAACAAGTCAGTTGACACGTATATTCTGAACAGTAACCAAGAAATTCAAACAAGATTTTGCTAGGAGTAGTCTTCTCATTGAAGTTCCAAAATTCGTGACCTTACTGCTGACACTAGGTATCACTGTTCAGCACAAGGCTGACCTTACAGTTCAGGTGCAAAAATTCCACTGAAATAAATCCTGCTATTCTCACAGAGTTAAAGCCTCATTTTCCAAGAGTACGCTTTCCCACCACTGTTACATGTGAGGTCCATAAACACTGTTTTCTTTAATTTCAAGTTAAGACTCCACTATGCAGTTTCTGGCAAAGACTGCTTTAGAGGAAGGGAAAAGGCCCAATACAACAAATCACTAAACCAGAAGGTCCTGAATGCTATTTAAGCTTTTCTAAAATATATATAAAAAAATAAGAACAAGAGGAAAACAAAATCTGCCCTTGACCCCAAGAGCTGCCCCACATAAGAAACAGGGTTTGAAATGAGCAATTTATAACTCCAACTTGTAAATATTTCCACTTTAATGTACAAAGTCAAGATCTCAGTGTAATCAGACCCACAGTTTAAAGCCTTCAGTTGTGACTATTGCATGAGTAAAAACAAATATAAAGGATCATTCCCTTAAAAAAACATGTATGATGGTATCTGCCAAATATAACAGTTAATCTGTATTATTTTTTATTTCAATAAGATTGGATGTAGTTCACTTTAAATCCCAAAGGAAATTTCTCATTGTTACTGTAAGTAATTTCTGTGTACAACATTATGTTTTACCATAATGGTTGTATGTGTTCTCGTGTAATGGACCAAAATCTTTCACTCATGGTAAAACACACAGTCATACTGTTGTACAGAATTAAAAAAAAAAAAAAAAAGAATCTTTTCCTATTTGTAATTAATTCTCATTAAACATGCAAAACCCGCACATTTTATTTCAAAGCAAATACAGGAATGAGGAAATCTGGAAGCTCTATTTTGTTTGCTCAGATGGCTCAGACTAAGAGGATGTGACTGCTTTAACTGCAGCATCATCCACTTCAGCACTGCCTATTTCACTGATCTCGAGAAAAGGCTTACACAGTTCATTAAAGGCCAGCAAACACCTATTCACGTGCCGTGGTTTTGCCCAGCAGAAAGCCCCTGGGGTTGAAGATGGTTTTGTCCAGGTAAATTTCCAGAAAAAAAAAGTCAATCAAAAGTTTAGTAAAGCCTTTGCCAATTACATATCTAAGAAACCAGAAAAAAAGCCTGTTGTGCAGTTGAAATTAATAGCAATTGAAATTAAGAGCAGTAGCCATGTAGGAGTGGCGGCAGGCTCCAAGGAGGGCCAGGGCCCCCTCCTCCCCTGGCCCTGGACCGGGGCTGGTGTAGCACTGAAGCCCCTCTTCTCTTTTGTAAAAAAGCAGAAGAAAAAAATCCAAAACTTTAAAGGACTGACTGCTTGGACAAAAACTCCTGCAGAAGAATTCTGGCAGAAAGATAACAAAATGTTCAAAGCCAAAGCTGGCAGCAGGAGAAAAGAAGAGAAAAGTTCAAAGGGGGTGAGCTGTTTCTTCCCCCTCTCTCGCTCGCTCTCTCCCTTCAGCAGGGAAAAGACTGAAAAATAAATTCCTGTTACTTTTAAAAGATTGTTGAGGTGAGAAGACTCTCATGCTGCTCGTGGAGGAGCCTACATTTTAGTAAGTTGTGCATGAGGAAGCCAAAACTATATGAGAAACCTGAGGTGAAGCAGAGTCCTGTTGAAAAGTTGTGACCCTTCGAAGAACCTACACTAGAGCAAGAACAGCTCAGGTGGGATGTTGGGATCCGTGTGTAAGATCCATGTTGCTGCTGAAGATTTATGACCCTGAGAGGAACCAAGCTTACACCAGAGTGAGAACGGCTCGAGTAAGCTTGGGATCCAAGTGAGGGATCCATGCTAGACCCATGCCAGAGAGGTCTATCAAGGACTGTTCTCCCGTGGGGAGGGACCTCCACAGGAAACAAGGATGGACTCAAAAGCCATTATTCCCTGTGACCCTGTGGTGAAGATCCATGGTAGGCAAGTGTCCCCTTGCAAGCTCATGGAAGAAAAAACCTTCAGGGCCTGGGTAACCCCCAGCCTCTGGTCTTAGACCAGGAGGGGGGTAGGCCCAGCCCTGGAGGTCGACACGGAAAAAGAGAAAAAAAGAAAAAGTTCCAGCTATGACAAATCACGAGTTGTTGTCCTGAAATAACAAAAAAAAGCTTTAAAGTGCTGCAGAGTTATTAAAGAAACCTAGAGCTCTGAAAATAGTGAAAAAGACTACTTCTCCTCCTTAGACTGATATAAAGGGGGGAGAAGTATTTCTATAAATAAATAGTACTTTTACTTGAGTAAAATTATTGTAAATGTAGTTCTTTAATTTTACTTTACTAGTAATAAATGCTCATATTATTTTCCCAAATCAAGTCTCTTTTGTCTGCATAAACCTTCTCTCAACTAACAGCAATTGTTTGGGGAATAAGAGCAAATTGACCCAGAGCAAAACCACAACATCATGTGAGACACTCTCAGCTACGAATTGAGCTACAAACTTAAGCCAAACTACAACCAGATAAGAATGGCAACTTCCAGCCTGCAGTCCCAGGAGACACCTACTCTGTGGGCACCCAAGCAGTTCTCCTTCTGAGACCCAAGCATTTTTTCTTTATTGGGTTTCTGAAAATTTTCATCATACACAACAGTGGGGTAACAACTGGAGCTTTGAATCCTGCAGAAATGCTGTCCTTTTCCCTTTGAGATGATGTCTGAAGAATTCATCTGCTTCTGGATAAGCAGGTCCTCTCAGGACAGGCCTCTAATTTCTGGCAATCTGATGTCTTTAGGTGAACCAGAGCACCTAATGTATATTATAGCTGCAGAGGGAAATGATATAGTACTCTTCTTTGTGGTGTCCAGAAAACCTCTGACTTCCTGCTGTTTTACATAGCTAACTTTGCAGAATTCCTTGCTGAAGAGGCCGTGCAGTCTCTGGCTCCTTCTCAGCCTGTTGGTGCAGAAGATATCTGGGAGCCACAGAGAATCACAGAACAGTCTGAGTTAGAAGGGATCAACAAGGATCGAACTCGTAAGTGAATGGCCCATATGGGGACTGAACCCAAAACCTTGGCTTTATCAGCACCATGCTCCAAGGCAAGCACTTGAGTGATTTACCAGGGACAGCAGTGCAGGAACAAGTGTCCACAGTGCTAGGCTATATTCAAACCCCTTTTGAAGCAATCTGAAGAAAGCAGAGTAGCTAAAAGACTCCTAGCCCCCCTCAGAAGAACAATGCTTCTCTCAGGGTGTGCAGAGCACAAGAGGGGGTAGTCTTTCCCTCTGCAGCTAGCAACCCAGGGAAGTAGAGCAGGAAACGCCTGGGATACAATTTTCAGTTTCAGAAGCTAAGTACCTATTTCTTCATATGTCACAACATACATACATACATTCTACCTATCAGCTTAAAGAACTGCTAAATGTCCTGTCTGCCACAATGCAGAATGTGAGGAACCTATTCAATTAGAATAGAATCTGCTGTGTTAAAAAAAAGGCAAAATGAAGTCAAGCAAAGAAAACAAGTTAAAAGAAAGAGTAACACATCAAGCCAAAGTAAGCAGAGATTTGAGAGAAAATGCTTAATATGCAGATTTACAGTCTAACATTGCACATATTACTTGTGTACACAACCTTAAAATGGGTGCTTTTAGCCATGTTTTGGTTGTTTCACAGCCCAGTTGGAAATAACAGGTAATACAGTTAGTGTTAATGTGGGTCTTTCACATCTCTTTACACAGCAGTGCTGTCAAAGTCAATTCAGCGAGATCTCAAAGGAAACTGGGTGCTATCAGATCCCCTTATGCGGGAAGACTGGTACCCAGCTTCCATCGATGCAATACACAAGCTGTTCACATGCTCAGCGGGCACAAGACACACCTTGGAGTGTCACGTCCAGATGTAGCTCTGATTCACTGACAGGAGGTTACAAGTTCTCCTCATGACAGAATTTACTAATTCAGCGATAGGCTGATCTAGGTATGCAAATGGGAGCTCCTGGGTAAGCTGGTGACACCAGTTTCTGCTTCCCTACCAGCCTCTGCTACTTCCAAGGCAACATATTCAACTATGGCTGTGCTAATGTGCTAGGTCACGTAGCAATGTAAAACAGTCCTGCACGGCAGCCACACCTGAATAACTCATAATTTCCAGAGCTTTTCACTGCAACAAGGTGGACACTCCTAATTTAGAGTTTTACTTCTTGCTTATGAAATCTGTACATACCAAAGAAAATTAAATAGATCATCTAATCACGTCCTAGCTATATCAGCTCAGTAAACAGTGCCATGACAAAAATAACTCAAGAGGTAAAAGTAATCACACTATATCAAGATCTGCTTGCCAAACACTAAAATGATTACCTTAATATTATAATTGGATGTGGCTGATAATAGGAGCAGTTAGAAGCTGATCAGCAAGCAGACCTAGCACTTCTGCTTCTGTAGTAGTAAGGCAAACAACTAGTTATTGCTAGTAAAAACTTGGGCCATCTCATCTGATGTCCTATCACATCTACCAGCACCCTCACTCTTGGTTCCTCAGGCTTCTTAACCCTCCTCCCTTCTCTACTCAAAGAAACTAGGTGTGAATTGCAGAATGATGCTCCCTTTGCTGTTACTTCCACAACACTGATGTACACTAGGGCACTTTGTGAAGGTGGAGCATTGCAATCAGGAAAAACATCAGTTTCAAGCACAGGCAATAGCAACTGGCAAAAAGGATAAAAGTAATAGGACAGCAGGGAGAACATTCCTTCCCTCTTCTGGAGGAAGAGAGGAGAAACAGAACATTCATAACATCAACACTTAAATACAACCATACATACTCCATATACTCAGCTGTACTACCCTCGCAAGATGCACTTCTCTCCATCTCACTATTTCTTCCCAATCAATAATTAGGACTGTGTGCTCTTTGGGACAAGAGCATTCTTTTTAGCTGGGCACTACTACAAAGTGTTTATTAAAATACATAGTATCCTAGAGCATCTGTCTCATGTTTGTTACAAACTCTGGATACAATTTTGTGGTGAAGGGGTGGAGCTTGCATCAAGCAACCACCAAAACAACCACCAGGCAACAGCTTCTGAAGTCGGCGCATAGCCCGTGCAAGCTGACCTCTGCAGGCATCTTGAACAAAGTTCTTTAAATTCTCTTAGACTAATTATCTTAGACTAAAAACCTGCCTGATGACACAAGTCCTCTTAGCTTCTAGAAGCCTTGCTCAGGCTCAGCAGCAAACCATAAAATCATCATGTGATCCATTTCATTAAAGCAGAGTTCACTCAAACATTCTGCAGCTATGTATTTCACTGAGGTTCAGTGAAGAAAACCATTGCTAAGAGACTAAGCTCTGGGAAATAGTAAAAGGATTCCTATGTGTAATAATGCAATTTTTTTAAAAATACGTCTTTCATTTGACTGAACCAGAGAGCACAGAACTTCAGAAAATACACTTACTGTCATTCTATTTCCTTTTTTAAGAAAACTGTATTAGCAACCTATATGGATTATGCAGGAATGAATCATGATGTTAAATATGAAGTCTACACTTTTGCTTTCATACTAGCTTTTAGTCTCATGGTCTAAACTGACAAATTTTTATCAACATTACATTTCATTCAGTGTTACTAACTCCATGTAGAGAAGTCATCTAGTTCTGATGCTGACTGCAAAGGCTTTACAGTTTCTGAGCTGAATTAAAGATAATGGACCCCTGGGATCCTTAAGAATTTTTTTAAAAGGCACCTGTATAACTTAAATGTTCTAGTCTTGCTAACAGAAAAAAAAGCAAGACTTATCAAGAACATAACTTTAGGATTTTGGCACCTAAATTTTGAATAAAACCTATTTTCAGCACCCAAATAATTTACTGATAATTTCTCTAAAGGACTTCCTCTTGATTACAATGCAGTTCTACGGCACAGACCCACAACTACAATCAGTGATCACTCAGGAAAGTCAAAATTAGAGCATCTAAATAATTTCTATAGCAAATCACCACTAATTAATTTTTTTTTTTTAACAATAACTGTACATACTTCAGACATATATAGCACATGTGAAAGGAGATTATTTGTACGTTGAGATTTCAACAGGAGTGTTTTTCTGAACACCTGGCATCTTGGTATCACACAAAACCTAAACATGCCTTCCAGCACAAGAGTGGAAGGAAGTATTCCACCTATTCCAATATGAGAAAGTCTCTTTTATAAGTCTTTTGCACCTCTGAAGACTTCTTCCCACATATTTTCGTAATTTCATTAAAAGAAAGGCAAAAGCAACCCACACTTAATGTGGCTATTGTTTACTTTATTACTTTTCTGTAGTGGAAAACACAAAAGGGTCATGTCCCATCCCGTTCATTCCCCCCAGACAGCAGCTATGGTACTTTGGAACATCAAGCTCACTCTGTAAATAACCTTTGCGCACAACGCATCAGCCAGAAGCAGGAAACCTTGTGACAGTTTGCAGTGTTTTCTCTAGCCAGAACTCTTTATAATAGGAACTTTGCTTCTGAATATCTAGGACTCCAAGGAGGAGTTGTATCTTTACTTGAAATACTCGTTCAAGTGTTTTTATCAAGTACAGACTGAACTGGTGTGAAGCTGTCAATAAGTTGACACGAACAGGAAAGGGGATGATTAAGAAACCTCTATGTTCTCTGCTTGTGACTGTGGAGTAAGATTTTTGAAAGCTTCTCCACACACCATTTTCACTAAGTATTTAGAATTTAAGCACTATGGACTTTCACAGTGAGGCAAAGGAATCACTACACAGCAAAAGAGAACATGCAAGGAGGTATCTGAGCTAGCTGCAACAACTCTGGCTCCAGAACTGGACACAGTAAAATGAATCAGCCACAAAAAATCACTGGATGAGAATAATGCTAATCTGCTCACCACCACAGCATGTAAATGAGTCAGTTCACCTGCAGCTTGCTTGGGACTGTGTACTATGTTTGCTTACTCAAAAGGAAAATGCATGCCCTCAGATTCCCAAGCAGCCTTAGAAAATGGAATGACTCTTCAAGTCAATCCATAAGTTCCGCAGGAAAAATTATTGCAACTACCAAAATACAGTTCAAAGTAATTAGATGTGAAAAAAAATTAATTTGCATTATGTGCTAAAATACATATTTGACCAAGTCATGTGCAGCTAATTTTACATTTAAAAATCAAACAAGCATAAATGCTATGATTTCCTACTCCCACACTGAGGATCTAGTTGTAACAGGGAAGATGACAAGTAATACGTGACAGAAATGAAAAGAACAAAAGAAAATTATTTCCCTGATTTTTTTATAGCAAATCCCTTCATAAGGATAAATTCAAACTGACAGAAGATAGATTAAAGAGTAGTTTTCCCCTGAAAAGATATGCTTCCTCATAATTGTAATGTCAAAATCCATGACATCTAAGCCTACTTTACCAACACAACTAAAACAGAACAAAAAAAGGATATCCTGTAAGCCTGAAGTAAAAAGTTTGAAATAACTGCATTCAGAAGTTTAATTATGAATAGAATCTTCTCTTAGCAAGAACAGTGTCCAATGGTAGAGTACTAGGAAAAAAAAAGTCTCAATTAACAACCATCCTTACATAAAATACCTGAACGTATTACATAAGCAGAAAGAAAGGGCATGGAAGATCACTGTAAAACTCCATGGCACAGTATCTACCAAAACACAGTAAAATGCAAAAAGAGAAATGTGTCAAAAACTCATGCAGGTTAAGAAAAAAAAAAAGGTAATTAAAAAAAATGTGATAAAAACAATTTTTATTTTCATGTGTAACAAATTATGCAAATTTAGAACAAATATTAAAAACAATATACAAAAAAATCTTATATTTAAACAGAAAATTTTGAAGTCAAACCATGAGATTGGAAAACTTACTGGCCAAAAGAATCAGAATTTATAAATGCATTCAAACTTGCCCTTTGACTCCTTAGCTTTTCCTACCTGACGTATACTTTTTAATATTTTCATATATCCATATAGTTAACCTAAAAATGTAAACACACATCTTTTAAATTGCAGACTGCAATAGATAGGACTGATATAAAATTCAGATTCAGCTGTGACTTCCCAATTAGAAAACATATGCTAGTCAAATCTTCACACAAAACTCCTAATTTATGAACACAAACAACAGTTTTGGTTCAGGTAGCTGATACCGGATTTCTAAAAAATGCTAACAGGCCTCAGTCTTAATTTATTTATTTTATTTTTCATATATCAGGCAGGAAGTGGAGGATGATCAGGATCAGCACTGATCTCCCCATACTAAATTCTTTCCAGATTGCCCCAAAGCCAAATCTGCAGCACACCAGAACCGTAGCTGGTATCTCACTGAACCAGTCATGAAGGACATAATTTTCACCCTCAGAACTACAGCCAAAGGCAGACAGAATAAAAATTAAGATATATGCAAGTACCTGGTTTGCAATATCTAAAACAGAAAGAGCACAAAGCTTACATATCTAATGTAGCTGCCTTATAACACAGCTGAACGTAAAGTCTAAAATTAGGCATACATCTCTATTTGAAAGTAGCATCCCTCGGGCTTAGCAGGTATCACTTAATTTCTGCTCTAATAACACACAGGACTTTGTTGTATATTATAAAATACATATATGCCTGGAGACAGCTGTGCACTGAAATCTCTAATGAAATGTGACAGGGTAAACCCTTTAAATGGAGCCAGTATCACAGCAGAAAAATTTCACTGGGCTTCTTTCAAAACTTTACCACACAAACACGATACACCTCACTACACTTCTCAAATTTTGCACTTTACCAATCCCCAAATTTCTACCGCTCTCCCAAGACCTCTGCTTCATTATTTCTACCATCACGTCATCCTCTCAAAGTGCCCCGCAATAGCTAACATTGTTTCACAAAGCAGCAACATGAGCAGGTGCTAATTGGGGTCACTGCTGTAAGTTACGTGACCTAATAAAGCTGAGGCCCTGGGAGGCTGTTCAGCTCCCACCCGAGCTTGGAGGTTTGCTTTGACCGCAGCTCTCTGCCCTCCTGCTCAGCTCCCACACCACCCCAGTAACCCTCCCACCCTGAGCTGCCACAGAGGGAAGAGGGCTCAGGGCACTCAAGCACAGTTTCATAAACCCAGGCTCATGCCAAAATGCACTCGCCACCACTTTCTTTCCAAACGCAACTGAAGAAGGATGAAAAGTGATGTTTACTTTGGCTTTTCCAGTTATGGCATTTGCCTAGGAAGTGGGTCCTCATCTCAAGAGGAGTCAGACCATGTCACTCACATCTACTGACAGAAAGCAGTTCAAAGGTAAACCTTCACCCTGCCATGATGAAACCTGGTTATGATGCCTCTGCCATCATGGAGAGGGAAGAACCAGTTTCTGAAGACATAACAAAATACCTCATCAACAGCAATCAGAAGCAGTTCCCTATATTATGCTGCCACTTTGCTGCTAGACTTGCACTGCCTCTTGCCTTCTCATCTCCACCTTAAACCCTCACGAATTACCTGCTGAACAGCTGAACTCCTTCAAAAGGAAAAGCAGGGAGTAAGTAAAGATAATCTTATCTGGGAAGGTTGCTGTCCTGGGAATAGAGATGGGCACACGCACTCATGTCCACTGCCATTTGGCCAATAGCTGGAAGACTAAGAATCTATCCCAGTATCAGACACCAAGCTATCCTTAGAGACTTCCTAGGAAGCCAAGACATGAGAAAAAAGCCCAGGCTCTACTCCATTGGAAAGAATCGTCAAGAGTTTAGCAGCACAACATCTCCACAGAGTTTTAGTTTGCTTGAACCCTAAGTAGTTTTCAACCTTGTTGAGACACAGCTTCAGTATCAAACCAGGAAGCACACTGCATTGTCTATCAGGGATCTCTTGTATTTTATAAAATAATTGTTAGAAATACCACAGCTCTGCTAAAAAAACAGTGAGGTAGCATTTGATTCTAACAGCCCTTCCGGAGCCCCATAATGACAATGAAAACCACAATTTCGAAATGTCTTTAAAGAAAACACCAATCCCAAAAAATTCTATCCATCAGGAAGTGGGGGTAGGGAACAACAGCTAACACAAGTACTGAACAAAATCCATATGCATTAATTCAATTACGGATTTCATTCAACTGTCAAAACCCTTCAGAAGAAAATGATCCTTTAGGAAACTGTCTGAGTGATGATTTATTATTTCTTCACTGGCATTCCATACAAAATATCAAAAACGATTACAACAAAAAAAGTTAAAGAACATTTAGTCCTCATCTGATCTGAAACATGTGCACAAACACAATAGACATTAATTTCATTACCCTGACAGCAACTGGGATAAGATGCTAAGGGTCAGAGAGAGATGAGAGCATTCTGCATAGTAAATCACTAGTCCTTTCAGCTCTTCCAACACCCTAATCAGAGGCATATTTGCAGTCACTCTAGTTTTCACATTCTAGGGCAAGATTCAACTGTTTATTGCCTGTACAAAATATAAAAGACGAGACTTCCCTAACCACAGTAAAGACAAAAGCAGTAACACCACCACAGTTCATCTGCTACTTTATGATTTAAAAACTTGGGGCCAAATCAACTATTAGCACCAGCAAATGCAAGTCCTCCTAAGTGTGTGAATAGCACCTGTTCATACCAATTACTGCCTTGGCTCTCACTGATAAAATTAACATCCTTTGCTCTCTGAGGCTCTCTTTACACAGCATTTGATTCACTTTACATAGTGTTCAAGCGCTATGTATATATTCTTTCTAGAAAACAGCACTGTAGGGTATCTGCAGCTCACAGCAGGACAAGTGGGAAAATACAACTGCACTTGCATCAAAACCAACACAGGGTCAAAGCAGGGCCATTCTCTCGATGCCACTTTCCAACAGACAGCATTTACACATTTTCCTAACTATGAGTTTATAATCTTAGAGATTATTAAGAGCACTGTCACAATGCCACATAACAATTAATTTCATACATTTATAGCTCCTTAATAAAATTCACAGAAACCCGCTACACTGTAATTGCACTGACAAATTTACAGAGCATTATAGGATTTCACTTTATAGTCATACTGGCTTTGTCCAATTTACCTCACAGCACTGGGATGCTCTGGTTGCTTTTTGTACTCTAAATACTGGTTCTTCAATCTTCTACAGCCAACTCTTGCATGATAGTCAGCAAAAAGGACTATTTTTGGCAAATCATTAACGAATTCTAACATTATTGGAAAACCTAAACTGATGCCAACTTAGCTTGAGTTCTCTCAGGCTTTGTAAAACAAATCGTTTTGGTGGAAAAAAAAATGTGTCTGACCCAAAATTTAAAAAGGAAAAGTATTTACAGTATGAACAACTAAGAAACTTGTTACTTTATGAGCCACTTTCTAGAACATAAGTATTCAGTTAGGGCTCATAGCAGCTATAGATCTGCAATTATTTTAGAACTCAAATGAAATACTTAAGAGAAATGGAGAAATTAAGAGAAATTTCAAAATATTCTGTCATGCAGATCAGGTTATCACCTTATTTAGTTATATTTCCCAAGAGAAGAGATATTGCCACAAAGACAAAAACCCCTCCTAGAATGAACTAGAGTTTTATCAAACCTGGCTAAAAATCACCCAAGTCAAGAATAATTAAAAAAAAAGAAGAAAAATACACTTGTGCATACAGTTGTGAGGGGGAGACAGATTTAGATATTTGATGGACTAACAGCAGATGATAGACAGAAACATCACCTCCTGACAAATACACAGAAAGTAAATATCATGATACAGTAGTATTTCATTCAGTCAAAAAAATAATCCATGTTTATGATCCAAACAAACGTTAGTCTATCTACAGCCCACTCACATTACTGTCTGATTTTAAGATCAGACACCTCAAATATCCACAACTGCCTTAGAGTGTTTTGTATTGAAAAGCCACAAATACTCTGAGTGAAAAACCAAAGAATGCCAAACAGTACATAAATAAAGACTTCTTATGTACAATAAGATGGCAACACTGCCAACGAAGTCACTTAAGCATCTGTAGAAACCAACGACCTCAGTAAGACTTCACAAGAAGTTCCAATATTCTGATGGATGAGGTTGTTGGCCTTCCATCCAGTTACAAAAAAAAATATCCCCAAAACACTTCAATCTATTGAATAATATAATAAACCTGAAAGAGACACGGAATTCCTCCCTCCCATGGCTGTTATGGTGTCTTAAAGCTGGTAAAGCCCTACAACTGCCTTTATGAAGCCACTATTCTTGTTAGCTTACTGGAATTAAGTTTAATGATGCTACACTTCTGCATCTAATTACGTGCCTTATAACAGCTAACCCACAGTAGCTCTCAGGTTACCATCCCAATCTCACTCAGGCACATGGTTAACTTTCCACTGTGAGTTTCAAGTAAAGCACGTACAGGGTTCCAAGAGTAGGTCTGAAAGGACACTGTTTCTCCTCCTCAAACAAAGGGGAGGATCTTCCAATTAGATGATACATGAATTGTAAGGGTTATACCTCTTTCCTCCCTACATATGCACGTACTTTCCAAGGTTTTATTTACCCCCCAATCTCAGTTACTCTTTTACTTATGACATGTCTCCCACCATCTCTTAATGTCATCTGTTGCTTACTGTGACAAAGCACCTCTATTTTAATATTGTCCTAATGGATCACCTGTACTGTCTCCCACTATTTATGTATGACGTTTATCAATGCAATAAAACAGAGGTCAACAGATTATGAATGCCTTTTTGTTTCTTTCGATTAGCATTTTCCTTTCTTTACCTCTATGCCATGGGCATTTTTTGGATAAAAGTTCTTATCAAAAATTCAAAGTGTTTGCTACTCTCTGCACACCAATCATAGGAAACTTGAGTAGTTTTTCCATTACAATTTATATATTGATTTTTGGCTCTCATTCTTAGAATTAGTTGAATTAAACTACTATACTGCTACTTTCAGCACCTAATGACCAAGGTGTAATACACATCAAGGTATCTGCACTAAAGACACTACAGAAGGCAGACAAAATGGTAAGTACTTAATCTGTGTGCTACTACTCCCTTTTGCCCTTTTTCTCCTTTTTTTTTAAAAAAAAGCAACCCAGATATTTAAAGCACAACGCAAGTTAGCTAAGTTGGACAAGGTGTAAGGGTGAAGTTACATGAGTTACAAGCTGAACCAAAAACTACCACTAAAGGAAGATCTCACTTCAGGTTTGTATCTGTTCTATCTACCCTGATGTCAAACTGTGCAACTCCTGATCTTTAGCTGGCTTTTGGGGTTTCCATCAGTCAGTATGAAGGAAGCCCTACAGCTGCATTCAGGAGTGGAAATTAGGGAAGATCTAGCCTGATTCTGAAATAAATGCTTTATTACAAAGTGGACAAACACCTTAGCTGTAAACATTTTACCTTTTTTTTTTACTTCTTGCCTTCTTTGTATTAGCTCTCTCACCTGTCAACATGTATTGCTATTCTTTACTCTCAAGCACCTAAAGATGACAGTAACTTCAAACAGACTTCTGCATATTCAAAACATTTTGAAAGTCAGGTTTAGGTGCAAGAAGCACCTGTCATTTTCGTAACTAATTTTTACATGAAGAATTAAAAGTCTCATTGCTTACTTTTCAAATTACAGACAAATATGTAATCTCTTAAACACTGAGCACTTGTGAGGTATTATTACTTAAATGCAAATATCCCTCTGGTCACACAAGAGAGGCCTCTAATTGCAACTTATTCACCTGAAACTGAGATCCTGAATAATCACAATCCATGGCTGATCCAAAATTTATGGGCCAAAGACTGACATGAGGCAGACTGCACAAAAACTGAAAAACTGTAATAATTTCGAGGTTAAGTAATCTATTTATTAAAAAGTTGTACGTGTTTTATGTACAGTTATGGTGACAGCTTTCTTATCTGCTGCCAATACTACAGATGTGCAACACAGGCCACAGGGCTTCAAGTGCGCAAAGGCGGCTGCCACCCAAGTGCCGACAGAGCACGACCGGTGTCGCATCTCTTCCGTTTTCCCGACCTGCAAAACGAACACAACACCAACACTCCGTGAAAAGCATCACCAGCGGAGCAGCGAGGGCTGCGGAACGAGGCGGATCCTCTGCGGACCGGGCACAGGCCGGGGCCGCACCTGCCCGCGGACTCCGCACGACCCGAGCGCGGCACCACCGACCCACGGCCGCTCGCCGGGCCGCCGGAGCCCCCTGCCCTGCCCTGCCCCGCCCGCCCGGCTCACCTGCACGCCCGTGTAGTTCTCGAAGAAGAAGAGCACCATGCTCTGGTAGATGGTGTACAGCCGGTCGTCCACTTCGCGGTAGAAGCGGGCGGGCAGCACGGCGGAGAGCAGGCGCCAGGCGCCCCAGGCCAGCACGTAGGTGGGCGCCGTGCCCATCATGACGGCGGCGGGCAGCACGTAGCGCATGGAGTAGGTGTGCAGCACCAGCGACAGCAGCATCTTCCCGCTGCCCCCGGCCTCACCGGGACACCCACATGGGCGGCGCGCTCACACACGGCCCCGCAGCCGCATCGCCCGCCGCGCCGGCCCGGGCACACCCGCCAGGAGGGCGGCAAGCAGCAGTGGCGGCGACCGCGGCCGGGAGAGACGGAGAGAGAGCGGCGGGAGCGGGCACCGGCTCAGCGCTCTGCCCGCGCCGCCACCATCTTGCCGGCGGAGGCGGAGCCGCGCCGCAGGAAGGCGGCCCCGCGGCCGCGGCGCTTCCGGGCGGGGGGGACAGAGCGGCGGCGGCCGGGCGGGGCTGTCCCGAGCTGTCCCGCGGTGTGCGCCGTCCCCGCGGTGTGCGCCGTCCCCGCGGTGTGCGCCGTCCCCGCGGTGTGCGCCGTCCCCGCGGTGTGCCCCGTCCCCGCGGTGTGCCCCGTCCCCGCGGTGTGCGCCGTCCCCGCGGTGTGCCCCGTCCCCGCGGTGTGCCCCAGTTCCCGGCCTCGTCCCTCTCCGCGCAGAAGCGGCTGCAGTGGTGGCCCCTGGCTGCTCGGCTCCGTGCCAAACGAGGTACCCGCGTTTGCTTCCTGCCCACGAGTCCAGCGTGGAGCACTAAGAAAACTAAACTTCTCCCTTTGCCAGCTCCAGTCACAGTGGTGCTCAGGGTTTAGGAGGCATTTCACGTTACCAGTCTGCGTTTGGACGCGTTCTCGCACAAGCAGGCAGCTGCCTGGCTCGCATCCTCCTCTCTGACCCCCAGTAACCTGGTGGCAGAAGCATCCGGATGCACCAACTGCTTTTCAAGAAAATACAAGAAGGTTTGAAGAAAACAGTTCTATAACCTTCCCAGAAGGGATTTCTTATTATAGCGAGACATTTATTCCTTGTGTTTAAAATATAAGTTTTATCCTGAAAGTTGTAAAGATCTCGTTGTTTTGAAAGAAGTGAGTGCTCAATACCTTCTACTAAGATCTGTTTCCTTTGCCAGGCTTTAACTGGGACAAGCTTTGTCCTTCACTGCTGTTGACCTCGTCTTAGCTATTTTTTAATGTGTGTTGAAAGTGGCATCCTGAATAATTCTGCAAAATAAGACTGGGGGAATGATACTAGGTTGAGGTCTGTGGCAATGTTCTCCTCAAACATTCATCATAGCATTTGTGTCCCTAACAAGACTAAAGGGTCTTTACTTCGTTCCCCCATCCAGAAAGGGGAGGTAGGAGGGGTCATGGCAGCTTTTCTGTTAGGGCTCCCCATCCTGTGCATACATTTCTGTCCTCACTGAGTAACTGCATACCATACCCTCAGCCCTGGACTACCAGAGCTGAGTAGAGGCACTATCCCCATCACAGCCTCTTTTAGCAGGGAATTTTTCTGCTTTAAATTTGGCAAAGCTAGGTTAGACAGAAAAGTGATGAGGAAGCTTCTGTTTTGTGATGTCTGTAACATGGCCACATGGAAGAGAAAGTAATTCACTATAATACAGGGAGGACAAGGTAATCCAACACAATACAGAGCAGGTAAAGTGGATTCGAGCAGAGCCAGGTGTGGAGGAGTGAGTGCTCTGGTGTGGGTGGAGCAGTGGGATGGACTGGAGAGGAGATCCAGACCTGCTGCTTCACAAAGGCAACGGCAGAGAGAGAGAAGGATTCTGAGCAACTAAGCGTGTTTGTTTAATGAAACTGTAATCAGGAGTGGAAAATGTAGATTAGCAGTCTGAACTGGGATTGGGAAATGGCAGAGGATTGGGGGAAATGCAGTGAAATTAAGATGGCTAGGCTTAAAAGCAGACTATAACTTTATGAGAAGAGGGTAAAAACTCAGTGAACAACCTGAAGACATGACTTGCAGTGAAACGAATGTGAAGGGAATTAAAATAATCTTCATATCAAGGAATAAACTTGAAGCCTGTAATTCCATGTACATAAAGCCATATCTTTTCTTACAGGATTCTAAGTTCAGTCATACTTCTGAAGAACCTGCATATCATATGTTTACAAAATCTGTAGAAATGAGCAATTCTGCCTCTGGAGAACAGTTTGGCTATTATGTAATAACTAGGAACTGAAGATGCAATGTGCTCTAGGATGAGCCTGCTTGTGAAGGGAAGTTCGACCAGATGGCATATTGTTGTCCCTTTCAACCCTACCCATGAAGACACCTTGAACAAAAAGGGAAATAAAATTTCAAGCTCATCAAGAAATAATACCCATTCTATGCACCAAAGGCAGTACAGGTCTAGTGAAAAGTAATACATAGGTGAACTCAAGTAATCAGTCTTAATCTGATATTTCTTGACATATTTAAGTGCTGGACTTCTCAGCTTTAATAATACTCTTTCAGTTTAGGGTTTGTGAGGCCCTACTGTATTTATTTACATGTGTTTATTTACATGTCTATTCTTCCTGTTTGAATCTGACTCAGTCATTTTCCCCAGTGCTAAAAATGAGCACTGAGATCATTCAGTTCATTAGGCTTGGATATAAAAATATATGTGTTTACCAGTTTTAGAATGTTTCCTTTTGATTCCTTTGAATGTTTTTGTCCTGTATTACGAAGACTACCTTTATTTTCTTTTCTGTTTTACATTACACATTTTTAGCATTCTCCCTCTTTTTCCTTTTTTTTCTTTTTGTTACGCTGATGTTTGAATTTTATTTTTGCCTTCCGTTTTACACTTTTTCACACCATACCATCTCACACCACACACGTGTGCCCAGGCTCAAACACTTCATTTCTGCTTTTCATAATTTGTTATTTTCAACATGTTATTTTATTTCCTCTGCTAGTTGAGTATATATTATCACATGTATAGATACCATTTTAGTTACACAAAAGTATGAAGTCTATGTACTATGGCTTAGGACTTAATTTACTAGTATAATTAGATCAGTATGATGTGGTAATACGGTGTTGAAACATCTGCAACTGAATGAAACCCAAACTTTTCCATTCAAGAAATAAATATATGCCACAGTGATTAGATATGGGATGCTGCCACCAAGTCCTTGCTTCTCTTGATTCAGAGACAGTTTTTATCCTAGATCCCTCTGTATTGTGCTGCAGGAATTTGACTATTGGTCTTTCAGATTCTAGACCATAGAGGCAAAATAAGAAAATTGTTCTGATCTATGCTACAATTTGTCACTTCTATTCCTGGGAAAGCAAAGGCACTAATTACAGCTTCTTTGACCAAATTGCTTTCTAAGCATTTTACTTTCATCCGGGAGAAGCAAAATCACCCCATTTAGGGTAATTAGAACTCCATTTAGGATATTAAAATTTCAGACCTGTTAAGGTATTATTTTCTTCTGTAGAAAAACCTTGAAATTTAGAGGAATAAACAAGCCTTCAATTTAGGAAAAAAGCATTGGTCTTCCATACATAAGGAGCTCAGTCTGTTTGGTGTGAACATAATCATTTTGTGTGACCCTGATTATTCTAGTATTAGGTTCTTCTGCCAATGATTGTCACACCTAAAGTGGCCAAACTCACTCAGATTAACTCAGATGTTAATCTTACAGCAAAAAATACTGATGACTGTGCCTCTAGAAGGAACCACAAACTATGTCGTTAAGCACCAACTCTGAACATTAAGGGGTTTTCTCATACTGCTAGTCACAAAATTGTGTTTCACAATTCTGTCACCCACTCATGGCAATTGCCAAATAGACTAAGCAAAAGCCAGATAATGTTAGGTACAAATCAAACTGCCTTGAGGTTTAGAATTTACACCTTTTCAGATGGTCTTATCTTCAGCAATATCCTGGGAGATGATTTATTGTTATTACCTCTGTTTTTAAATGTTGATAAATGAGACATTGATATTAAGGTCAGAGATCTAGATCCAAATAAGGATTTTAAGCACCTGAATTCCTGGAGTCCAGAGCTAAGCAGCACACAGCCATCATCAGTCTGTGCAGAAAGTTGTTTAAAATTAGTAGGCTGAAGGTGTATTTGTGCAAGGTCAGGTGGAATGAAACACTGAGGACAGTGTTGTGGCCTAAGTATGATCTTGCAAGTTCTCATTCTGTATTTCAGAAGCACATCTGACAACTTGAGATCTGCAACCCACAGATCTCTCTCAAAGAGTTTGGTAACATCTTTTAAAAATGTGGCCAGACAACACACCAACATCACCTTCTACTTCATAGAACTGGATTCAACATGGATTCAGTTTGCTGAGGGTATCAAACTCATACCTGCAGGGTAAGAGTGATGAGCATCTCTCATGTTGAAGATGCATTTATGTAGCAATTGTTTAATGTAACATATAAAAATGATTAGATTACAGTTAGACTAGTTTAGACAAGTAGACTAGTTTATATTACAGGTTCTCTAGCTGTGTGTGTTTTTTCTAACAATGCCCATGACCTTGTGCATCTCTCTGCATTTGCTCAAGCAAACAAAGGCTTCCTTGAATTCTGCAATCCTCTCCAGCCTCAGGTGAGAACTGTAGTAGTTCCTGTCCATCCCTGACTCTGTCTGGCCTTGCAGGGCTCCTTCTTGTGCATCTGTCCCATTGGACTCCATGGCAGCCCCTCACACAGAACATAAGGCTGCACAACATCTAACTGATCCACCTCAGTAACATGCCTACTACATGTTTGTGCTCTGCTCGTTCCATTCCTCACCTTCATGTCCTGCCCAGAGACTCTTACTACCAGAAAATAGTGAGGAACCACATTGGGCCATTTTGTGTTCTGAGCTAATTCTGTGGCCCACAAGAGGATTTTCCACTTTATGTCTCTGTGTGGAAGCAGGCATGGTTGTGTTGGTGGTGTGATTTACACTGTCTGTATCACACTACTGTCTGTGGTGTGATACACTGTCTTCTGCATCATGCCCCTACAGTGATAGGGAAACTCCAGTTCAGCTGTACATTAATTGAGGCAGGTTTCAGGTCTTCTCTGCCTCCTAAGAAATTTCTTCTTAAGGATTTGGTTATACTTTTTGTCTCTACAAGTCTACAATCTCTCCCATTTGTGGTTCAGGGTCTAGATCCAGGTCTAATTCCCCAACAGATTTATCGCATGTGTGTGTACCCATTCTTCCCTTTGCCCGTATTGGCTTTTAGCCTCTGCAACAGCCTTTGACAAGCAGTAGAATCATCTCATTTTGTTTTGAACCTGCCACATTGTAATTTCATTTTATGTACCTTAGAGGTTGTATGGAAAGAGACAGAAAACGCCTATCCACTCTCTTATTTGTTCCACTCATGATTTTTGCAGATCTCTATATATCCCCTCCAGGTTATCTGTTTTCAAAATGAATTTTTCTGTTTTGCCCCATATGAAAGCTGTTCTATAACTTCTGTCTTGCAATCATAGGCAGAATTACTTTTGGCATTTGCTAACTTTAAAAGTTTCATTTTGCAAGTGATTCTTCTTTTACAAAAAATAAATTCCCAATCTTCAGGTGAGACATTACTTTCAGTTTCATAGGATTTATCCATAAAAATAAATTCTCTGATACAAGTCTAGTATAATATGTCTCCATTTAATAAACCGAAAAAGTAAATGAGGAGAAGCACACTTTTCCAATGGTTCTAAAACACATCTGATGACAGCAGAGATACGGTGATTTTCAAGACTCTACAGATTGTGGAGGAAAGAGAGTTTTAATGAACATAGACTCTTTTGCATCAAGCTGGATCACTATCATCTTTCATCTGCCTCCAAGTTTTCTTGTTCTTCTGTTTCCGGTCTTCACCCATCAAACTCTCAGTCTCCCTTCCAAAATGCATCCTTTGTTCTCAGCTATACGCTTTCCTATCTCCTTCCCAGGCAAACCTAGCTAATTCTACTCCCATGACTCTGTACATCCCATTCACATTTCTCACACAATGTCAGTCTCTTTTTTTTCCCCAGTGAATCCTAGTTTGCTCTTAATTTCCCTCGAGAGCTCCTAATCCTGTTATCCAGTCTTCTTTATGTCAGTCTCTGCTTGAGCGATTCTAATTTTTACTTCCTGCCCACTTGGTCACTGTCCAGTCTTTCCTCAACGATTCTCAGCCACATCTTCTTCCTTGACCAGCAGTTCTAGCTCTGCCTTTTTCCCCTGCTTTGGTCAAGCTCTCAGTCCCTTTGTATGTAACTTGGGTGGCCTCTGTCTCTGTGGTACTTTAGTGGAGGCAGGGAGAGCACTGAGAGAATGGCAGAAACAAGGTACTGTAGCCCTGCAGCTGGTCCTTGGACAGCCTGAAGGGTCAAAGCATGCTGTCTTTCTGAAAGGACAGCATCTATAAAGCCTGTTCAGTGAGCCAAGGTTCATGCATTTTTAGCTGAAAAACTCAGATTCTCTATTATGAACTTGCAACCAGCTTTATCAAAGGTCTGTGACTTTGCCAAATTTAGGCCGATTTTCACAGTAGGAGTAGAAGTCATATCCATAGTTCAAATGCTATTCACAACCTTATCAAACAAACCCCTGTTCAAAGGCCAAAAGTAGTAAAATGTAAGAGGACTATGAGCAGCGTAGCAGAATAGCAGATTTTACTTAGCTATGTTCCCTAAGGAAATTCAGTTTAGGAAATTTCAACCCTAAATTTTAAAATAAACAAAGGCAGCAAATAAAAGGTCTCTAACATTTGAAATTAAAATCTACTAGTAAAAACTGAACTAACTTTAATACCAGGTGATGCTACAGTTCTTCCCTAAAATTAGGGCTGTGTTCAAAGTGGAAATCCAGCTGAAGGATGAAACCTGAGGTCATGAAAGACTTGGGAAAAAAGCTTCTGTGATGTGCCTAGATACAGATGTAGCTGCTTGCATTTAGCAGAACCAGGAAAACAAGTTGAACTATATATACAAGTGTTTTAGGAAGCATTAGTTATCTCCTTCTATCTAAAGTTTTAGTTCTGTACTACCCACAACCACATATGATCACATATGGTCACAGTAAGCCAACATTTTTGCGGGGATAGTATGGCTTCAGAATAAGAAGACTGTGGCACAGAAGTATTTTGCTGTAGAAATCTATACCATTGCTGCAATTAGTATGGCTAGGTAATTAAAGTTGAGTAAGGTTGTCTGAGACTGACTTTATCTTTTTTGTGTACCTTGTTCATGAAAGAAACAGGTAGGCTTCCTACTAAAGCTCATCAGCTTTAGAAACATTGGGTTCAAATCTTGGCTCAGATACAGGCTTCCTATCTGCTGTTGTACAAGTTAGTTTCCCATTTATAAAATGAAAGTAATATTTATCTCACAAGTTTATTGTAATGGCAAATTAAATTTAGAATAAGGAGACTCTTGTGACTAAGGGATGGCATGAAATATAAGTTTGCCTCCTGACTGTGGACTTTCTTCAGTACCTGGCATAAGTTACTTCTTATCTCTGCCTCAGTCCCCTTGCTGTAAAATAAGGATAGTATTTCCTCCCCACACCCTTTATTTGTTTAGATTATCAGCAGAGACGGTTGGGAGAATTCTGGCATGTTTTTAATTGAGCATTTGCTGACTCATCAAAATCTAGTATTTCAGTGAGAACCCTACCCAGCTTCCTGACAGCTTGATGACCTGGATCCTTGGCAAAAATCTGGGAAGTGCTGGGAGCGGTAGCTCTCAGGGCTTCCAGGCTCATTCTTCCTTAGTAGCTGGAGCTCTCAGTGTCCACAGCTGTGGGGCAGCCCGCTGCACACAGACTCCCATTGCTTGTGGCTCTGGGGCAGTTCATCTCCAGTTCCCTGAGCTGCACTTTCACACCTTTTTTTTCTGAATAGGGTATTGTCCCCAACAGAAAAGCACTGTATTATGAAATAGCAGGCTTCTGCAAAACAAACTTATCCTTCTCTATTGAACTTTTCTGAGCAGGACTGTCCTTTTCTTTAATGCTGGTACATTGCATAAGACAAAGAGTAGGCCCTCTGCCTAAAAAGCAATAAACCCTGTAGAAAGAAGAGTGACACAGAAGTTAGTTAGTTCTTTCACTGCCTCCCACAATAGTTTTGTCTCCGTTTCCAGTCTCAGAACACTGGACACATTGCTCAAGCCATTTGCCGGCAAATAAGACATCCATGTAAGAACACAGCTGGAAGCAGCTGGCTGATCTTCACTCTACCTACTCACTCTTCCTGTAAAGGGTAGATGATATCCTTACCCTGTAAAGGGAAGATGATGTCCTTGCCTGACATTGTAACAACAAAGAAAAAGGATAATATATATAATGTTTTAATAATATATCCAACATCAGCAAAACTTGTCTCTGTTAGTCTCCAAAGGAATAATCTGAGATGTAAAGCAGCCAAAGACTTTGTAGAAAATGCACACAGCCAAATTCATTATTCTATGTATGTTCACCTGTAAGTTGTGAATGAATAGATGTAACAGGATAGAGGGCTACCAAATGCTTGGCTGTAGGCCAGTTTTATCTATGTATCCTGCAAAGAACTAGTCAAGGAAAGAAAAATAAAATATGTAGATATATCCATGGAAACCACCATCCCAATGCTCAAAGGCACTGATGGTGAAATTTTTAGGCCCAAATTGTGTGTTGGTGATATTGGCAATGACTTCCGGTTTTGGGAGGAAATAATTGAAATGCAAAAACTGACACATTTCAAGAGATTATCAACTTCAGGCCTCTTGCATTAAGAAAAGCTCCAACATTTGGGGTGCATCAGGAATCAGGTTGAGGCCTCACCCTGAGTACCATGTGTGCTGTTTTGGGCACCACAATATAAGAGTTATTAGAAAGTGTCCAAAGGAGGGCCGCGAGGATGATAAAGGGTCTAAAGGGGAAGCCATATGAGGAGCAGCTGAGGTCACTTGGCCTGTTCAGCTCTTCTTCATCCAGGAGCAAATAAACCTAAAACTTCTTCAGTCTTTTTCTTCCATGACACAATTTCTACTTCTCATATTACTTGGGTTTTTTTTTCTTGACTCTCCCTGTTCTGTAAACTTCTTGTTAAAATACAAGCTTGAAAACCTGTCCTAAACAGAACAGAACAGAACAAAATAATTATTTCATGTTTTGCAAACGCTTTTGCTTAGAGAGATAAGAACCAAACATCCAGAAAGGGAGAATCAAAATTATAAACCATGTGCGAACACGTAAGACCACTGGAATCAAAGTGATAAAGAATATGTGAACTCTCAGCACCACTAGTATTCCACCAGAGAAGACATTTTGAATGGAACAGTATATTAAAAAAAGAAAAGAAAAAACAATGTTGTTATCTCAAAGGTGGCTGCAGTATCTTAAGGAAGGACAATCTCCCGTATACCCTGTGGACTGTAAAACTGAGGACATAATATGCTGTAGATTTACTCCTTGTGGCATACACTTAGCTCTTCCTCTCAGACATAACCATTCCAAGTGTCTCTTTAGAGTTCTGGAGAGGAGAAGTTAGAAACATAGCTGGGAATCAACATCACAGGCTGCAGAAATTATGTTCTCACTTCAAAGGTGCCTGTAGGGAGCTGCTACACTGGTACTACAGGAATTGCTGATATAATCCAGAGTAAATGCAAGTTATCCAGTTCTACCTTGGGCAATACAAAGTGTATTCATTCGCATTATCCTACTTGAAATACCTGATGGAGGAATTTATTGACATTTTAAATTACTGCTCATCTACCAGCAGTATTTTCATGGTCTACTGAGAGTAGGCAGAATTTGCTGTGTGCATAAGAAGACAGATAACATTGATTCTGCAGCTTGCAAGGTTTCAATTATATCAATACATGGTGCTATATTTAGGAAGAGTACTCTGGATAGTATTTCAGTTTGACTTCACAGGACTTAAAAATCTGGTTTTGATGGAAAAAATTACCAAAGAGACCAAAGAGGATAAAATGCAAATTGCATTTTAGTATTATTATTTAGTATTATTATTAAAATAAGGTAACTGAAAAATTGCAATAAGAGTTATTAGCTTCTCTAGAGGACCTGATACAGTGTCAAATGATAACTTAGAAATTAAGGCAGAGAACCTGGTTTTCAGCATTAGAACTGTAAGCAAGGTGACAGACTGGCTAAAGAGAAAGAAGAATTAGTGAAAGCAGAGTTCCTCAAAGACTGCTCTTGAGCCTGATACTTTTAAATGTTTTCTGTAATGACTTTGCCACAAAAAGTAGGTCCGTGCTATTGTTATTTCTGAATGGCACGAAGCTGAGTAGCTGATTAGGACAGAGGAGGTAGGAACACCTACCAGTAGTGGCAGTGGCCCATCAGACTAGTGCCTGGGGTGTGCTGGTTCATGTGTGGACACAGGGAAATTATTTTTTTTATTATAAGGAGCTCCACGTTTCCTTAAAGAGAAAGAAAGTTATCATTCCTGTTCAGTTGCTTATCTTGTTTATTTTGACATGGCTGACAGTCAAGCTAGAGGCAGAGTTTAAGGAAAAATGGCTGAGGAAAGCTGCAGAAAATTAGCCTTAGTTATGTTTTAATCTTGTTATCTGCTTTGCCAGGTTTTTTTTTCTACGTATTTCACAACTATACTGAATCATAAATTAATATATTAGGTAATAATTATATTGGTTAATATAGTGGAATTCTTTTTGGTTACACAATTACATTTGTGAAAATTACCTTAACACTCCTTTTTCATAATCCTGTGGTGATGTATTATTGTGATTTAACTTTGCACTTCACTTCTAGCAGAACATATCAGCACACTCATTTACGGAATGCGTGTGCATATTTTTCTTTCTGACCTAACAAGCAAGGTCATTCTAATCTTACTAGGATAGTAGAGCATTTTCTGTTTATCAGCAGAACGATAATGCAGATCTTGTGTATCAAATACATTTCTTAAAATTACACCATTCCTGATGGAGCTCTGTAAAGGCAAAACACTGAAGGTTAACAGGGTAGATGAGAACTGGAGAAATGGAGGTGGGACTAAATATAATTGTACCAAATGCAAGTCAATGCACTGGAAGATTAATACCAGATAATTCTGTTAGATGACAAAAGCTTATCTACTGGAAATGAGACCTTCCTTACAGGTGCAGAGAGGCAGCGAAGCCTAAGTAGTTTTAAGATGGAGTTTGATAATTTTATTAATGGATGATATGACATGGCCCTGAGATAGCAGATGTCTGGGATTTGATGACTCAGATAGTCCTTTCCTAGTCTGGGTTCATTTTTTGGTGGTGGTGCTGCTGAGGGAAGAGCTAGTTGCCTCTGTTAGAATGGAGAGGTGTGTATGAGGAGCTGTGAATCACATTAGCTAATACAGGTTTCACATTTTTTTAAAGATCTGTGGACTACACAAAACCTAAAAGAAATAAAGTTTTCAGACATATGTGAAAGGAAATGTTTCTGGTCTCTTTCAAGGAGCCTGTGTTGTCCTTGTGACCCATGTCAAGGAGTTACAAAACAGGAAATGGTCTTGGTCGCTAGCCCAGACTATCTGGGAAACCAAATTAGAGATACCTGCTGAAGAGCACCTGGTGTGGTGTCTAGTGTGGAGCAGGAAAGCTGAGTAGGGAGTAGGAGAAGAGTCTGTGATGGTCTGCACCCTAAAAGGTTTCTTTTTAAAATGAAGATTTTGCAAAATCAGACTCTCCTTATGTATAAGGAACAATCAGACAAAAATGTTTATTTTCAGAGATTACAGGTTGTTGAAAAATGTCTGGCTGGTAACCAGGAACTCAAAATCTCTGAGTCACAGGGATGGGATTTTTATGCAGCACATATATAAGATCTTAAAAACCCAAGTATTTGATTTCCCAATTACTTGGGGCAAAACCAAGAAAAAGAAGTGATTAATTTTCCAAATCAGAAAATCCTTGGATTACACAGACAGAATAGTAGAATTAAGATTTGCTTTCTGAAGTAAAACTACCAGTTATCCAAATTTATCCTAGGACATTTGCTAGTGGGCTATAGTAGCCAATTACAGTATCAACAAAAATACGCACATGACATTTCCTGTTTTATAAAAATTTTTGTTGTAAAAAAATGAGGGGCAGTATTACATTAATAGATGTTTGAAGCCATGCATTTATTTCCATATAAATTCACTTTAAACAATCATTGAAATAACTTGTGTATCCTTTTGAACTAAAAATAAAAATATTCTACCCAAAACTGAGGAATACCAGTACTCCCATTACTCCTCCATTTGAAAGTGAATAATATTATACATCATTTTACAGACAGAACCTTTAGGAGAATATGTTCCCTAACATTTACAAATGTAAAACATTTAAATGAAGAAAAGAATGAATGGAATTCCTTTCACACAATTATAGCACCATAATTAAAGACAGAATATATATTAATCATTTCCTTTAGAACCAAAAAGGAACTTTGAAATCCCACAGGTCATTAAGTTGGCAACTCATTAAAAACAAGACATTTCCCATGCAGCAGTACAAGTGTACTCCTTAGTTTCACAGAATCCAGTCCTGTAAAACTAAAGTTGGATTCATAAGAAATGTTTCATATGAAAGTGCTGAATATAGTTAAATTTCCATCCTTCTAATGTAATAAGCATATAGGTGTATGAACATATAATTTCCAAAATGTTTCTTCAGTCAGTACCAGCACAGTAGATAACATTCATCTAACTTTGCTTTGAAAGTATAAAGAAACAAATATTAGCAGATCACATAGTATCACATTTCCAGCTGAAGGGATCCATTTCCAGTATTACCTTGTGATTTTTTACTTTCTGTCACTGCCAGGAATATTGTAATCATATTCTAGCCTGAGCAATTTACCAGAGTTCTGAAACTTTACCCAGAAACTCTTTTCTCATGGGAATTTGTTTAGGGAATCTCCAAGTCCTAATTATTTCAATGCAGAGAGTCTCTGTGGTTACACTACCTACAAGAAAATTACAAAGGCTGTTAATACATCATTGGCCAAATCCCAGGTATGGTCAGGAAGACATTTCTACTTGTTCATATGATTGCAGGAATTTATGTCAGTTATGGCCTTTTCTCGGATGTGTTTGGCATCAGTCAGAGACAAAAATGGTGAATTGAACTACATGGTCACTGAGTTATTCTGGGGCTTTTTCCTTGCAGGCAATTCTACAGAGGCAATAATTTTAAGTAGGATTTAATTAGAAGTACCCCGACATGTTTTGATTGTATTCACACTGGGTGAGGAATGTCCCTTTTCCCCCTGCTGGGCTGAAGCTCTGAGTGCCTGGCTCAACAGGAAAGGGGCTGTGGGAAGTGACGATATTTGCTGTAGTTCATTTATTATTAGTGCTCCCCTGCCAGTGATGGTGTGAGTTGGATGGCAATGATATGGCGGGCAGAGGCAACCCACTGAAAAACTGAGGACAGAACAACCCTTCCGTGGGGTTTGTGATGATGGGGAGATCATCATGTCAGTTGCCTGCTTACCTCAGGGTTTACTTCACCTCCCTGCCTCATCTACCCAGTCTAGCAGGTTTCAAGGACTTAAGGCAGCACATATCCCTCCTCCACAGTCTTCCATGGAGACTTTCTCACTGCCACACTGAGGTGGGAGGACAAATGCACTCTGAGGCAATACAAACACCCAAGAAATTGTATTGATTTTCCTCACACAGTTTTCAGTGGCAGGCTTGCCATTTAGGAAAACAGATGCTCAGTCATCTTATTAATTGCACTGTGTGGAAACTCTCATGTTAGTCCTTCACAGCCTAGCTCTGAGAATTCTGATCATACTTTTCTTATGGGGTAATTTCACAGTATATCTGGGAGTGGGCCCGCTTCCTACAGCCCTGTGCTCACACACTGCTTCCCCAAGCTGGGATTTACATGTCATGTAACCACAAGTTGATCAAGCAGATGATTCCTGCAGAGGAGGCAGTGGGACCACCCTTTTTGGTGACAGTCAGCAATCACAGCAACTTAATGTGATCTCACTCCTCTGGCTAATCATTTCCTTTGAAGAGGCAAGAGGTTTAGACTTCTTCCCACTTGCTGCAGATTTTCCAAGAAGGCTGGAGTCCATGTTCCCATTTTACTAATGTCACCACCAAAAGTCCCGTTGCTGCCAACAGGAGAATTAGTTCTCAGACAGTATTTCTTATAAAAAAGATGAGTATGGAAGAAGTGACTGACCTTCTTCCCTTAGAGAGTGAAAGAGAGGAGAGGGAGACGTGACAGAAACAACTACAGTTTTAAAAATAGTCTATGAAATTGCTGGGATTTCACCTTGACTGTATTATATTATGAGATTTTTGACAGTGGCCCTGCTGAAATTCATGGAGATTCTCCTTGTATTGAGGGAGATTTGTATTCTGTCAGTTTGCAATTGCTCAGATACATTTTCCTTGCTCCATTTCGCCGATTTTAGTTTCCTTTTTGCATTCAAACAAAGATTTCTTTCTCTCTAAACATCGCTTTTACTGCCTTAGGAGCATTGCCAAGCTTGTGCCCTTTTTAATTCTTTGCAGCTAGGCTGGAGCTTTTAATTCACGATATTTAAATAACATTTCAGCTTGACCATTTAACTCTTTCCTCTCTCAGCTTACTACCACATTCAGGTGCATAATAAATCTTACCTAGAATAGTGTTTAGGCTTGAACCTTGACCCGAGCCCTCTCATCATATTACTTCTGTTTGGAAAACATGAGTTTGGCTCTTTGGTTCTGTAAGAACTTGTTCCATGCCAAATGAGAACAGTGTTTTGAGTTGAATCCATTAGAGTGAATTACATTACACCCTACAGAGACAGGGAAATGCAGAAGAAAAACACTGATCAGAAGGGAGATGAATGAAATTACCGGTTCAAAGGCTGTGGCTTGTACTATGACTATTTAAATGAATACTTACTAGTAAAGAAGCTCCACTTGAAAAACAAGATTGGAAGGAAAAGAAACTGGGTCAAGGAGCATGAGTGCTTACTGAGTACTCAGTGACAATAAGACAGAAGCTGTAAAAATTTATTTTTTTTTTTTTTTTTTTTTTTTATTTCAGAGAAATTTACTCCACATAAGTGCAAGTGCAATGTACTGCTTGGTGCATTCTCATTGCTCTTTCCAAGGAGGAAGGAGTGTTATGCATCAAAGTTGTGGTTAATTCTCTAGCTTTTTTTGGAGCTTATTTTCCTACTGTCATAACAGCAGAATCATTTTAGTGGTCTGCTGGTATAGGCATCTCAATTCTCATTCAAAAATACCCTGAATGAGAGTACATGCTGGCCACTGCATACTCTCCCTGATCAAGAGATCAGGCTTCTTGTCTTTTATCATTAACCATGGAACCACTGCTTCTCTTTTCTCACAATTACCTTGATATAGAGGTAATCTGTGATGGGTAGAGTGTTTTTAAGTAGACTACCAAGCACTTACTGATTGGATGATTTAGTTTTGGTTGATCAGCTATGACATAAAGGTTTGTTATGTTCCCACATCCTGTCTGCATTGGATTCAAGAAAAAAATATAGTCCCCTCCAAAATGTGAAGCTATTAAAGTCATCAGTGATGTTGTGAGAGGTGGCTGTGCAGAGAGCTCTTTGCTCCTGTGCACAGTCAGATCTTCTCTGTGATAAGGAGTTTTCCACTATGTCAACAGCTTTTTTTATCTGGACCAACTGAAACTGAGTCAATGTAGAAAAGATGTATTTTTGAAGGGAGCCATACTTTGTCAGTGTTCAAGCATTTAAGTGGGTGCAGAGTTTGCATACCATGTAACAAATGTGTGAACAGGCTGTGATAGTAGTACTTCTGGTAGCGTTGGCTTTTTTTAAGGAGTCAGTGTCTTGGTATTGCATACATCACAGACAATTTACATTCATTTTGTATACAAATTTGCAAGTGCATAGATACAAATTTAAAGCTATTTTGATTTAAAGCATCAAAAGAAAGCAAATATGAATTTCTTCAGGCATCTCAGCTTGGTTTTATGTATGCTAAACCATTTCTCTGTGCTCTCAGTATTAGAGATCATGCACTTTACATCTTATATTACGGAGGTTCTCTGAGGTGCCAGAGTCCTATGGGGTTAGGACTTTATCTTCTCATGCTCCTTGTTTACAGAAAGTCATTGCCATCTAATATTAGGAACTCAGCATCCTTGCCAGTTCCTGGACCCAATTTAAAAATGTTTGTTTTGAAACTGGTCTTTCATTACTGCTCATCTGTATTTCTGCAGACATGAAGCCATGCATAAAATGGTCTCATCAAACTTCTCTGTACTTTTAAAAGATGTAATGGCATAATGGATTTTTTGTTTTCACATGAACATTTTTGTGGGCCACATAGAATAAATGGTTTCTCAACCAGGCTGTTCTGCTGCTTCATGCTTCCTAAATTTTTGTGTGAAGCCATTCCCCGTATCTGCATCTTGCAAATGCCTGTTCATTAGGAAGTACATGATCTGCTGTCCCTGAGCAAATAATTTATCATCTTCTGTAGCGACAAATTCCAGACTTTTCTGATCAACAACTTCAAACATGTTCGCATGAGGGGTAAAATAGATATCGGAGCTTTTAGACCTTTTAAAGTGAAAGCAGTGTGGTGACTTAAGGTAACATGAAAAAGGCTAGACAGAGGAAATGAAGGACAGAATGGCAGGATGTGATTTGCCATTAGGTCAGGCTTTTTTTTCCCCTTCCTTCTTTTCGTCAGATTTCCAGTTCCGAACTCGCCTCGGAACGGCTTTGCTCCCGGCCGAAGCGGGAGTTCCAGCCGGCTGTCTCCGTCTCGCCGTGCGGAGCCGTGCGGGACGCGCTGCCGTGCGGGACGCGCCGCCGCCGGCCCTGAGGGCGGCCCTGAGGGCGGGCGGCCGGCAGGGGGCGGCCCTTCCCGGCCGGGCCGCTCCCGGGCCTTTCCTTACGGCCCGGGCCCTCGGTGGGTCGGCGCGGACCGGCGGCTCCGAGTCGGGGCCGCTCAAGTGCATGCGTAAATGTGAGCCGAAGGGACGTGTCCTGCTTTGGTGTTTAAAATAGCGACCGCTGAGCACACACGTCCTGCACGTAACTGCGGCCAAACCCCGCCGTGGGCCGCGTGGTTCGGGAACGGCGCCTGCCTGCGGGAACAAGCCCCAGCACCCCGATGGGCTGAGCGGGCAGGAACCGACCGCAGTCGGCTGGCGAGACCTGCCCGGGGGCATCACGGACGTGAACTCCTGGCAGAGGATGCCTGACCCTTTGCTGACGCGAAATTAGCCCTGCTGTAGCTCCGTCTTGCTCAACTCTCCTAATATATTTTCTGAGCTGTGATCTAGCCTTATTCCCAGGGGTTCTCCAAGAAAGGAAGTGGAGAATGTTCTTTTCAAAAGCATGAAGTGGGAAAATGTTTAGAACTATTTATAGCTGCACTTAGGCTGTGGAAATCCCAGACATTATAAACTATTTATAGTTATCCTCTGGGTTAAAAGGGTGAAGTCAGAAATCTTATAGAAAAAGTTGCATACACTTATCCATCAGTTAGATTAAATGAGACTTCTGAGCATGGGATGGAACCAGCTGAGGTTGGTGAAAACTAGGAGGAGTCAAAGAAGAGGTAAAGACACTAATTCGGTTAAACACACACACCACGTTGTGGAAACTGGAAGGGGCTCCTGTGTGGGGCCTGTGGTGGCTGCGGCTGCCCCTGAGCACCTGCCGACTTTGTCCAGTGCCAAAGAGTGGTTGGGATGTGCACACTTCTCTTTAGCTGTGGCTGTTGACAGCAAGTTAGTGTCTTCCTCTGCCACAGGCTTCTCTGTTCTGGCTGTCAGAAGAATCCCATGCCAGCTACTACTGTGTTAGAGCCACTGTCTCTACTTGCTTTGGTGTATCAGATCTCTTTATGCTTTAAATGCTTGGCAGTGTGCATGAACTCTTTCTTCAGTGAGCTCCCTCAGGCATCAGAGGACATCAGGTATCACTAGGTGCATTATTTGTACGTTCATGACTGTACTCCCTCTGAAGCTCCAGCAACTACGACCGCCTGCATGTGGATGATGATGGGCTGGAACTGCAGGGATGTTTCCTTGGCCTTGCTAGGGCTCCCTGTTGTCCCAGCACCTTGGTGACTGATTATATTTCAAAAATAAATTATCTCTAAACCTTTTCATACTTTTGTGAGAATTGTCTGGGACAAGCCTGAATTTACCGTAAGTAGTTGAAGAACTCAGTAGGAATATCTCTTTAGCAATATACTGTCAGTTGAACACAACCACCAGATGCTGGTTTAGGTGACACCTAAACAAATATGTTCTGTATAGCCTGAGAAAACTGCTGAAATGCAGCTCATTAGTACAGAAATATCATATAAACAATACTCTTAGTGTAACCAAACATTATTAGGGGAAGCTTTTCCTATTGTAACCAGCATAATGTCAAAGATGAAATTACAGTGGTGCATACTTCCCACTGCTGTGCTTCACTGAAACTGGCGTGCAAAATCAACTCTGTCTCTTTAAAAATCCCCAAACCCAAATGTCATAAAGCATTGCTATTATTATTTTAAAATCCTCTCCTATCATCCAACACTTTTTATGCTGCCTGACATATATCCTTCAATTAGTATCGCTAATTGATAAATGGATTATTTCAAGTACTGAAAGAAGAATATTTTTCTTTATCTTCAGATAAACTCACTTTTTGTTCTTTGAAAATGGATTTAAATGTCTCATTTCAAATGAGAGTTGTCTTTTATTTTTTCTCTAAGCCATTTTTCTCCTTGGTCCTTCCTAATGCTAAATTTGTGCAAGTATCCTTAAACCTTGTATGAATTGCATTTTGCCGTGCTTTTAGGGTAAGCAAGGAGATGTTATGTGGTGACGCCACTAATAAAGGTAGGCAGTAACTTCTTACTTAAAATGGATTTTTGCTTGCTAGTGCTTTTATTGATCCTTTCAGCTTTTTGGACAAGCATGTTTTCATTGGGTGTCTAGACTGTCCTCCCTTGTGCCTGCAGTCTCTGTGAATAGAAGCATGGGGTGGATTCATAACTACCTGCCTGTTCCTCTGTTATTTTACCATACTTTCCCCAACTTCACTATATTTCTGTAATGACACAGAGTGGACAAAGAGGTTTCTTGTGGTAAAAACATGCTTTTGAAATAAGGTATCCTTTTTTTCTCCCCACCTCCTCCTTCAGGTATAACAGGTTTCACAGATGACACTGGAATCATATGCTGATATATGCACAGAATGACTCCCCCGGGTCAGACCTCAGCCTTTACTGTTGAAAGAAGAAAACTATAGAGCTTGACTTTAACAAATTAGACCCAATTAACCAACCATATGAAGCTCAACAAAGGAAAGTGCCAGATCCTGCACCTGGGATGGGGCAACCCCATATATACATACAGACTGGGGAATGAGATGCTGGAAAGCAGTGCCATGGAAAGAGATCTGGGGGGTCCTGATCGACAGCAAGTTGAACGTGAGTCAGCAGTGCCCTGGCAGCCGGGAGGGCCAAGTGTGTCCTGGAGAGTATCAGGCAAAGCATCGCCAGCCGGTTGAGGGAGGGGATTGTCCTGCTCTGCTCTGCACTGGGGCAGCCCCACCTGAATATTGTGTGCACTTTTGGGCACCACAATGTAAGAAAGATATTAAGCCTTTAGAGAGTGTCGAAAGGATGGCAATGAAGATGGTGAAGGGCCTTGAGGGGAAGCTGTATGAGGAGCGGCTGAGGTCACTTGGTCTGTTCAGCCTGGAGAAGAGAAGACTGAGAGGAGACCTCATTGCAGTCTACAACTCCCTCATGAGGGGAAGAGGAGGGGCAAGTGACGATCTCTTCTTTGTGGTGACCAGTGACAAGCCTGAAGTTGTGTCAGGAGAGATTTAGGTTGGATATTAGGAAAAGGTTCTTCACTCAGAGGGGGTTCAGACACTGGAACAGGGAAGTGATCACAGCACCAAACCTGACAGAGTTCAAGAAGCATTTGGATGATACTCTCACACACATGGTGTGACTCTTGGGGATGGTCCTGTGCAGGGCCAGGAGCTGGATCCTTGTGAGTCTTATCCAACTCGGCATATTCTGTGACTTGATGCACTCATGCTTTTGCTACCCTTCATGGTATGAAGGGCTGATGACCAAAGTTGAGATAAAGTTGGTTTAACAAAGTCAAAGTCCAATTTAGAAGTGACTTGAGTTTAGGATTTAATTTATCACAACTGGTATCTCGATAACTTCATAAATAATTTTATTAACACTGCCATGATTTTCTTAATGATTCAGCAACATTCCACAGCAAAAAAACAAAACAAAAAAACAGCCACAACAAACGCAGACTTAAAAGGTTGCAGATAGACCTCTGTTTTAATAGGCAGACCTACCAGATGGCATCTTTTATTGGCAATAATGCAGGCATTTATAACATTATTAGGAGCCACATGTACATTACTCAAGAATTCTCTGTGACAATGCTGGGTGTTTCTAAAGGGTATTTTCAAACTTCTTTCTCCTATTGCAGTGTACCTCCTTTTTTCCAAACCTCAAATTCATCAAAACTTGAGCTCATTTCTTTCCCTAAAAGATAGAAAAATGTTTTGCAGCAACATATTAAAAAAACCCCAGAATGTAAAATAAATAACATCATTTGTCCATAAACCAGACCACCTGACTGTTCTGCAGGAGCAGTGGACAGACAGAGCTCGTGCTGTTTCACCTCAAACTTTGTTCTTTCCTCTTACTAAGGAGAGCACGTGCAATGGTCAAGGATGAAGTGAAGCACCTCTGACACTCTTTGGTGAAGCAGAAATAAAGTGTGGAGATGAGTCACCTCACTAGTTTCTCTTGGAATTTTCCAACTTGTGAAATGTATCAGTTTTCAGGTATTCAGTTACCTGAATCATGGATAATAGTAATGGGATGGAAATCACTCATGAAGAGGAAGATGCTAGCACTTCTCTTGTGCAGGTCATTCAAAAAAGCACAACTCTGCAAGTTAAAAAGAAACATTGCTTGTAGGCATCCATATTGATATTCTGCAGAAAGAGTTTATTAAATCGGTAAATACAGCTGTATTCGGCGGCTTATTGTACAGATATCTCAATATCAAACCCTCTGTGAAGCAGTGTCTTACGTCACTGACGACCAGTAATAGCACTGCAGAAGCAGAGGTGTTGAGTTTAAATGTCAGCTGTGACCTGAAGCTCTCAGCATTTTCCCACACTCGATTTGCACCATCCAGTTTTCCTGAGAGACCCCCATATTTGTACTTTCCTTGTATAACTTGGGATTGGACATTTGTACACATTTTTTTTTTCTCAGTGTTGGAAGCTGGAAGTCTGCATTTGGAAGGTAGCTTAAGAATATTTAGTCTCACTAGGGAGTAAAGTAGTAATCATCTGAGTGAATTGCTGGTTTTACAGAGTCCAGCAGCCAAGATAGAATCAGAAAAAAAATAAGGCCACTGATGTGAGTAAAATTTATTAGTTACAACAAAACAGAGCACTTGTTCCTGATTTGAAAAAAGCAAAGATTTTCTTACCTCAGTAACTGAAGCTAATTCTGCCAAAAATACAAAAGCAAAAAAGTTATTGTTATTGAGATCAATCATAGCTTTAGTTACTTATTCATAAATTCATTGTAACACTATTCTTTGATTAATTGGAAAGAATTCTGGTATTATTTTAGATATAAGGAGTAGTATTAATCAGTAGCTACCATTAGCCACTAAGAATATGGCTCCAGGGCAAAAAAAAGAAAAAAGAAAAATACTGAATGATTCTTAGCCATTACAAGAATATATAAATAACTAAGAAGGAGACAGGAAAACTTTCTAAAGCTGATTCATTAGGGTTGAGATACCATGATCTGTAGCACTGAATCTGAGCACTCAGCTAGAAGGAATACATTTCCCATGAACACCAACAAATGAAAAAAGCACTCAGTAGTGATTTCTCAGCCAGATGCTTATCGCTTGTATTGCAGGACTGCCCTGTGCCCAGCCTACCACTGCCTGTATGCTGTGGGATGGCTTACACTGCGGGTTAGTTTGGGTACCTCCTGTGAAAAGATTTTTCTCAAATCAGCCATCGAGGAATGGCATTGCAGAAGATACCATGGCATGTCACTGACAAGGCAGGCTGCTGTTTGCATCTCAGCATGGTGAGAGCAATATGCCCTTTTCAGCTTTCCCTGGCACAGCAGCACAGATCTCCTTCTGGATACAGACACAGAGATGGTTGGCAACTGTATTGGGAGCCCTTGTAAGTGAGCAAGCTTTCCTACTCACTGCATGGCACAAAGAACAGCTCATGCCAGCTGTGTCAGGAGAGTTAGAGCAGGCAGAGCTGACCACTTTCTAGTCATGTTCTGTGGTTATGTACCCATTTCATAGTCTCTGGTCCATGAAGAGAAACGGGTTTGTGCTGTTGATACTGGAAGGCATGGTCTTTCATCAGTGTAGGAAGAACAAAAAAAAAAGGAAAATACGTCTTATTTGGTACAGTAGTGGTGGGACCACAAAGTTGGATTGCTAAAATTATTTGAATGCAGATTTACCTGCAGGGTTGGAAAGATGATAGTTGATTAGTATGGATATTCTTAAGATTCAGGCCACACTATTTCAGGCTTACAGTCACAAATGAAGCCATAGCAGACTTAGCAGTCATTAACTTCCTTGAACTGTCACAGACACATGTGCAACATGCATTTTATCTGCTGCCCTGACCATATCTAATGGCTCATCATCAGGATGTTTTGTCCCTGCTGTATTGCAAACCATTTTAAAAGATCATCATACCCATCACTTGCAGCTAGTTTTGGAAGGTGCAAAGTATCTTGAATAACTGCTGCCTGGAAGCAAAAAGGCCAGGAATTACCTAGAATTGTCCCATCAAGATCAAGGGAGCTACCATGCCATTCAGCAGAATGGTCGAGCCTCCAGCAATTCCTAGATCAGTTGTTTTTAAATCCATATAAACTTTTAACGTTCACAGTTAAAGTTCCATAGCTCAGTACTATTTTGTATGGAAAGCAACATGGCTCTCTCAGCCATCTCTTTTGCACGCAGCAGAATCCCAGTTTGTCCGATCACTTCTCATACAGACACCATTTTGTAGATTTGACTTGCCTGCCCCTCTCTAAACCTCCTCAGCACATACCATATTGGTTTAGATACAGGGAGAACAGAGCAGAACTGCATACCTGTATGCTTGTAAATGTAAAGGAAGATGCTGCTAGTCTGGCAGGAAGTAAAGAACTTTTCTTGAATTCAATGGGTGGTCACCTTTTGGATCACTTACGCCTTTAGCGCTCTATTTAGGCATGAGAAGAAACTTTCAGAGATAAAAACCCACCCTCATTAATGATAAAATCTCCTGAAAAACTTCATTTGGATATTCAGGCAACCTTTATTAGGAGCCTTTGTGCTTCTGCTGTCTCCATGCTTACCTACGCTTTTAACTTAGATGCTCTAAATTGCATGTCAGTATATGGCTAATCCTCATAGAGGTATCCAGAGAACTGAAGACTTGGGTACAAAGCCCTTGTTAGCCTGGGCAGATTCAGGCTCATATCTCGCATGACATTTCTATAGCTTCACAGTCTGTGTGTGGCTCACCACTGCTGTTCTAGTTATGCAAAAGATTTCAAATGGGAAGGCAGAAGAGGAGATCTGATTCTGTAACATAGTGGCTATGATACTGTGCAGGAGAGTACTGTTTAGAGAATATGGGTTTCTGTCTCTCATACAACACTCTAAATATAACAGACATGAGATATCACTACTAAGATCAGAGGAGAAAAAAAGGCAAGGAAGCACAGAAGGAGGAAAGGCTGCATAAAATTAAGGCAAAGTGAATCTCCAGTTGGATCATTCTATAACTTCGAATTCTTTTCTTTGCATCTTCATGCCCTCTAATAGCTTCTATATGGGTCATCAAAATATGTTCAACATCCCTGGACTTATGAAGAACATTCTTCTCTTATTCAAGTAGGATACTGAATGTAGCTGGGAATAAAATAACAGTGTTGATTCCCAGACTAGAGAACTCTGCTTTTAGCGTCAATTTTTTATTCAAGCCTGTGTTGCCTGGGCAATGTCAGGGAAAATATAAATTCTCTTCTGTAGGAGGAAATGCTCTGCCTTCAGGCTTCTAAAGTGCTTATCTTTGTGTACAGCTGAAATATGATGAAGCATGTGTCCAAAAAAGTGTATTCCCAAGTCAGCATTTCAAGTGGGTGTGAATTTCAAGTTATTCAGAAATATTCAGTCATCAGTGGGGGGGGGGGGGTGGAGCACTAGATTTCTTAAAGTGCACATTAACAGTGGCAGAGGGACCAATCATCAGGCTCTTCACAGAGGTTAAGTATCTGTAAGCTTGTAGGAGGTTCCTAAGTGTCTTGATTTTCCTATGAATCGACACAGTAGACTGTAATCAAAGCAGGTCCCTATTGTTCATTTCTTGAACTAAAACCTTTACCCTCCCACATCTGTTGAGATAAAAATCCTGGGTTTGCTCAACTTAACATTTAAAGAATGTAATGCAGAATTGTAGATGTTGGTTAAGTTTTATCCACATGTACTCCACAGAACATTTAAATTCATGGCATCTTCCATACTTCAGGCATGCAATTTATCTTAGATTTAGGCTTACCTCTAAATCCTGGGGGCTACTTACTTAGTGAAACTTCCCCTGAACAAACTTCTGATTTGTGAGTGAATTAGCTGGAATGCTTCACTCCAGAGCAGATAATCTGGATAACGCTTTTCCTTTACCTTTCCCCTTAGTTGTAGCAAAGTCAGCAACTAAAAGTGATCCAAAGAGAAAACAGCCTTACCGAGTTGAAAAAAAAGCCTGAAAAGCAATTTAAGGCTCAAGCATATCATGTGTCTTGCATACAGTTTGAGTCTACACAGTTGCTGTGGAACAACATATTGCAGTATTTACTGTTTGTTGAAAATAGGCACAGGGTTATGCCAAGTACACAACCCTTGTCTTACCTTAGTATGATGGGAACCTCTTCTGTTATGAATCTTCCTTCAGTTTTATAGCAAGGTAGAATCTGATGGTCCCAGGCCCTTGCCCTCTCACAAATACAACAGTGTGCTGGGGAGCTTCCTCTGGGAACAAGAGACAGATGAAACAGAGGGCTGGATTAGACAGATCAGAGAAATATCATCTAAATACAGCAGGAAATAAACAGTTCTTGGCCCATCAGCAGCTCAGAGTATATAGCTTTCTACCTGCCTAGCCCTAAACAGGTAGTTGCAGTGTGCTACAAGTAGTAAAGAAATGGAGACCTTTAAGTAGAACATGGAGAGAATGAAGAACTGCACAATAGATTTCTACAGTAACTTTTAAAATGGAAGTCTGAAAAGCAAAGCATGAAAATGGTTATTAACCACCCCATCCCATTCTTTCCTCACTGGATTTAATGCTTAAGGCTGATATTCTTTAATGAAAAAAAGTGAAAAGCAAAACTTAGGTGCATGCAAGATCTGATAGAGAAGGTAGGACTACAGTGATGAAAACTCAGAAGAGAAGGCTTTGTTTGATGAGCTAGAAGAATGAAACAAATTGTGACTAAATCAGGAAAGATGGCAAAGAACAGCAGAGGGAAGGATCCATATTGCAAGTGTCTGCAAGTTAAAACAGGTTATGTTTTATGATCTTGATTGACACAACACTAAGGAATCTTTAGGCACTATCAAGAGTTATTTGCAATGAACGTGAAGGAGGAAAAGATGATGCCCAGTCACTGTGTGATATAAAAGGTGTGCTGATTCTTGGTTTTCTTCTGTTCTTCTGCAGATAGTACTTCACTCCCTAACAGCAAGGTCTCAGTTATTCTAATCAAGTAATTTTTTTGGAAAAACTATTTCTTCCTTACTTACACCATGCTCTAGGCTGCCTTCTTTTGATTTTTGTGTGTAAATATCTTGCATTGTAATTTAGAGATGAAATATCTGCCTAACCGTTCTCAATCATAAAACTATCTCCTCCTGCAATTTCCTCAGTACCTTTCTTTAATATTCAATTTTTTGAAAAAGCAAGGGCTTAAAAGAGACTTATATACTGCAGAAAGTAACTGCTTGCAGCAGACTTTCCACGTTTCAGCTTCAGCTGCCTTGACTGTCATATGCACGTCACAGCAGTAATATTGTGAAACCACCTCCCTCTGCACACTCCTCTCATAAAAGATTCAAATTATAGCTTCATAAAATCTGTCATAAAGAAGGAAAAAGCAAACTTCAAGCAATCCCTAAACTTGCCTGGACTGGTAGTACCAATCCTTTTCACCACCTCACATGTAGCTTCACCTTTTTTTTTTTTTTTTTTTTAACATCTCTAAGAACAATGTGAAAGACATTGTGGGCATTGATAAATCCACTTGGAAAATAAACACCCCAGGGCAGTTCTGTCTCTAGTGATAGTTCAGGTGCCTTCCAGACAACAGAAGCTACTAGGCAAACAACACAAGCTGGCATGGAAGAGGTCACATGAAGGTTCAGCTGGTGTGACCTCGAGATTCTCGGGGTGAGGAGGGTGTGGACATGTTGGCAGGCTGGGAGAGCTGTGCCTCCAGCACTATGCCACAAATCACTCTCTGAAGGATGCTGACTCAGGCAGATCAAGGAAACGTGCAGTCCTACATTACACCTGGCTGCTACTTATCAACACCTCAGCCCCGTGTGGGAGTTTAAGCCACTCCTGGGTGGTTAGAGGGTTGTTCCACATCTGTATCAACAGAAGAAAAACTCTGCTTTGTGAGGGCCCAGCAAAAGCTCTCAGCAGACACCTGTGCTGATAACAACACCAGCTGTTATTTTTTTGTCACTGGCAGTTTTAAAGCACCCTGTTATCAGCTGCTGCATATTGCTGTAGTAAAGGTGATGCTCTCCCAGAGCCTCCTATTTGGTCATATCATGCAAAGAGCTAATTCTGAAATAAAGCAATAAAAGGGGATCAGAAATAAAAGTCTGATCAATGCAATAGGACTATGTCTAATTGGGTTTATGTTAACAGATCTGTCATTAAAGGAGACTGCTGGCACAGACATAGACTTTTTAATGCTTTTCAGTTTTCAGTGTGAGCAAATATTTCATTTTTTTCCCCAGGGTTGTGTGTTGGTTTTGAGGAAAAAAAAATCAGCTTTCTAGATATAGTTCCTGGGATACCTCAATTTTGTGCTCTGGAAGGGTCAGAAACACAGCTCCACAGAGCCACAATTCCTGCTCAGAAATACTAATTAAAAGCACCTTTGCTTTAATTAATAAGCTGATAATAGGTTTCACCCAAAATTACATGTGTGTGCTAGCAGCTTCCCAGTACCGAATGTGCTGATAACACTTCAACACATAATGCAGTTGTGCCTAAATGACATACTATACAGAACAACTAAGATAACACAAGTTTATTTTACCGGAACTATAAACAAAAGATCAAGTCACGCAATAGTTTTTATTAGTTATTTTTATTTAACAGCTAACAGTCTCCAAAAAGTTGAATATAGTTGAGTGAGGAAAAAATAATAAAAAAACATAAAACCAGTTTAACAAATCTGTGGTTTAATAAGTCATTACCAGATGGTTCATATACTAGGATCACTGTGAATACACAGAGACCTTTACTCAATTCATATACACACCACAAACACAATTGCAATCTAAAACTGATTGCAAAAGCAGAGGAACGGGGGGGAAAAGATATAAGAGTCATCCACCTTACGAGTTTCTGCCAGTCTTGCTTTCAAACACATCCTTAGGTGATCTCACATCATTAGTCACTGAAACGAAGAAATTATTTTAGATCCCAGTTTATTTTTAGGTATATGCTGTCTGAAGACGACACCAATTTTACTGCCATTCTGACACAGCTTAAGCAACACATTCTTCAAAACCATGCCTGTGATTTTCTTTAGTATTTTTGTATTTCCCAGTGCAAGTCCTCACAAAATTATGCAAAATGTGGTAAAAGATCTTCTTATCTCTGAAAAGGGAAGGATGGAAGGGATATTGGTGGTCTGCACCCATGTGATGCCACCTATCCTACCGATGAAAGTAAAATGAGTTAAAATAGGACTTGTGTTGGGACTTATACTATATTTACAAGTTAACTCAGCTAATGTGAATCTCAGGAAGGACTAATACTTACTTTGACTTTTCAGTGTATTTTAGTTAAACAGATTCCTAAACAAATTAAGCTTAGAAAGATCTTTAATTGTGCTAATGGGGTTTTGCTAGTGACAGCCTTTAGCAGAGGCGCAGAAGCTTTCTGAGAAGGAGGGACAGCAGCTAAGCTGAGCCATTTTCCCAAATGGCAAAAATACTCATGCAGGATGAAAAAGGTAAGCTTAAGGCAACCTCTCCTCCACAAAAAGAAAAAAAAAAAGATCAAGTATTGTACATTGCAAAGATCTTAGCACTAACCAACTCAAAATTACTCATAAATCACTGATGCTTCTTGCTGCTTGGTGTTCTGCCTTTTCTTTTCAGTGTTACTGTCCTTAGGACTTAGGATCAAGTACAATTTATTTTTTTGGTTGGTAGATTTCTTCTGACAAATTTTTTTACTGCCTGTACAACATGTCAGTCTTTGGATTTATTTCTGACCTCTCCCGTATTCGCTATTTACTGTTACAAAGCAAGAGTCAGTCAGGATGGACAGCACTCCTGTTGCCAAAAATGAGACCAAAATTAGGAATTTAATCTGGCTGTATCTGCCCATCTACTATAAATTTTGCAAGAACAGCTGATAGGGATTTCTATGAAACCATATCATTTAAGATGAAATTATCTAAATTGACAAATTGTTTTATCTGAAACATTTTAGTTTAGAGAAAAAGGATATTAGACTTTTCATTGTCAAATTTGTTACATATGTGAGTAACAAGGATCAACAAGTTGATCCAAGAATTTACAATTTAAATAGCTGAGATTAATCTTAAGAAGATTTATGAGAAAGCTGATTTGGAATGCTATATTATATAAATTAATAGTGACAGATTTTTCTGGGTAGTACACTTAGGAAATGACTACAAAATTAAACTTGGAGGTCATTATATTCAAAGTTAAGCAGTATAGTTCAAATAAATTATTCTGTTATTTACTGGGAATCAGATGTTCACATGCCATAGCCTATTTAAGTATTTGTATTTTAGTCTATAGTACTTGGCACCTGGGAGCCCCTGGTGGTCTAGTGGTTAAGACGCGGCGCTGTCACCGCCGAGACCCGGGTTCGATTCCTGGTCAGGG
>JAYRBT010000114.1:92080226-92098282 GCA_036023395.1 Myiotriccus ornatus
CCTAAAAAATCCAATGCACAGGCTGGAAGGTGTAAAAGACCTTCCCCGGTTCTTCGTTCGCGAAGACTGGCCATTACACTTGGCACCTAGTTTCTTCATAAAGGGCCTCATAAGGTCAAGGGTGAAGAGTGATAATATGACGTTACCAGTGATCTGCAGTGAATAGGTAAATAGTTTTGATGATAAACAGTGCCATTTGTAGACAGTCCTGATTACCAGTGTTTGTATCAAACATGGCAGTTTTTCTATCAGACACACTTTTCCTAGATAAGATGCTGTTAAAAACGTGCATGTCAGAAAACTAAGCAAGGAAAAGACCTCAAGAAATTATATTTTCTAGTTTATATATCATACCCATCTATATAGCATTTCAAAATGAAGTCTTAACCTTTTGAGTTATGGGTGCTCAGTATTTCTGAAAATAAAATCAGTTTAATTTTCCATAAAATAATCATACCTTGGAGCTTTTCCATTATGAAGTAAGTCTAACATTTTACAGAGCAACTATGCAAATGTAATTTATACCTGAAACAGCCTGCCACCCAGATACTGCTGAACCAGTTTTGAAGAAAAAAAATCATATAATCTTTCTTTATGGAACTTCTATATTCAAATCTCTTCAAAAGACCAAGAAGCTAGAACAATGCAATAGAATGACAATGTTTATAAACCATCGTACTTTGACTGTTCCATAACGTTAACTTGAAATAATTAATTTTTTGTACAGTTTCCATTTCCTTACACTGAGAGAACTCTGAGGGCAGCACTTAGGTTGGAAAGTGTGAGTTACGACCTGCCATTAAGTTACTTGATAACACATTATGAGGATACATCATTTCTATGGAACTTGGAAATATTTAAAGGAGTTTGTACATTTATAGATAAACAGGTGTTATGCAACATACTTTATACATAAACACTACTTTGTACCTGCTAAAAACAAATCCACAGATTGAAGAGGAATTTAAGATTTAAGACATTTGCATACATTTTTCAGGTATACTCAAGGATTTAATAATTTCAACAGATTTTAGCGTTTGAATGATATGCTGTCTTAATGCATTTGACTCAGAATCAGTAACTGTGGTTTCAGCCTAGGTGTAAGGTAGACATAGTTTGCTATTCAGTTAAAGGCACTGAAATAAAATAATACCTTAATTACACATCTGAGCATAATCACTGAGTTTCAATTAGTTTTGAAAACTCAGTTTAGAAATGTAAGTTTACACCCACAGGTGTGAGCTGAGTAACATGGGCAGCCTTGTCCTTTTACCAAAGAAATGTATCTAGCGATGGTCATGAAGATGTGGCAACACGAGCCCTCAGCTGGCTACAGAGGCACTTGGACTAGAGGAAGCTACAGCATTTGTGGATCTGCCCTGGTAGCACAGCTCCTGCTGACTACACCAGATGGAGCTCAGGCATGCTCACTCACACTGAGTGCACATCTTCTAATACACTGCAACATAATCAACTTCACTTAAAGATTAAATAATATCATTCCACTTCCTCTGAGTGAATAATGATTCAGTCATTTTAAGTCCAAAGGTGTAAAACAAATAAATAAAAGCAAGATCACTTTTATTAGGAAAGTACTATATTTCAGAAACTAAAGATTTCACAAGATGAAGTCTTATACAAGTATTAAAAATGTAGAAAAAATTCTCCTATATTTACGAATATGTAACTTGCATTTTCATAGAAATTTTCTTCATAGCTTATTTTTTTGTTGAATCCAAACTAGGCGTGTTTCCTTACAACCATATGGAAGCTCTTGAGTTAGCTCACAGCTGAAAAATTTAGTTTACCACGGGACATATTGTATACTGAGTGATTGAATCTGAAATAAATTAAATAAAAAAGCAGGATTATTTAAGATAAAATGCAAAAGAAATAGAGGATAAAGCAACCACATACTTCAGAGCAATTTCTGTTATAAAACAGTTTGGTGGAGCTGAGAATCCAGAGAGAGAAAATAAATGCAAACAGTCAAATGATAATAGTGCAAGCACTTACCATTTATTAAGTTTTAAAAAGGTGCTGCATTATTGACACATATGCTATTTATTCTGGTCAACCTTAAGTGAATTACTTGGCCGCTGGTATTAACAGCAGAAAGCAGACAGCCACAAACCAACTGGATTGCAACAGTGAAGTGTCAAAGATTAGAAAAAACTTGACATCTATTTGATTAAGATAGCAATTTATAGGTGACATTGTTCATCCTACTATGTACACAGGTGCTGAGGAAGGGGCAGAGCTTCAAAGGCCTGTATCATTCCTTTAAAGTGTTATACAGAAATACTTCTTTTTTTCTGAGCTTTGATGATTCACTGTTTAAAACCCATTAGCTGGAGCTTGTGTCACTGTGTTTTGTGAGAGGGATATATCAATTAGAAAAGGCACCATCAGACTGCAAAAGTGAACTGAGAAATTTGTAAAGGGCACAAAGAATTCAGAATCATTTTTCTTTAGCAGATGGATACGCAATTCCTTCAGTTCACTGATAAGCTGAAGGTGGCCTGTCCAGCTGCAGGCAGTTCGTGAGATCCTGGACCTGAGCTGAGGCAGAACTTCATAAGCCCAGTAGAAGAGTGGGGCATACCATATAAATCACATGGCACTTTAGGTCATTACATTTGTCCACCTGGAATTTATGACTGGAGTACTACTACAGGAAACTTCTGTGTTTAACTTACTCTTATTTTTAGTCCTGCAGAAACCTCTGGTTTCCTCATCTGGTCACTTTCTTTTGCCACACTTGCTCTTAAAGTCTTTGAAGCCAGAGAAAGGCACAATAAACAGTGCCACCTTCTTATGCCTCTCTTGCTAATTTTCACAATTTTATCTTATACCTTAAGTAAGTATGAAATAAAATTTACATTTATATGAGTGGTTTTTCCCTTATAGATCACTTTTCCTTTCTTCGTTAGTGGTAGTTTCTTTCAGGTTTTAAGTTATTTGATCTTATTTTTTCTTGTGTGAAGAAGGTCCCTTTTTGAAAAACACCCTTGTCTGAATAAAAAGAGAGACTGTCAGACTGTGTCGTGAATGAGTCGGAAAAGTGATAGACTAACAACTCTCAGAAACTTAACAGCAGATTTTAAAAAGAAACCTTTTGCAAGTGAAATACAGACTGCAGAAAATTGTCTTTCAGATGTGCAGTACAGAATTCAGGACAGATTATCAGAGGGTGCCATTTACCATATTTCAGTAGTGCTATACTGATTTATACCACTTAAAAACCTTTCTTACTACACCTAAAATTGAAATGCATGCCATTTTAGAAAGTAGTCTTAGCTGCAAGAGAAAGTCCTGACCATGGAGAGAACTTTCCTGAAAATGTAGCTGTAGCAGTTAGTTCTATTTTCTTCCCTCTATAATCTCAATTTAGTGACCTATTTGTGATAAATTTTTGAATACATATTCTGCAATATTTTACCTAAGTTGAAATTTATTGTCTTGTCTAATACACGTTTATGATAAAGAAATTATTTCCTCGTACTTATTTCCTTGTGTTTTTTTTCTTATACAGATTTTTCCTGATGTGAGGCTTTACGTATTTTCCCTCCTAAAGGTTGTATAAGTTCAATGAGCTTTTTGCAGGGTGGTTCAATGGTAGGAGATATAAACATGACAGGCTGGTTTGAAAAAAGATTCCGCTAGTATTTTCCTGTTGATAAGTGACGCTGAAGTCTGCAGATCTGTATTTGAGGAAACAAGAAAATTTATTAACCAATGTGTTACATTTTCACTCAAAGCAAAACTAATCCTTGGTTTCTCTAATTCAGAAAAAAAAGATATAATATATGAGTTGCAAGTTTACTTTTTCAAGTGTATCACAAATTCTTGTGTAAAATATACAAAGAATTTGCTCTACTTGATTGATACAATTCTCAAACCAGAGTTTGAGAATATTTCATTATAGGTCAGCAGTATTATTTTTCACCATAGTCTTACATTCTTATGGCACTGGCCATCACACAGAAATATTAAAGAATATGATAAATAATGCAACAGTCTTGCAGCACAAATACAAACTGTGATAGCCTTTATAATATATAATCCTCATCGGTTCATATTGGGGAGTTTTACAAATGTATCTAATTCAGAGCTTAAACTACTTAAGGATCTCTTTTTCCCTCCTGTTCTCCACAGATATGAACTGTATTTTCTCTTAGATGTATGAAGTGACTCCAATCCCGACACAAACATGCTGTGAAACCATAGGCACTTTAGAATCAATGAGATAATGTATATGCTGGGCAGCCAAAGTGAGTCTTTACCAAGTTACAGGGGTTTTAAAGTTAGCATTACCTAACTTACTATAAAGCCAAACAGTTCACAGCATGTCCACAGATAAAAGTTGAAGTGAATTGCCTCAGCACTTCAGATCAATTAACTAGAGCTAGAGCAAACACCTGCAAAGTGTAAACCCACACTAACATGAGACTTCGTAGCTCAGTGTCTCTGTGTCACTGGCCTCTACTATTCTGGGACATGTCAATCCTAATCTGAATTTTGAGATCTCCATCAATAAACAATTCAACTTTTTCTGATTGTTAACTCCTTGATTGCTCTCCTGAGAATAAAATTAGATTGATTCTTTGTATTCTGAATTCAGTAAATTATAAAGACAGTGACTGCTATGGTTGAAGCAGACTAAAAAGACTCAATCACAATCCAAGAAATGCCCTATATTTTCTATTTTCTATTCCTCTGTGAACTTAAATTTATGAATGTCATGGCACCTGATCCTGTCTCATGGAAATTGAAGAGCTGCTAAATAATTTTGTTGATCACAGTACCAATGGAGAGTTATATTGCAGATTTTGGAGGATCCAAATTCATTAACTATATCCAATGGCCTTTCCTGTAAATTGGCACCCAGTGCCTTATACACATGCAGAAGATCTGGTTTTGGACTCAGTGGAGTACTGCCTACCTCCATCTGAGCAGAATGCTCTTCTACAAATCCCTGTCTGCTGGGCATCTTGATGTGATGGAGACCAGAAAATTAATAATTGTACTGTTTTAATATATGGTATCAGATTTAGAATTCACTTGCTGATGGATCTTGTGAGGCTTAGAGGCCTTAATCACTCTCTTAAAAGGTGACTAGGTCAGGAACATAAAACACTGCAATCTCCAACGTACAGAGCAGTGTGATTTTGGTATTACTAGGACTGCAATAATTAAATTTTATCAATTTAAAAACTGTGTAATTGTGAAACTATAAAGTGCTTGTGGTAAGCAAGGTCAAAGGATTAAAGTTTCACTATAATGAAAAACAACAAGCTCCCTGGAACTGTTTATTGGCATAAATCAGATGGAACTGATAGAAAAAAGACAATTATCAAGAGACTATAATACTAGTTTATCTAAAATAAATCAGATTAAAGTAAAATCTACAGAAGTCACACTGATTTTGTCAACTTGGAACTCTAAGATTTTCAAGGTGAAAATTGTTAGGATTGAGAAGTTTTTAATTTAAGAAAGCAATTGGACTTGTGGTAGATAGAAGACAACAAATATAAATTGTTGCGATCTGCTATTTCACATATTTTATGGAATATGATTTAAAAGGGCTAATTGTATTCCCACTTCCTTAAATATTTTCCCTGAAAAGATTTATTTGGTGCCACTGTAATGAAAACTCATTTATATGATACATCTTCCTGTAGAAACAACTGTTGAATGAAATTAATATTAAAGCAAATGTTTACATAGCTAATCATCAAATTGGGAAATCCAAATTTTAAGGACCCAACAGAGCTCAGCTCAGCTGATGCCCGCAAATAGCATGCTTTATTTTATGCATTTAGAACATACTATGAGCACCCAGGGAAGTGAAGTGCTGACATGCTTTAGAGCAGGTTTTCTTAAACTGCCTTTACAATTTAATCTGGGTGCACTTGAGGGGAGGACAGGGTAAGAACACAGTACATCTTTGTGGTATTGCCAAAGGAAAGCTTCAACATGCACCGTCGTATTTATGTTTCCTTTGTCTGGATCACCACCACTGCCACTCTCCCAACTGGCTGTACTTGGATTTGCTCAAGCACGTCGGGACCACTCACAGGCCACAGAGAAAGGGAAAAATCACAGCCCTTACGTTCAGAGCTCAGAGAGCAGTCTGAAAGGTTAACTTTGCTTTCTGGCCCACTAACCTGACAGAAACACCTCTGGCCAGTTGCTGAAAGGGCAGCCAGCTGACCACACAGGGTTTGGTGGTGGGATGAGAGGGCACAACTAAGCTCTTCCCCCTGAATTGACTCAGCTGCCTTCGCAATATCAAAGCCTTCGCGACACTCCAGGGGTGCTCCCAGCCCTTTGAAACCACACACATCTCGTGTAAGCTTTTAAAAATAAATAAATAATTCCTTAGCAGAGACCAAGCCTGGGAAAATATCAGACCCCAAAAGGGACTATTTCCACAAATTGTGTATCTATAAGTCAGTAGTTATGGTTACAGTTTTGTCAGTCCCTATTATAACAGACAGCACCAATTTTCCTTTCCAGTTTTATTCTTTAGCAGATGGACAGAGAAACAAAATGCTTTAAAAACACCTATTTAATCTTTTTGGTAAGATTCTAAGCATTAACCTCATTCTTTCACTAGCTGGGTGAATGGCAGGAAGACACCTTTTACATGCATGCATTTCTCATAAATGCACTATTAATTTAGTTGTTTGTTTGAATGTAGGTTTCAAAAAGGAAAAAAAATCACTGTTGACAGAAGTAAAACTTAAGGAGAATGTATGATAAATAAATAAAGCCTTTCTTCTCTGTAAAGAAAAAAACCCACAGAAAACATTTCGCCAGCTGTTGTCCCTCCTGTGACTGGTTTTCAATCCCCACAAGCCAAATGAGTATATACTATAAAAAACCCCAAACTCTGCAATTTTCTCTAGAACCTTATGAAAATGTCTTGTGCTGGGTGAGTTGCCAGAACAAACACAAAACTCCATATAAGTCCAAGGGTGTGATCTTTTCATGAGGCTCAGGAGATAGCTATCAAGTGCCACAAAGGTATTATCTCTGAATAAATACCTGAATTCATGCAATATGTAAGAAAATAATTATTCTGGATATAACTGGACATTTTTTAGCACTGAAACTGCTAATTTCCTATACACAGCACACAGTTTTTAGTGTCCAACTTCCAGAAAAGCGCACATGAAGATATTTCCAGTCTAAATTGGTATTAGAATAAGAATACTTCACAAAACCTACATGATTATGACTTATTACAATTAATAGAAATTGTATTTGTAGGCTGGAATTGATAATGTGAAGTGTAGTATTAGCTTCAAAAATATATACAATGTAGCCACCTTTAATGATTATACATCTGAAAATTTGTGCGTGCATTACACAATCAATGCATGCATTATTAATCTTTATTATTAATTTAAATTAGTCACCAGAGATAAATAAATCTACAAAAATTAACTTTTGATTTATTTTATCATTATTATTTGAGCATCTACTATAGCATTTACTGAACTTATGGAAAGCTGTGCCTTGGTTACTGTTACTTGTAAAAATAATAAATATATTCTCTTAAATGCAAACAGCAGAAGATAAAATTGCAGACACAAGTTCGAAGGGAGAAGATTGTATATTTCTTGGTTTATGTCTATCCAAAGACCAACTATTATTTCATTTCAAATTGATGAGAAATTGCTCATTTTCACTAAAAAGAAAATTATGTGACTGTTGAAGTCTTATGGATTAGTTCATCACTCTGCAACTAAATGACAGAAAAGCATAAAACTGATAAACACCAAAACCCACAAGCTTTATGGTTTCATAATGTACTAATTTATAAAAAAAAGATATAAAATAGCATATCCATTTAATATAGTTGAGTGGTGTTGCTGCAGAAATATTAAGCTCTGAGATTTTAATATTCATATGATTTCAATACGGTGCATTATACTGGCCAAGTAATGTTTATATTTTCAGTTACTGTAAATCTTCATGAAGCCGTTGTGAAGAATGAAATCAAAATTACCACTCTGTTAGGAAACATCATGGTTGCATGGTGATGTGCATTTTCAGAGAGTCCATCATTTAGTAAAAATTTAAAAGAAAAACTCATATGTGGAACCCCATGTACATGTAAAGATCAAGGGCTCACACACATCCACACAAGTGGAGCACTAGCCTGCTTCTGATAAAGGCGAGAGTATTGCAGTGTGCAGACTTCTGAAAGTACAGTTGTCCTGCAGTGAGGAATTTGCAGAATCTGCAGGACCCTACAGGGATCAAGGAGGTTTGTGTTAACAATGCAGTACTGCTGCAGGACAAAGAAGAAATGCTCTCTTTTTCATCTTTCTAAATATCAGGTTTAATAGGATAGAAGCAAATAAGCAAACAGCAACTCAATTTTTGTAGGAACAATCTGTGCCATACATTTTCTACTTAAATGAAAAGCTCATCATTTTAGTTTGCTTTCTCTTATTTTAACAGTTTGCTGATATTTTTTAACATGTTGAGAATACTAAAATTGAAAGAGTATTCACTAAAAACTTTAAAAATTACATTGAATTGCTGTGCTAGATAAATAAACTGGTTCTCTCTGGTATAAAAGGAGCATGCTAAGAGCTGGAAGCAACTTTCTTCAGCAAGCTGTTTCACAAAGAAGTAGATCCTCAGCTTTGAGGAATCTTAGATAAGTTCATGGAACATCACACAAATGCAGGACCCCAAGTGGTTCAGGACATACTACCATTCTACATCCCAGCAGCACCCAGAACCTTATTCCACTCCTTGGTATGACATGCATTTGTTATTGCTAGCGAAGTTTTCCATTCGCAGAGCAAACATTCAACTTGCAACATTCATTAATTAATTGCAAATATTGCATCCTTATTTGTGACTATTCGAACAATGCTTACTCATTGGTTATCAGTATCCTTTGGCTAAAACAGAAGTTCTCTTTCTGTCGAGTCAGAGAAGCATAAGCCTTTAGACAGAAGAGAGAACATACTTTTTGGACACTTGATAAGGCTCCCCAGCATGTGCACACACCTGTAGATTAAGTACAGGCAAGCTGAGTGTAGGTTTCTGTGGCAGAAGACAGCTGGTGCCCTGAGCCAAGAGCCAGAAGTGGAGGCAGATAGAGTGGAAAATTTGGTCCAGAAAAAAGAAACCTTCGAAGTCTGGTCTTGAAAAACAAAAAGGAAAGCAAGAGAAGGAAAAATGGCATAGAGTCAAGACTGTGTTATCTGGAAAGTTCTTCAAAACTCAGTTTCTTCCCCTCCTCTGATAGTGCTTCATGTAAGTGTTTCCTGGCCAAGGCAAGGGCCAAGGGAAGAACATTTGAATCCAGACAATTTAGATGATATTATTTCTTTCTACTGCATTTTGGCAGACAACTTTGCTTCTCTCAAATCCCACAGACTGATAAGAAAAGTTAATTTCACCAATTTATTCTCTGAAAGACCAAGTCCAGTGGGAATACTGTATGAAAATGTTTGGCAAATAAATCTACTGTTTGGCTGATATTCAAAACTATACTGGAAGACGTTTGAACATTTTTTTCTGGCATAGCAAATTTTTGCAGGAAAAAACATAACAAATTCACTTATTTTTAGTTTAATTTCCTTGTTTTCCAGAGGTAGAACTATTTTTAAATACTATGTAATATCAACTTAATCAACTATAGATTAATAAAAAACAAACCAGGGTAAAACAATAAATCTTTTCTCTTTTGAGGATAAGTATGACTTCTAAATCAAGGAGCTGTTTTCCCAATATATATAATCTAAAACCACTGTGATAGTATTGTAAGATGTGGTCACTTTACTAGAACTATTTGTTTAGAACTTCAAAAGTATACTGAAAGAAATATGCTTGCATTTGGTTTCAACACAAACTAATTATTTCTGAAATTAAAAAAAATCCTTTGATTAAAAATTAGCTGAAAAAGGAAGTATTTTTCAGGATTAGAAATGAAAACTTTTCTTCAGAAATACCTCAAAACTTGCCCATCTTTGATTTTATCCTTTTTCAAGAGAACTTAAGTGACTATCAGAGAGTGATGAGACTGCAAATTGCAATTGCAAACTTCCGTCAAAATTCTCTATATAATTACCAATTATAATTGGGAGGTGTTTTCCTCACCCAAATATCAATAAAGCAGCACTGTGCCATGCATCACACCAAAGTGGAGTATGAATGTGGCACATACGACTCTGAGTCCTGCACCACTGGCGTACCTTGAGGGTTACAAACACTACATGTGACAAGCCCCCAAGAATCCCAGTAAAATTCAAAGGCAGAAATCTTCCACCTCCATACAGAAGTAGTCCAACGCTTATCTTCTCTCACAGTTAGAAAGCTTTCTTTAATAATATGACTGAAATCGCCTCTGCTGCATTTTCAGCCCGTTATTTCTTGTCCTAGTGCCAAAGGACATGGAGAACAACTTCTTCTTTTCCTATTTGCAACAACCTTTGAAATATTTGAAGACAGCTATCATGTCTCCACTCAGTCTTCTCTAGACTAAACAAACACAGTTCTTTCAGTCTTTGCTCCTGGGTCATATTTTGTAGACCTCTGATCATTTTGTTATTCTCCCCTGGATTCTTGCCAATGGATCCACATCTTTCCTGAAGTGTAGTGCCCAAAGCTAGACATGGTATTCCAGCTCAGGCCCCACCACTGCTCCCTGTACACTGTGAACAATTCATGTCTCTTATGCTTAGCATGCCTGTTAACACATCCTAGTATGCCTGTTTCCTTTATCTGAGTATGACAGAGGTTATATATATTAGTTTGGATCCTCTATTGAGTTGCTCTTTGGGCAGAAATATTGCATTGTGAATCTGCAAGTCTTTATTTCTCCCCCTTCGCACTTGTCCTTACTGAACTCCATCATACTTATTTCTGATCATTCCTTCTATCTCTCAGGGTTATTTTAATTCCAGTCTGTTGTAGTTTGGTCCTGGTGGTAGCTAAGCACCACACAGCCTCTTTGTGCTGAGCACCACACACCTCTTCCCCACTTTGTGCGATGTGGGGGAGTGGTGTGGAAATTCAAAAGGGTGAGATTGAGACAACTCATGAGGTGAGTTGAAGACAGTTTAGTAGTTAAAGAACTTGCAGTGTCAGTCTCCAGTTCTACTACTTTAGGTCATGATTAAGCAAGTTTTCCAGCCTGGCAGCTGAGCAAAATCCTAGACAAAAAATGCAGGATATGGATGGAATAGTTGTACCTTCTATGCCAGTGGTTCCTGCGTGTGCTGGTGTGGTGGCCTCATTACAGGTATGACAAAGAACTCAAATGAGCATATATGAATCATCTGTGCAGCAGATCTAAGTAAGCCACATACAATCTACCATTTTATATCTGGCATTATTGATAGGACTCTCCAACTAATTCAGTTTTTAAATGCATGCAAGGTCATATGTCTCAAAAACACAAAAGAAGTAAAGAAAGAACAGAAAGTTTTTTCCTGTAATTCAGCTGACAGTTGAACAAAAGCAGTTGAGACAATATGCAAACCAAGGCAATCTCATCCTCCAAATAATTTGCTTTAGATGACCAGCCATAACTTTAAAAGGTATGTAATATATACATGGACATGTTTTTCCTCACAGCTGACAAAGATCTATTCTTGCTGGATATATCCTCACAAGACCTTTGGCAAAATGCTACTCACATTCTTACTGGTCTAGTTTAGTGCAATTTTGAAACTGATCTCTTGGTCATTCCAACTGAGTGTACATTTTGTTCCCACTGTGGAGCAGCCATCAGGGGCACACACCGTACTCTGTTTGGATGAAATACACGGGAAGGTGTGACCAGTTCAGGCGAGCAGGCTGGAAGGAGCCAGAGCCCCAGGTATGTGTTGTGTGCATGGTGCTCTTGGCACCAGCTCATGCTCTGCCGATCCCCTTCCATTTGCCTGTGTTACTGACTTACAGACACAGGCACAAGCGAGCATAGAGTCACTTCTGGCAGAGGTAGTGTGCTAGTGATGTAGGTGTAGGATGCTTCTTTCAAATGGAATTATTACTCACACTCAAATGACCTCAACTAAATGTACCCAATTTTATAGGTTGCCTGTATTGGTATCTCATAGTTCATTCTCATGTGGGAACAGGAAGGAGGAAGATTACTTGTCCTTGGCATTTATTTCCTCATATTGAAAACATTTACCTACATTTTATATAAAGAATCCTAGAGGCTTATTGAACTCTCCCAACCCACATAAGGCAAATTATCTATTGTTTTGGTTTTGGGTGTTTTTTTTTTGGGCAGACTGATAGCTATTGCATGAGGCCAGTATGTAATCTAGGAATAAATTATTAATTTCAGCAGAGTAGTTTAAGGAATGAAGTATTAATGAAGTAAATAGCAATGTTTAATCATATGGGAGTAAACACATCTGCATTTTCACAGACTGAAAGAATACATTTCCAGATAACTATATTTCAGTGATGAAAGACCACACTGAAACAGAAATTCCATGAGCTAATAACATGCTGCAGTTCATGGAAAACAACTTGATACTCCCCATGGTTAAATACTACAAATAATGAAGACATGAGGCATGGAAGCCTAGTGTTTGCGTTTAAAAAAAATTATAAGCTCATTTCAACTACCTTAGACTTTTCAAATATTGAATCATTTTGGACTGTCCAGCTTTCTTTTTTAATCAACACAGGATATTGTTTAGCGAGTTTCAAGAATAACATTTGTTTTGCTGGCTTAGGGAAGTGGGGAATCCTTCCATTCGCCTTTAACAGTAAATGATAAATCCAATGCTGTCAACAGATTTGCTATACCTGGCAATGTGCAGATGAATAATTCTTTGATAAATAAAGGATTTTTCGATTCCAGTAATAACAAAGTGAGTGATCTTGTTGAAAGGAAAAGCCTGGCAAATGTGAAGGGTTACACAGATGCTCCCAAAAGGCTTGTTTCCCAAACAGCTATATTAACCCACAATAAAAGTAATCTTAACATTAAAAATAATTCCTAGTTTTATCTTTAAAATATGAAAATGTGAGTCCTCTTGCTCTGCCTCAGCAGATTGAAATGTTTTAAGTGAAGGCAGAATACATTATTCTCTCTACTCTTCTTTTAGCTGAATGCCACTGCAACGCTCAGCAGTAACTCAGTGTGTGCCAAACATGAATATTTTTAAGTGTCATTTGAGTTTTAAAGGCTACAGTAAGTGATGGGAACACAATCGTCTTGGGAATCTACAAATAACTTTAAAAAAGCTCATAAATCTGGCTTTCATGGTTTGGTTTTCAACAGCTTTATGAAATATGTCAAAGCTTGAACACAGTGAGTTCGTTTTCCTTCAAATTTTTTAGGCTTGACTTCTCTCAATCTTTTTTTTTTTTGATATGGTGCAATGAGACAAATAAAAAGGACTTCACTTTAAAAAAATCAGGCATCAGCATATCAGTTTTTTGTAAAGTTGGTTCCTTATTTTAATTTTTCTTTGGATCAACAGAGGAAAAACTAAGTAGGGCAGCCTAAAGTATTCCCTCATCAAGAAATATATAAAATGTTTCTGTTCAGCACCCAATATATTACAACATAACAGACCACATATTAATGAAAAAGTTGTCTATAATTAAAAGCTGTTTTTTCTTCAGTTGTTTAGAAAGATGCATGGTAATGATGAAGCACAGCAGAAATCTGGAGAGCTGCATTCAGAAGTCCCATGCAAACCTCTCTACATACAGGGAAACACATGCACTACACTTGGCTTCCAAGCAGGAAACACTTGGTTTTAAAAATATGAACTAAAGGTTCAGTTGAAATTCAATGTTCAACAGAGAAAACTCTTTAAAAGTGAGAATTACAAAAACAAATCCACTCAAAGATTACCTAGCATCACACAACTGGATGTCACTGCTGTGGAATGGTGCCAGCTGCAAGACTAGACCTAGTTGTGGTTCCTTTCAGAAACTCCAGAAAGACTGAGTTGCTGATCATGCTGACATGATCAACTCTGCTCTACAACTTCCCTGTGTAGTACTGCTTGGCAAGAATACTTCTTTATGCGTAATAACATCTCTTCTTCACTTAATCTACATCACAAACTGGAAGAAAAGATCCCATAGGGAGCATGGAAAGCAAAGTCATTTAATTTTCCAGCACTAGGAGTAGCAAGTGGAATTGCCAGCACACACACAACAAAAAAACCCCAGGTGTTTAAATTTTATCAATTATGTTTTAAAATTACCAGTACTCATGAAAAGTTTTTTGGAGAGCACCACTTTCTCCATTTTGATATCTCAGTTGTTGCTGTGAGTAAGAAGAAATTTGGAACATGTCTTATTTAGAATGCAATCATATTCCTGATAAGGATTTCAAATGCATTTGGGATTTCAACATGTAATAACTTTTCTACTTTTTTAGCACTTATTTCTAGTGTAGCATTTTTAATGACAAAGATGATGGAACAATATTAATTTGACTGTTTTATATTTGCATGTGGTCTTGCAGAAACTATTTTAATTAAGATAAAATAAAAGTATGACTCTACGGGTGAAGCTATTGAAGTGTAAATCTAAAGTGGCAATGACAAATCAATTCACAAAAAATTCCAGTTCTGTTTACTGAAAGTGTAATGGTGATCTACCAAAAACCTTTTCTTAAAAAAAGAAATATTCTTGTAAATTCCATATGGAATTTGGTTTTGTTTCACATTGAGCCTGACAGCTATGATACAGTTAAATACAGAGAACTAGGCAGGCTTATTATGGTAGTGGACTTTCAGTGACTTCTTATGCTAGCTGGGCAAAGTTTGTAGGGTCAAGCTGCTGACCCTGTCCTCCTTTCTTAGTTCCTTTCCTATATTCCTACCATTCTTCATCTAAGAATGGTGCAGGACAGAGAGGCTACTACTTTCTAGTCTGTCTGGATTTTTCCTGAAGTGCTTTAACTTTAGTGAAAGCAAAAAGCCTTTTAAAGAGGTTATCCTTATATAAGCAAGCAGTTGCAATTTGAAAACCAAAAACTGTACAAAAAATATGAGCAACTGGGATTTGAGCTTAAATGCAAGATAAATACTCTGGAGCACAGAAACAGTAATGATCTACAAGCAAGATTACTAGTTATTTTCTAGTCAAACATCTGGATAGCTTAGATAAAATACAAATGCTCAGTAACTCTGCTCCTGCAAACTAGTTTTCTAGTAAAAGTATGTGAATAAATATTTACCATATTTGGGTCTGTCCAGAATTCCCACTAAAATCAGTGGGAATAAGGTGGGTATATCAGGAATACAACTTTAGTCCTATAACAATGCAAACTACCATGGTGTAACAGAAGATATTGTTCCTTGCACACATACTGTACTAAAGTATATACACAGAGAATGAGGAAAAAGAATCTAATCGAGCTAGCCCTGCGTTAGGGCAAAGGTTTAAAAATCTCCTGAACACTCAGTGCACTCGTGTAAAATTGACGAGCTAACATGATAATTCTAATGCTATCCATGGATTTTTTTTCTCAAAATTGCATTATTGGTTAAAATGCTAATGCATTTGTCCTTATGCTATGGACTGGTACTGGGAAAGCTATAAAGCCATCATTGCTCAGACTGTTGATGCAGGAAAGAACTTACTACACAACACTGGAATACTCCTGGGGTTAAGCAGAGGAAGAGTAATGATGGGATTTGGAGGGAATTCAATAAAATCCTTCTCATTCAAAGATGGCCAGTGTCATGAAGACTTTGAAGGAAGGGAAAAGCTAAGTTGTGCAGAGAAGATATTCACATAAACTATAAAGTGTTTTTTAAAGATTTCACAGCTAAAGAAAACTTCATGGTATCATCACACTTTGTTCTGCTATATAACAGACCTCTTATTCCAAATAAATGTGATAATTAAACATTAAATAATCCCATACTAAGCTTAAAACAGTAGTTTTATCAATTACAACCTTATCACAGCTGATTACTTTTCCAGTTTGCAGTAAAGCTGAAATCAGGTATGAGATGACTAGAAGAAGGAAAAATAAGAATACTCTGAGTAAGCAAGTTTTATATTATTTCATAAATGAAATTAACACATCAGGTTTCTTCTGCTCATTAAAAGCTGAATATATTCACCCAGACACACTCCGATAGTGCCAGCATGAGATAGTCACAAAGCATGCACATCAGGGTGACAGCTAAAAGGCAACAGAGAGCTTTGCACACAATCTAAAACTAAATCTGTATGTAATTTCCTTCCCTTTGTTAACTGAAGATTAAATCCAAATCAAGGGGAAACCTTCTATGAGGCTACTTCCAACAACAGATGACTCAACTAGCACCTGAGAATTTGTTGTGCTTGTATGTACTGAGGTTCTGAACTTCCTGTTTCAATAAAATACCAAACAAGTTGTGTTTCCTTTACAAATAAGCTATTACATCAAACCCCGTTCCTATAATTTCAGTTTTTGTCCACATTCCAACATTTTCTTTGGCAAATGTAGAAACATTCTAATTAAAGAGAAGAGAAAAACAAGCATCATTCATCATGGTAAGAATGAATGCTCAAGAGAACATCCTTACTGGTTACTTTGTTCATTCAGTTTAATTTGGCTTTAAGTGCACTTAATTATGGAATGCAGTTCTCTGAGATGAAACATGGATAACAGCGTTTCCACTAATAGTGTCTCATGAAAGCTATTGAAGGTAATAATCAGTAACTCTAATGCCACACAAATGTAACACAACCTGTGTCAAGTGATTAAAAAAATATTTTCAGAACACCAGAATACTTGTAATACACTATTCTGTGACATATAATTCGATTTTTTTTAAAACGGAAAGATTCCTGTGTTTTCTTTAATGTGATCTATAAGATAAGAGCAATAAGAATCCTTTACAATGTTCTCTTTCCTTATTCCTCAAAGTTTTTGTTAGATTTCAGATGAAAGACTTCTGTCTACTTCATTTGCAATTACCATGACAAAGACAAATTCCCATGAAAAATTAAACACCAGACCTGCAAATACAACATAATATAATTGTCTGGCTAGGTACAATACAGCCTATATTTGACAACGTATGTGGTTTCTTTCCTAAATTTATTTAATCATACAATTAGAAGTGCTGATTTACCAAGGCAGAAGTTCAAACTTAAAATGACATAATAAAAGGAGTTATAATTAGACAAATGTAATTTTGAATAACTAAAGTAAATACTGCTAACAGGTGTTCATGTGCACATTGTATCTTTGTGGAAAGCACTGCTTCTTCTTTTGTAAACTAAAGGTAAGTTCTCCAGTATATGCAGTTAAAACCCCAGCCAGCTGCTCAGACTTTTGTTCTAGACACATCTGAAATGCAGCAGAAAAAACATGAACTGTAAATGGTTGAAGCCAATAGAGGATGCTGAAAACTTCTGATAAAAGAACCACTACTACTTCTGCAACACCCTCCAAAGACGGCGTGAAAATAGAAATAGTCCACTTAATCCTGGAAAAATCCTAAATTTGAGAAACAATCTCACCCAAAAAGGAGAATGACTTGGGGGTGTTGGTTGAGAATAAGCCAGCAGCTCTAGAGGACTGGTGTCAAGCTCTAGGGGAAAGCAAACAACAGGAGATTGGGTGGCAGTGTGTGCTTGCAGCCCAGAAAACCAAGAAAGGCAACCATAACCTGGGGTGCATCAAAAGCAATGTGGCCAGCATGTTGAGGGAAGTGACTCTGCCCCTCTCCTCTGCTCTCATAAGACCCCACCTGGAGTGCTGCATCCAGCTCTGGGTTCCCCAGCATAAGAAGGACATGAACCTTTTGGAGCAATTCCAGAGGAGGCCACAAAGATGATCACAGGGCTGGAGCACCTCTCTAGTGAAGACAGGCTGAGAGAGCTGGGGTTGTTCAGCCTGGGAGAAGGCTCCTGGGAGACCTTAGAGCACCCTCCAGTACCTAAAGGGGGCTTACAAGAAAGCTGGGGAGAGACTTTTTACAAGGGCAGTAGTTGCTGGAGAGCAGTTAGGTGGAAAGGGATCTGGGGGTGCTGATTGACAGGAAGCTGAACATGAGCCAGCAGTGTGCCCAGGTGGCCAAGAAGGCCAA
>JAYRBT010000114.1:92107032-92139374 GCA_036023395.1 Myiotriccus ornatus
GCCCCGGCAGATGAACCTTAGGATTAAAGGGTGGGCTCAGTTCCGCGCACACTGTAACTCACCTAAAAAATTCAATGTGCAGGCTGGAAGGTGTAAAGACCTTCCCCGGTTCTTCGTTCGCGAAGACTGGCCATAAAAAAAAAAAGCTATTAGTAACATCCCACAGGCTATGACTGAAGCAGTGACAACTGAGAATGTATCATTTAACACCAAATCTGAAGCTTTATCAATTTATAATAGAATTTGATCAGAGATTTGACTGAAAATATTGACATAAAAATCAAGTAAGAACATACAACTACAAGTAAGATGTTCTATAATCAAGTTTAAACTGAAGTTACTAAGCTAAAATTGAAATATTTTAAAGGATTTGTAAATATAAGTCAGTTTGACTGTCGCTAGGCTGAATGGGGATTCACATTCAAACAATACAAACATCATCAATTAATGTTTTCAGATTTCCTGTACATATATTTCTAGTGGGAGAAAATAAAGTTTTAAAAATATTTGAATTTTCTGTGTAGTAAAACTACTCAAAAAGTAAATCAGATTTAGATAACGTGAAAGACCAGTAAGAGGACTTTCTAATTGGTTTGTGTTGGGAAGAAAATATACCACTTTCATGATAGCATACTCATAAGAGATTTGATCCTCTGTACACATTCCAATGGAGATGGAGGATTGTCTTTCCAGCAAATGATTTATTTGGAGAGATAAAGAACAGACTGTTACTCAGCCAGTGAGGTATCTATGTTAATATTTACAGAGTAATAGGTCTTAAGGAGGCAAGGAGTCCAAACTCAAAGAAGCCCTAATCTTAGTATCTGTATGCAGGTAATCTTTGTCCTGCCCCATCATGGGTTCTGATGCCTCACTAACTGGGGAAAAAAACCCACTTTTGTTCCTTGCTTTCCTTGTACAACAGTAAGACCAATGATAAAAAGAATGCCTAGTTTTTGTGGCAGAATCAGAAAGAGGGTGGGCACTGTTTTTGAGAACTATTACTGAACTATGTTTATTAGTACTGAAAAAAGAAAATATTTATCTTTATGGACTGCAAAAATAGTTTGCAGTTGCTCTACCCTCTTCAAATTACACATCCATAATACAGTTCAACAAATACGAATATATGAAAATATGCTGCAAATATTTTTCTTGCACTCTCCATAAAAAGGTTAGAGCACGTACTGTATTTTTTTCTTGAGGGAAACAGATGTCAGGAACTAGGTACCTTACTGTTGCTGTAAATGTCCTCTCTCTCTCTGAAAGCTTTGTTTATTCCTCTTACACAGTTTCTTACTTCCTTTTCATTCTCTCTTTGACATCAATTTATCTTTGAATTCAGATTCTTAACTTGAACATGCTCTTCGGAAGTATGACAGGCTGTTATTATCAAATAAGTGTGCTATTAACAGACGAGAGAACCTTCCGCCAACCTGAATGACTGCTTACAAGAGGAAGGCTTTAAATCACAGGGAGTGGGGTGATTTGTAGGGCTATCTTACTGTCATCTGCTTAGACATTTTAAAAATACATTCTTTTAAACAAAGGGCATATGCATTTTTCTTTAGGATGTCAGTAAGGCAGATTTCTCATTTTTCAAAAGCCTTCTGGATTCTTTCAGAGTCTGCTGCCTTTTCACATCAGCATAATACAACATTCACATAATACAACGAAAGTCAACACCTTACATAAAGATTTTAGGTTTAAGTTGTCCAAGTGCACAAAACTGTAATTTAATGACATTTTTCAAAGCATATAAACAGTATATAAGCATATAGAATAAGAACATCTGTTATATTCTTTCACTTATAATTCAACGATGAAGAGTAAATATGAAAGTGCTATGGGAAAAATTCTTGAAAACAGGTTTTAAAGGCTTTACTAGAGTGGTTGCTACACGTTAACACACGAGTTATTTCATTCAGCTTCAAACCAATGGTAACTTGCTTAAACAAGTGATATATTATGTTTTGCCCACGATGGGAGATAACACAGGGCACAATACTTAACATCGTCAAAGATACTCAACAATGCACTTGCAAGATCCTTAACATAACTATAATTTCCATGCCAATTTTGAACTTGTGCTATTTGAGTTTAAGATGTAATTACACTTTTTACCAGCTGAAGTTTGCTGTCATCACGTAAGTCTGAAGAGAATAAGCTCAGCCGTTGAGCAGTATAGCCAAACAATATAAAAGTGTTAAGGAGGAAGGACATGTAGCAGCTATTCTTCATAATCCAGGGACTCACTTCCTACTTCTGCACATGGATGATTCATCACTGAAAGATTAAAATAACATTCATTATTATAAAATGCTTGGAGTGAAGGAAACTACCATCTGTCTTACAAACAGGAACTTCATTAATGTACAGTGAGAATCTTCTTACGTATTTGCCTACATCTGTATAGATTACTGTTTTATAGATATTTGTGAATTCTACCTTAGTTATCACTTGAAAATTTGGGCTGATACAGAAAACCACTATAAATGTAACGAAAGAGTATAAACTAAGAAGCACTTTGTATTTAAGAAGGTTTTGGAATCTGGAAGTGATAATGACAGGAATTTAAAAAAACCCCACATTATTTCATGTTATTGTTATTGCTCAAGGTGTGATTTCATAGAGTCGCCATCTAAATTAACATGACTAATTATATTTTAGCATCCACAACACACCAAGCACACATGTATAGACAGATATAATTAAGTATATATAAAATGTTTAATTCCTTTTAAAGCTGGTGCAATCTTAGTAAAAATGTCTTGAGCAAATACTATATAACAAGAAGTGGGACACCAAAATAAGTTTATAATCGGAAAATATGGTCACGTTAAATGTCAGATTAACTGAGAAAAGACATCCCAAGTTTAAGCCAAGACAGTCCGCAAAAGCCAATCCAGCCAGTGGTTACAAAGCTACCTTCCAAAAATGAAACAAATTCGAAGCAATTAAATAGATAGTCTACTTGTGTGAAGCTCTGACAGATAGCAAAGTTGAATGTAATTTACTAAGTGAGGCAGAACTACTATAATAAGCTTCATAAGCAAGTCACATTTCAAATGTTATGGAGAAGTCAGACAGAATATGTTATGAAATTCAGGTGTTGACGATAAGGATCAAGATAGGGATTTTAGATATATTAATGAAAGCATAGCTCAAAAGAGGGAGAGAATAAAATAGCAAAGAAATAAAGGAATATAAACATAACTTGCAGATTATAGATTTAAATGCATTCAAGGATGGTGGCAGTATCAACTGTGAAAAAGGGAGCATGCAAGCATTTCCAAGGGAATATACAAAGTCTGGTTTTGGCTGCATTATGCTTCCACTAATGCTGTGACATCTAGGAAAAATACTGTGTCCCGAAATGATGGATTGGATGTTACAAGGCAAAATGGGAACAAACAGACTGAGTCACCAAGACAGAGTGGTAACTGAAATTTTCAGTGGATCAGATTATTGACCTCTTGTCCCTTCAGCAGAACTACAATATGAGAACTACTGGGCAAATGCCCTCTTTTGAAAGGAAAAGCACTCAAAGAAGACGTGACAGAACATCAGAAATGAAACATAAAGATGACTATGAATTCACAAGGTATTACACCAGGTGTTCTGAGTGATTAGAAATAAGCCACAGCTGAGAAAGTGAGGGGGAATCCTGAGATTTTGTTAAAGAAATCATGAGAGACTGATGGAAAAGTTCAGACTGAATAAAAAGGATAATAATCAAATGGTGGGGAATGGGGGAATGATTGGTAAGATATTATCATTAATTTTAAAGTGCTAAAGATCTGAACTGTGAGTCGTGATGAAAAGAAATTGTTTGGCTTTTAGGAAAACATGATAACCTGTCACTCCTCTCTTTCAAAGAGAGTGAAAGACCTAAAAGCAGATAAGATTTTTAGCAGACTAAAAATGCAGTAGGGTCCCAGATCCTGTCCCCTGTTTTTTAAGTTACAAGTTCATGAGTCTTGTCCTTGTTGACATTTGTTCCTGAGAAAAATGCTAAAATACTCCCAGTGGAAGAAAATAGTTTGAAGACAGCAAATGGAACTATCATAAACTAATATTAAAGTACCAAGAACCAAAGGTGGGGACTTAACACGGAGTGTCAACATTTAAGGAATGTAAATACCAGGAATATATAAAATACTTCACTAATTTATTCCACTTTTCAGATAATTTTTCATCTCAGATTTGATTTTGAAGTTATATATTCTCACATTACAGCCTTTTTCATTTCTATATGTAGATCAAATAGCCCGCTAAGACAGTAGCACCAAGACCTACTTGCTTAAACTGTTCTGCCTTTATTTTGCACTTATTTCATTATGTGCTTTTCCCTTGCTAAAAAAAGAAAACTGCTGAAATGTAAACTTATCTACTAAATCAACATCTTGTAAGTTTTAGGTGGCAAAGTCTACAGATACCAGACTAAAGCCAAGTCAACATTTTCTTACACTACTTCAAAAATTTATATGCTTCCTTTTCTATCAGAGATCTCACAAGATCTCTGTATCTGCCTATCAAACAGAAGCTGTGCAGCTGTAAGTAAAATGATAATTGGAAAGACAGTGTTAGAATTCAGGCATCTCTCTCAAAGCAGCTCAGTCATATGCTGCATGGAATAGAACCAGGATTGGCTGAGTAAGGGAATTTACTGTTTCCCAGGAAAGGAAATTGCCTGCACACATCTGGCAAAATGTTCTAAATGTTTAGTTTTGAGAAAATATACATTCCAGCTCTGCTTATAAGGTGAGTTCTGTAGAGTGGGTATCTTCTTTCTAAAAAGGGAAAGATCTAATTTGTACTTTAAATATACCAAGCCACTATTTGCTATTTTATGGCAAATACTGTATACACTCAGCTCTAAAACAAGCAGGAAATCACAGGCTAAACAGCTATATTTTGGTTTACAGAATAAATGTATCATGAATGTAAATATGACACTCCACATTGACAACAGAAATTAAAGATAAAGAGAACAATGACCACGAAAGAAACACAATGAGAGGAAGCAACTAGTCTGAATTATAATTTTTTACTCAATTTCATACTGACATTCATAAGACTCCATGCCAAATTATTTAAATTCCTCCCTACTTCAACATATCTAATAAAGAGATGGTCCTTCTCATAACTGACAGGGGGCAGATCTTCTCGGTCATTCAGCTTTTTCGGAAAAAGCCCTTCCCTTCAAGCAGACTTGTTATAACACCTCTTAGCCTCAATAAAAAGGCTTGTACTCAGATATCTTCCTTCCTCTTCCTCACATTTCAAGGACAAAAATGTATCTAACTTGCCTAACTTTTCACACCAGTTTTCTAAATTTAGTTATTACTACTATCTTTCCCCCTGAACTCTGACTGGCTTTGATTCCCTGGGGAGGCAGAGAAGACCACTTCCTCCTCCACAGCTGGGAAAGCTGCTCCCAAAGGGATAGAAAGGGTGAAGGATCACAATCAAATGCTCCAAAAGATGCACCAAATACGGCACTATCCTGCAGTGAAGGGTTAAAGGGATGTATATTTATTACATTGGCAAGGTGAATGCTCACTAACTTTCCCGGACAGCAGGACAGAACACTTCATTAAAGCAATATGAGTCCATTGGACCCAGATGGGGAAACAGAAAACCCTCTCTCAGTTATATGTGTTGGGGGTTGAATTCCAGTTATTGCCCCTACAGCCTGCGAGTATCAAAAAAAAGTTGGGGAAAATATTACCATGGTGAATCTCAGGTTACTCCACGAGCTAGATGAGAAGCACAGTGAATAGTAACTAACTGGTGATGCCTGCTATGCTGGTAAGAGTCTTCCACTAGTAGTCTGTTGTCAGTTCTCAGAATAATACCTGTGCTTTCCATACGTTTTTGCCGAATTGCTGCCACAGCAACTGGCCATTTACTCATTCATTCATTCATTCATTCAAAACAACAACAAACCCCCCCAAAAACAAACCCATCCAAAAATACAGCAAAAGGTGAACTTGTTTCTCTCTCCAGTATTCCTACAACCACAGTTCTCCCTAGTGGAGGCCCAGGATACAGCAAGCCTTCCTAGGCAGTCTCCAAGTTCAGTTTTGCTCCTGGCCCCATTACAGCGCAAGGGCCTCCCGGGGGTCATGCTTCGGCCTTTCCTAAAGGAAAACAGACTCCAGTTCAAACCTTTAGAGACACTCCAGTCTCTCCTCAAAAACCCAGCAAAACTATGCTGCCAGATTACCCTGGTGATCTGACTCACTTGCGTGGCACACAGATGTCAAGCTGCATAGCCATTCAGAAACTACTGAGTTAATCAAGCCTCTCATAGAGATCCTGTCTAATGAATTTTCAGCAGACTCTTCCTTAAGTCTTGTCTTTTATATATGTATAGTCCATTGAGTAGAGGCCTAATAATTAAAAAGAAAACTTCTAAAAGACTACACTGCTCAGTTTCATCTTTACATTTAATATATAACTAAAGAATGAAAAAAATCCATGAAAATATAATCATAAAAATAAAGATTATCCTCCAGTTCTTCCTCATTAAGAGACAGATATTTTCAGGGCTGGAGCAATCTAATTTTCAGCACTACTCGATTGAGTATAAGTAAATGGTGGGGAAAGGGGGAATGACTAGCAAGATATGGCCCTGTATTTTTTCAGCTAGCTGTTCAAGGAAAAGAAAACACAGAACGCGCCAATTTAAGAGCAAGTACAAGTCATAATAAGAAATTCTCATTTAACTTAGCAAATTAATTGAAGTACTCAAATAACAGAAAACACTGAATTTCAGTGTCTGGTTAGATACTTAGAAATGCTTCACACAGTCTATTGCACTAATCTAATGCTACATTCTGTCTTCCCTGGGTGATAGTAGGTTTCTCAAGTATCTCACAAAATACTGTTATTCACATGGAATCAAATTGAATCCTTTCAAAGACTTTAATACACTGGAAGTTAGACATCAGTATACAGAAGTTTGAAACTTTTGTTATCAGTGCAGGCAGCTATCACATTAATCTGCTTTGCTATTGCAATACAAAGCTGAAGGGATGGAGAATGCATAATTTATATACCAAACTCTCCAAATATGTACATTTTTTAGAAAATAATCTAGACTGTTCCAAACATATTCCTCTGTTTCCTCTGGCTGGAAGGATGAACAATGACAGATGAATACTCCACAGGAAAAAATCTGACAAATTGGTTCCACTTGTCATAGTCCAGATATAATTAGAATCTTTCTGGAATTCTCCAGAATTGAAGTCTAGAGATTTTCCTTTCCAGAGGTAACTGTGTAGTATGTAACGAAATCCCAGCAGCTTCCAACAATGTAATAAGACATGCATTTTAGCTGCTACAACTATTTTTGACAACCCCTGGAAACAGCTACCACAATTTAAGAAGTAAAAGCTACATTAACACACTATATTAGATATAGCATATTATGTAAGACTGTCTGTACTAAGAGATCCTGAGGCATGCTGGAATTTTCCTCGAATAAGAGAAACTTTGGTCAGTAATTCATGTTAGTTTGATGAGCGTGGCATTCTCTCTGTTTATTTTAATTAAAAAAAAATCTATAGCTTCAAGATCCAGACCTAGCCAAAATCTCATCAGGCAGTTTGTCTTCAGGAGTCAGAATCCTATCATGTTGGTTTCAAGAAGTCATTTTCTTTCTACAGAGAAGTAAATTTTTCCAAAATTTCAGTGGAATGAACTCTTTCCCAGGGTCTGGTAGTTGGCTAGTAATTTTCCACTTTTTCAAGATGACTGATCACTGCAGAGACCATGGGAGTGGGAAGCAGGGGGAACCTCCTTTTTACTCTTACATATACATTTCAAATACTTAATTTATTAGAGTTTCCCTCACCTTTTATGGGTATTTCCCACTTCTAAGGGCACAGAATTGGGCTAGGGAGAGCTCACAGGGTAACTGCTATTCAGCCATGCCACTTCCTGGACCATGCCTTACTGCCACTGCCTCTGGATGGTTATTCCCTCTTCCAGTCCCAGCTGACTCATGATTTCTAACTCTTATTAACGCTTACAACAAAGTAAGCCATTTCATACAGACAAAAAGGCCTTTAAAATAATAAATAAAAAGCTTGTAAAGCTTTTTAAGTTATGAAAGCTTTTTAAGCTTGAAAGATATGCTTAAAAATGAGTATTCATCTCAGAGATTCAGTAAAATATGAAGTCTGTGTTCAGCTGAAAAACGGCCCCTTTTTTTAGTTTTTTTTGGTGGGGGAGGGTGGAAGGAGGGGGGAGAGTTTAAAAATCATTACCCCCGCAAATAATTTACAAGCATAGTTGGAGGCTATCGGAACTGACTGCTCTGTCTAGGAAACCCTTAATTAGAGCCGTGCCGCAGGAATTCGCGGGGGTCCTGGTCTGCCGGCTCCTCCCTGGGGTTTCCTCTCGCCGCCCCGCTCCCTCCAGCCACTCCGCGGTGCCCCCCCGGCACCGGCGAGCGGGGGAGGGAGGAGCAGCTCCGCTCCCCGTGTCTGCCCGCTCTCCCAACTTATCATATAAGGGCCGGGAAGGGATTGATCAGGGTGCCGAGGCGGCAGGAGCTCGGAAGGGAAGGCAGCGGGCCGGTGGGCCAGCCGGGGCCAGCCCGGCTGCTCCCCTGACAGCTGCGGGCACGGCGGGAGCGGCCGCACCGCCCCGGGCGCCGGAGGGAGGGAGGGAGGGAGGGAGGGAGGCAGAGAAGCCCAGCCCTGCCCTGGCGGCACATGGCAGCAGAGCGCTCCGCTGCTCCGCAGGTTAACTAGGGCCGGGCTCCGGCCAGCGCACCCAGGCTCTCTCGGTCCGCCGGGTTACCGCAGGGATTAAAATGCAGCTGGCCGCCTGCTTCTTTTTGGGCTGCGGTATCTTCCTAGCTTCAGGATACAACTCCTTCAGTAAGACTATGGAGACGATAGGCAAGAAGCAGTACCAGGTTCAGCACGGGTCGTGCAGCTACACCTTCCTGCTGCCCGAGACGGACAACTGCCGGCCCTCCACTCCGTACGTGTCCAACGCGGTGCAGAGGGATGCGCCGCTGGACTATGATGATTCAGTTCAAAGACTGCAGCTACTTGAGAACATCATGGAAAACAACACTCAGTGGTTAATGAAGGTGGGGTAATATAATTTCTATCCTAAAAATCTGGTTTGCAACATCTTGTTATCTCTCTAATTGTTTGTATGTTTGTTTTCTCTAACAGTTTCTAAATTCACAAAATGCATTGTCTAAGACAGATTTTTGAATTACCTTTCAGTCAAAAAGTTCTTTTGAAGTCTGGGAATATAACTTTACTGACTAGAAAGGACCAGTGAACCGCACAGTTCTGCAGAGATCATGCTTTAAAGTTTGTCATTATATTGGAGTTGCTTGGACAAATAGCAATCACATACAGAGGCAGACCGTGGGCAATCTGAAATTTCTGACATGAAGAACCAGCTACTAATTTATAAATAACTAACAAGGGCTATTCTAGCCCTATTTAAAGAATATGGAATGTACCTTTATCCAAGGCACGTTTAAAAAAATGTTATCTGAAATGGGATTTCAAAAGTTAGATGTGGAAATTAACCTATGAAGCGCCATTGATAAAGAACTGTAATATTTTCTTAATATTACTGGAGAATTAACCTGGTAACTATTTCACTTTTTAATAGAAAATAATTTGACTCAAAATGCTATGCAGTTGAACAGATTTTGATTTTAAAACCCTTTATTTCACTAGTACCTGAAAAAGTGTGATAATGTATTTTAATTGCATAGTAAATTTATAAGCATTTATGTTCTATACAGAGACGCCTATCTTCTCAGCAAAAAGTATCTTGAGAACTTGACACTGTATTTCCAAATAAGTGTTCCAGTGATGTCATAATTTTTATTTTTTTTTTAATGTAAGAAATATGTGATGGAAATGGAGAGAATTCAGTTTTCTACAATGAGTAGCCACTTCATACGTAGCTATAAAATAATTTTGCATTAGGATGCACTCCTCTCATCAGTTACAAAGTTACAGAACTTGTACCATACAATCAAAGAAACCTGCTGGCAAACTTGAGTGTAAGAAACAGAAGTCACATTCCAAAGCAGACAGCACAGTGTTTTCATCAACCTGAAAATGAGCCTTGAAGTTTAAATCCAAAATGCATACACTTTGAGGCTCCAGTGTGGGACTCTAAATCTCTCTTTATGGGTTTAGGGTGCTTAATTTAGACACCCAAATAATGTCAGTTGAGTAGCTCTTGTTTTTTTAATCTAACAGGCAAACATACTTCTCTCCACATATGTACTTACCATTCTACTTGTTAATTTACAATGCTCACTACTGTAGTGTTAAGACCAACATTAACAGATGTGCAATGCAAGATGAAAACCACACAAAGTAAAACAGTCCAATCTACCCAGCTGTTAAGCAATTTCCTAACATAAATAGTAAAATCACTCAAGACTCCAGTACTAAATGCTACTTAAGTAGGCAAACACAATATCATAAGTGGCATCAGGTAAACAGAAACCAGTAAACAAATTCCAGCATCCTTATTTAGTAAAAACTGTGCTTTTTCCTGTCAGTCCCTGGGAAATCAGTTCTAAGAGGAATAGGATAAGTATCTCTAACCCGTTCTTTGGGGGATTGAAAGGCAGAGTCTGATTTACTAGACAGAGAAATGTTTCTTTTATTTGAGCAAAGACTTCCAAATAAGATGCTTTAGAATAGCCTGATTTTTTTTTTCCTAGCTGTTCCACAGCTAAACATCCTGTAAAATAATTGCTGTTTGCTTTTTTCACTATTTTAACACCTGTTCTTAATGTCATCTGTTTTGTTCACAAAGAACCTCCAACAAAAAGTAGCTTTTCCTCAGATTTGCTTTGCTAGAGACACCTGGTCTGCAAGTGAAGATGAAAAGCAAACAATAACCTTTAAAGTTGTTTAGAGTTTATTTGCTGTTCTTTTTAAGGTTACTAATACACATTCTTAGGTTCATATTTCAACTTACCAAAATACCATGCAATATCAGTCAAGGCAGGGCAAAAAAATTGTGTTCACTTAATTTTTTTTTAGTGAATTGAAAGTGTAACATAAGACTGGTTTTAAAAATAACCTGACATTAACTTGCACAAAAAAACCTGCATTAGGTCTTGCTCTTTAAAAGTTACTTTTGTTCATTTAAAAGGCAGCACCTGTTTTGTTTTGAAGTTGTGTAAAAAAAACACATTACAAACTTCTAGTGTGAATTAACTTTAAACGTTGTTCCTGAAGTATTGCACATCCCAAAACATTTTTACACACCTCCCCCTCTCCTGCCTTTAATCCATCAACTAAAGGAAATGTTCTGTTTCTGAATGAACACTGGGTTGTATGAATGGAACAGCATGGGAAGTGTGCACTTCATCTGCTTAATGGACAAACACAATGGGAAGAAAATGAGTTACATCCATCCAGGTTCTTTTCTGATCTGCTTCTGCATAGGGAGCAGAAGAATTTTTCCTACAGTTACTGCAAGTTGGTTCTTCATGAAAATACCTTTTTTTTTTTTTTTTCCAAACTTTAATAATGCCTTATGCTACTACTGTACGTGCCATACATAAAACTGGAGAATGTCTTCTGAAAAGTAGATTATGTTTAAGCATTCAGATGACATACTAGAATAAACCACTATTCCACCTAATCCAGTGTTTAGCAGTAAGCCAGTAAGTGATACTGCGAAGCAAAGGTCAAAATCCTAGATGAACTGTGTAGCAATGTACCTGAAATGAACTTTTCTCTTTGTCTTTCCCTACCTTGGGATCAATTTGTATACTGAAGTGTAAGATTTTCTTCTAATGTGCATGTCAGCAGGAAGAGTAAATCTCTCAATAATAAAATCTTCAATTAATTTGAGAAGATAGCAGATTGCTATACAGATGAGATACAAGACTGGATATTTTAAATACAGACATGTATGTTGGCTTTTATACTTTGGAACTTTTTATATAGAACACCAGGTTTTCAGATCGTCCTAAAAGACAGGCAATTCCTGTCAGTTCAACAATTAAACAAATTTCTGTCTGAATAGATGTCAGCTTTACCGTTTGGATCATGGCATTTGTACTCAAGGAACTGCATTTTTTCAGGTATGAAGACACTGAAATAACTGAATGCTGACTTCAATTTGCTTCTTAGTACATTGACTAGGCTATGATTCAGGAGATATGACTGTCCAAAGCAATAGTGTAAAAGCAATAGGTCATTTTTTCTTAGTCTTTCCTATTGCAAACGGCTGAAAACAATGTATGATCAAATTGCTTACAGCATATGGAATATAGGTAATTTATTTTTAGTCTATCAGCAGATCAAAAGATTAGAAAATAAAAGTCTGTGTTGGGAATCAACATTTAAACCTAAGACTAGAACTTCATCCTGAGCCATCCCAGCAGACTGGCGGGTGCACTGCTGCTAGAAATGCAGTATCTTTGTATACTCTGAAATGAGATTCGTTTTCCCGTGTCATGATATCCCAAAAGTCAAAAACCCTTTGTCACTTTGAAATATGTTTCTTTCTAAAGCATAACAAAATCAGATGTTTTAATATATACAAAAATGAATGCTTACAATTTTTGATGAGCAATTACCAATGAAAGGTTATAATTATTGTCGTACTGAAGTTCATTTCTCAAATACAAAAAGATATTCTGACATACTGTCATCCAAAGCCATCTGCACACAATGGACAAAGACAAATATATTGTACAGTGCTGGATTTTGAAGTACACAAGAGATGATTCTGCCTCTGAATCCTGCATTCCTTTCTTAAGTAATGCATCTGTTTTTACTTATTGTGAAAAGTGCTTGTTTCTGTCTATCAACGATGTATTTGCTAAGCAAAAGAGTACTGGCAGGACTCGAAAGAAAATATGTTTTTACTTTCAGATTACTACATGTTACCAGATAAAGTTTCCACAGTATTCTGGATGATATAACTATGCAGTTTATTGTTGAATATCCTGTAGGTAAATTTCAGTGAAAGGATTTGAAAAGACGCTTTTGCATGTGTTTAAAAACTACGTTGTAAAGACCATTTCTGCATCATTCCACAAATACCAAATTGGTGATACAGGTATGAAACTGACCGAAATCACCAAAGAAGATGAGATTTTTCTTGTACAGATCTACAAGACAATTGAAGTTGACAGTTTCCCATCTCTGAGATGTTATCAGTAAAAAATGTGATAAACAGAGGCTTGTTTTACTGAACCAGTCTCTTGCTAGCATTCAAGATGCATTTTTTTTGTGTTTTGTGATTAACCTAATCATAAACTTCTCATCTTTGACTGGTCCAAACAGCAAACTGGGAGACTTTCTCCATCAATTATCAACCTCAAGTGCTTAATTTCTCTTCTTTTTTTATTTCTTCAAGTGTACATATAGGAAATGAGCTTGCAGATGCCTGAATTGCCAGTTTCCAGTCCTTTTAGTTTGTATACCCACTTAACATATAAAATTTAGCAGCATAACCTTTAGAATATCTTTGAAACTTTGGCAGGTAGACTGAGGTTCAGAATGGTGTTTCTTTTACAGACAGTTATCTTGTTACTGCTCCTCTTTTCTTGTTAATTATGAACAAATTCAACAGTGTGCATCCCCCCCTTAATTTACCAAGAGAAACAATATAATTTACTTGATTCCTAAGCTATCACATAGGTATTGCTTAGAATGGCCTAAAAGATACAGATACCCATTTCTAACCTTCAAAATGTGACAACTAGTATCCTCAGTGACTGTACAATACTGTCCTTTACATAGTGGAGTATTTGCTTTTGAATATGCACCATATTGTTTGATTTACAATACTAAGCAGCTCAGTTAACTACTATTTCTTTAATAACTTTTTACATGCTTTAATTCAAGAACCTCCGGTTGCATCTGTTGTTTCATGGGGTTTTACACAGCTTTAGCTGAAAGCCAGGATGGGGGCAAAGTAAGATAGTCTTCCCCCACTGTCACCATTATTATGGGGCTAGACATGCACAATGTTGCCAACTGATGTAGAAGACACAGTGTCGTATCTTAGATTAGGGTCTACAGCAGAGCGGTGCCACCCATGGATCTTTCTCTGGAACTTGGCAAAACCAGAGTTTCATCAGGTGCCTCAGTCTGCATAAATTAGCTCCCTAGTGTAAGTTCAGTCTGCCTCTTCAGCCTGGAAAAGAGAGAAATAGTGGAATAGCAAACTTAACAGAAATCCTCCTTGAACAGGCAGATCTATCAGCATTGCTGCAGAAGTTGGGAAAGCTAGCATGCTGCATGGCTCTCATCCTGCATACTACTTTGGCACTGAAGTTTGTAAGCCTCAGAATCCAGAGAGGTAGAAGACAGAACTGTGGATTAGAGTGCAAATATTATATGAATATATAGATAAACATTATGCTTCCCACTTGTTAAAAACCAGCTTAGGTACAAGAGTCAAAGCAGAACTTACGGCCTTTCCATAGAGTTTGGTGTCTCCTTATTCCATATTCTGACAGAATCATAGAATCACAAACTGGTTTGGGTTGGAAGGGATCTTCAAAGAACATCTTGTTCCAACCCCTTTGCTGTGAGCAGGAGCACCTTCCACTATACTAGGTTGCTCAAAGCTCCATTCAGCCCAGCCTCGAACACTTCCAGGGATGGGGCATCTCCAACTTCTCAGGGCAACCTGTTCCAGTGTCTCACCATTCTTATCGTAAAAAAACAAAAGCCTTCCTGCAACAGGAGATCCAAGCTGTACTTTCAGGCAAAAATGGTTTCAACATCTAATTAACAGTAAGCTACTGATGGGAGTCCTAAGGATTCCTGTACAGACTGCAGAAGGGAAAATAGGAAAAGATGACTCCTGAATAAAAATCTGATACAAGGCTGTCACACACAGAAGATATTTTGGTAGGCCAAATGCACCCTAGGAATTCTGTCTCTGGTAATAAGAGTGAAAGCAATGAGAAAACCATGTGTCAGTGGACCGTAGAACCTTCAAGAAAAGGAAAATTTCTATGGCACTGAATAAGATGTTTCAGAAATAAGCAAAGGCAATTTTATCTGCTATTTTATTACCTGAATTTATCAGAGTGGTCAAATATGGTTTACAGGTGGAAAAATAATGGGAACATCAGATAATATAAAAAGGTAAAGCATTTTGGGGAAAAAAGGTATAGCACAGTAATTTAATACTAAGAAGTGCCTTAGAGATATGGCACATTACACAGGGTTAAACCAAATAACCTCACACATACAGTAAGTTAAAAAGTGATTTATAAATGGAAATAGTGGGATTGTTTCATTTTCTTTAACAGACATTTCTAGGAAATGGGGCAGAGGCAAAAAAAGAATTGTATTTATTCTCTAGTGAAAATAAATGAAATATTGTTTGGTGAACTTGAAGTCTATTCCAAGTAAACCAAGCTCAGAGGAGATGTTAAAGAATTCTTTGGGTTACAAAATCCAGATCTATGTTTTGTATAAAAAAAAATCCCACACCTAAATAGTTCTGCAAACACTCAATGTGTCAGTTTTCAAGCTGCCTAGGGAAAGGCATTACTACTCCTTAAATGCCTTTAAAATTTTTTTTTTTTGCTATGATTCAAGTAATTACTGAAAATTCCGTTAGTTTTTATCTGTCTGTAGAACAGGTTAACCCTAAAATTAAGATGTAACTTATATGTAAACTTAAATGTAAGTTTAGCTAACAGTCTTCCAGGGGCCTACTAAGGTCATAAAAAGGTCTTACTGCTAATAAGAGAAGGCTGATAGAATATGCAACCCTCTCTCTATTAACTTCCCTCTCTGTTAATAAAAGTATGAATAGAAATCCAGTATTCGTCACAGCTACATTATTCACAGCAGCTGTAAGGAAGCATTTTCCTCTCTAGATGAGCAAATACTTCAGAATTCTTAGATGACAGCAACTTTCTTTCCAATTCAGCTTTCTCTGAGGATTCCTGTTAAACCTAAGTGGCATATAAGTGTCCTAGCTTTGCTCATACTCCCTTTAATACTATAGGGAAAAAATTATTTTTTTTAGTTTTGTATTTTTATTCAGATCTCAAGCATCATGATAGAGTTTTAAAATAAAAAAAATCAAACCCAAAACTCTACAGTTTTTTGAGCTCTGAGGAACAACATATCAACTATCTATCATTGATTTTGGTCAGGTATTAAAATCAATTTGTTGTGGTAACACAGCTGGGAGCTTAACAGACTATTTTATTGAATATCTAGGTATGACAACTTATTATTTAAGTGTCCAGAACAGGGGGAAGGGAAGCCTTGCTTGATACATTACAGCTCTCTCAATATTAGCAACTGAAATTCTTTCAAGAGGCATTCAATTGTTAGACTCCATAGTATCTTTTAATAATATAATTATCAAGAGATTGAAAATAGCTTTGTGCATTTCAAAAGCTGTGCTAAAGCATTGGCAAGGACCAGAGTAATTCAGTATAAAATCAAAACTAGTGTATTAGAGCATTCCAGTGTGGTATAGCATAATCTCTCACAGAACTGTGATAATTTGAGATACTTCAGAAGCAATGTTTTAGTATTTTTTTAAATAAACTGTTTGTCAAAACCATACAAAAACACACTAAGCAAATATTTGATCTTTATCACACCACTTAAAAGAACTTTTTACAGAGAGAAAATAAAACAAAGTTCTTTTCTGTGGAGAAAATAATTGTATCCATTTAAAAGGGAAGGATCTTCTCAAAATCTCTAGCGTAAAATGACTGAGCACTGTATTAAGCCCCAGCAAACAACAGCTCTGCAGACCTGTTCATTCTCACGCTGCAGGCATTAGGAGTCATTCACCTCCTGCACTCGTGGTATCAGCTTCATCGCTATGCTTGCTTTTGGTTCAGGCCTGCACCTGATGTGCGTGATCCTGGAAGGAAAAAGCCTCTTTGTTCCATTCTGTCAGGGTGTGGGAATGGGGAGACACCCAGCTCAGTGGAAAGGACATTTCCTGGGCAATAGCCATAGCCCCCACAGCAGCTCCCTCACACATGGAGTGACGTCTGTGTACAGCAGGGGTGCTGTTCATCATGTGACCTGATGCACCGATTGACACTGAGGTATCAGAGTAAGCTGAGAGGTTTAATTTTGCTTGCTGACACCTAGAAATCATTTCAGTGTTGTCCTCCTTGACAGAACTTGTAGATATCATACATCAGATATTTCATATAATTCCTTTAGGTCTTTTCCCATGAACTACATTATGTTCTGTCTACCTGCAAGATACTAGTTCAAACCCACAGTTTCAAAGTGACATATAAACCAGCACCTTCAGGAGAATCTGCCGATCAGTCAAGAAGCAGTAGGCTCATTTTCCCATGGCACCAGCTGTCAACTGACAATCTCAGCTGTGCAAAATGTTAACATTCAAACATCAAAAAGCTGCAGAAACATATGTAGCAACGGAAAACTCGCCATACTTTACTACTGCATTAATAAATACTCTGTCCATTAAGACAGATTTCTGAATCAAGCAAATTCCCTGGTGAAGACTTAATGAAACAATTTCCATATTTTTGCTTTTCTTTTCAGAAATTTTTTTTATAAACAGGGCAATTCAACTGTTCAAAGGGAACATTAGTTTCCAGTTTCTTAATCAGCTTAAAAAAAAGATAAAGTAGGCAAAAGACAGCTTAAGTGAATAAGTAAAAAACACAAAATCTTGTATTTTCTTTTTTTAAGGAATTGACTTAAAAAACTCTGAGCTTCCTTGCATGAGGTCTGAACTTTGACCATATTAACTATCCTTGTGTTTTCACTTACGTTAAACTGTCATCCTGATAGCAGATTTTCTGTCAGATATAACGTTTGCCTATAAAGTAATAGTAAATTAAAATTCCCTATTGTAACTGCTACTGGAGCCTTACTGAGAATGTTTTCTGAAAAGTACTCTGATGTGATGAAAGAAAGTTGAAACTAGAAGGTAAGCTCCAAGATTAATAACCTAACCCTTAGAAAGAGTATAAACTGCAACAAATATAAACAATCTGACCTGCTGAAATCTTAGCACATATAAGCAAGGATTCTGACAACTACAGCTATGGAAGAAAGTTTAAATATAGTTAGTAATACCCTAATTTTTTTCCCCTGACATAGAAGTTTATTTGACTTGCATCTAGAGAAAACTTAGGCATGTCTTGAATTCAGCTGCTTTGTTATGGTAAAGTTTATTATTTTAAAAAGGCTCTGAGGACAGCATAAAAAAACCTAGCTCTGCTCTAAACAAGTAGAAAAATTCCCATTGACTTCTTAGTGAAACTGTTTAGTTTCACTAAGAAGTATTAAAAAAAATTACTGAAAAAAGTATTTTAAGTTGATAATAGAGTAGACATGTGCTTTAAGGCTTATTTCATGTGGACCACCTCTAACTAAGCAAGGATCCTATTGGAATAGAAAAAAAAACAGTGATAACTTTAATCATAAGGAAATAAACATTTTCCTTTTCTTGTCCCTCTCAAGTCCATGTGGGAGTAACATCTCCCAAGAGTCTCATCCAGTCAAGTCCTTCACACTCACCATTTTCCTCAGTGAATTTCCTTCCAAATACACAATGTTTTTTAAACTTCAGGCAAACCAGACAATTCCTTCTCTCAGCTGGATTTAAGAGCAGTCTTCCAGTCCCCTTTTGCAGCTCATTGCCATTAAGAATTCCTATCCCTGATACATCTAAAATTCTGCTCACACAGATTAATTTCAGGGTTTCCCCCTGCCCCCCCTCCCACTTCTTTCCCTCTGTTAAAGCTATCCAGCTTCCTGCCTGTCCCTTTTCTATATGTTTTTTCTCATTCGGGATTCTCAGTCCTGGATTTGTTTGTCCTTATTGTTAGATTTGTTTTTAACCTTCAACTGTGTGGATACTCTCCCGAGAGTTCACAGAATCATAGAATGATTTGGGTTGGAAGGAACCTAATTATCTAGTTCCAAGTACCCTGCTGTGGGCAGGGACACCTTCCACTAGACCAGGTTACTGTGAGCTCCAAACAATCTGGCCTTGAACACTTGCAGGGATGGGGAGTCCACAACTTCCCTGGGTAACCTGTTCCAGTGCCTCACCACCCTCACAGCAAAGAATTTCTTCCAGCTATCTAACCTGAACCTACTCTCCTTCAGCTTGAGGCCATTCCCCCTTGTCCTATCACTACATGATCCTGTGAAAAACGTCCTTCTGCAGCTTTCTTGTAGTCCCTTCAGGTACTGGGAAGCTGCTCTAAGGTCTCCCAGACCCTTCTCTTCTCCAGACTGGAAAATCCCAACTCTCAGCCTGTCTTCACAGGAGAGGTTCTCCAGCCATAAGACCATCTTTGTGGCCTTCCTTTGGACCCACTCAAACAGGTCCATGTCCCCTTTTTATGCTGGGAGACCCAGAGCTGGATGCACCACTCCAGGTTGGGCCTCACAAGCACAGACTAGAGGGGCAGAATCCCCTCCCTCGACCTGCTGGCCATGTTCCTTTTGATGCAGCCCAGGACATGATTGACTTTATGGGCTGCAAGTGCACATTGCTGGCTCATATTCAGCCTCTCATCCACCAACACTCCCAAATCCTCCTCCTTAGGCCTGGTCTCAATCATTTACTGCCAAGCATGTGTTTGTGCTTGGGATTGCCCCGACCCAGGTTCAGGACTGTGCATTTGGCCTTGTTTAAATTTATGAGGTTTGCATGGGTTCACCTCTCAAATCTGAGACGGATAGCTAGCTTCTTTTTCTGGCTAGATGCATGGAGTATCTATGTCATTGTACTTTCTCCATTGCTAATGTGGTTACTCATCTTCAGAGCAGAGTCTTGCATCCAGCAGAGAGTCTCTGGAAAGTGCATTTAGAGTCTCCCTCTTCAGTAGCCCTTCCCATCACATCTTGACAGACAGGGAATAGTGTCCTCCCATAAAATATTGACCCTATAGTGCATAGCTTTGGTTCTCAGTCATTTTTGCTGAGATTTTCTCCTCTTCTACTACTATTAATGCCAATAGTATCATTTTCTGGGGGGGAGGATCTGGCTTCAGTTTCTGGTCTTCATAGAAGGCCACCAACTGGCAGCTGCCTGGTGTCAGGCTTTCAGGAACTCAGCTCTAGTGGTGACTTTCTATCCCTGCCTGAGTGCTTAGAGGGTACCACAGACCCTCTGTGGAACTATTGGAAGCAATGGATGGAAAGACTTGTCATCTTGTTCCTGTTCCAAAAAATTAAACTGCCTGCTTTTAGATGGCTAATCCTAGCTACTGAGGCACAAAAAAAAAAATGTATTTTTAATCGGGATTACATAATTAAATTTTTTTTTTCTTTATCACACATTACATTTTGTTTCTGCAATATGCTGCCTATATGCACTGATCTTGCTTCCAAATATTTGTGTTTGTCCACTCTTAACACAGTAGCTTAACACAGTAGCTTCCTGTTTTATCTTTCAAGCATGAAATTCCTCAGAAGCTTTTGCATTAAAGACTCTTAACTGTGCTAATGGAACAGCAAAGAGAAAGAAATAAGTGGAATTTGACAAAAACATATCAAGATGCTCATTTTTCAAACTAAGCTAAGGTTAACCTGAGCTTCTATTATTTAAGGCAGCCCTTTGTGCTTTCTGTAGTCAGAGTTGAGCCTATTTCAGTTTTTGGGTCCTGCTTCCCCTGCCCAGTGTTTTGGAAACCTCAGAGAAGTTCTCTGACAGGTCTGGTCCAGCAAGTGAGGAATTTTCAGGCTGGTGATGTAAATGTAGCAGCTTTTCAGACACCCCATCCCCCCAGTCCATCTAACATATTATCAATGGAAACAGTAAAGAGGAAGATGCAGCATGTCTTCAAAAAATAGCTACAGCACTTGAGAGGAAATTACATTTCCCCCCCCCCCTCCTCCAAAATCAGTGGATGCATTCTTAGTAAAGAAATTCAGTCCTTCAGAGCTGAAATCAGCAGCTGACTTGTACTTCCCCAAAGTCTTGAGCATTAGAAATTTTCAGGCCTTCAGCTCAGATGACTGGTTGTCTCTTGGTAGCATCATCATAGAAACTTCTTCAAAAAAAGATCTTAGAAAAACCCCATAAACTGTAATTAGATGTCAGTATGTTGCAAAATTTAAGAACTACTAAAAATGCTTTCAGTTTCCTTATCTGTGAAGCTTGAAAGAAAATCTAATGATTTTTCATGCTGGAAGATGCTCTGTGAATACAGATTTGAAACAGGAGACACCCAGTTTTATAGCTTACAAAAGAGACTAATTGTGTTCCACAGCTTCCTAACTAGTTTGATCCTTGAACTCCAAATCATTCTTCCTTCTGGTTGGAAGTGGAATGCAAGATGACTGCTTCCCTAGAAAGCAATGCTGAGAATGAACTGTGAATGCCTAGCTCTTTTTCACTTCCCCAATAACATGCTTTGAAAAGAGGAATTTGCTTCATATTTCTTCACAAACTCGCACTCTGATTTGCTCCACCACGTCATGAGCTATTCTCTAAAATAGGCAGTCCTCTTGAAAGAGGAGTTCATAAAAGAATCACTTGATATTCTTAGATAAAAAAAGATAAATGGCTTTATCTGTGGCAGATAAATTTGCTAAATATTTTGTAAAGTTTATAAGGCTACATAGCCAATGCTTTTCATTAAAAATGTCATAAGTATCCCCACCAGCATATCTAATAGTAAATTTATTTCAGCTGCCTATTACTCAGTGGAATAGAAAAAAATACACAAATGGGAAAGGATTATTTAGACCTGGGATAGCAAGTGTTTTTTCAGATATCATCTTTTTAGGGCAGAATCTCAACTTTACAGCAGTCTGGTAAAGTCCTGATTCCCTGATTGATGGTAGCATACAAGTACAAGATATGACGGAAAACATGTAGGGTTGTCTGCAAAAAGTTTGAATATTTAATTGAATATTTAATATGTGAAATTACAGCTGAATGCTACAACCTAGTATTAAATATTGATTAGCATTATTTCTTATACTGTTTATACATAAAGAATTCTAATTTTGAATATTGATGGCTTGTTGCATATAACGAAAAATATTTATATTAATTGCAGTGAATGGCAGAAGCATCACTGGCTTCTTGTCTTCCTGGCTTCAGTGCTACTGAACTTCGGCAAAATGCCATTCATGACTCACACTATTTATTTATTTATTCTTTATTTTTAGACTAATGGGAACTTTATGAATTCCTTCCCTGATTTCTAAGAGAAATACCACTTAGCTTGGATCCTGAAAAATGGTGATTCAGAATCTTAAATTACTGCCTTAATGAACAGCCTTAATTCTTAATGAGTATGGTTAATCACCAAATAATTGATTTTAATTTTGAAGATACCGTTGTTAATTTTTTTCCAGATTATTTTCTTACCTAAATTCATACTATTAAACAGTTGTAAAGTTGACTATTTAGTTTCTATTAATAACATTTTTTTTGAAATCTCAAGAATATTTTTCATTTGCAATTTAATGTACAACTCCCCCCAGCATGCTCCATAGAAAGTATATGCATCATATATAGTATGAAGAACCCACTGCATCCTCCAAATGATGAAACACCTGAAAATGCACATTAGTTAGGAAAGCAGTAGTGTGGTATCACGTGTACAAAACAAGCTCAGAGTTTGGAATGGTGGGAGCTCAACTCTACAGCAGCCTGTGGGACTGTTTCAGCTCTCAAAGTCTCTTCCCATTTTCTACGTGCTCTTTTGCTTTTTCTACATCATCACTTGGATTGTAACATTTGTAGTTAGTTCAAAACATACAGCAGAAAGTATGATTGTGCTGTAATAACTTTTAATATTAGGTACAAAATACTTCCATTCAAAAACAGAAAGTCATTCTTCATAAATATTTGCATAGACAATAAAGGCATTTCATGCATTTTGTTTCATGTTATATTAATGACATAATTAGTTTTTATTTAAGTAGATGATTGCAAGTAAGAGGGGTGATTTTTTCTGCTAGCAAGTGTAAATTATAAAAGCATAACAAACAGCTTTGTCTAAATGAAATGTAATCAGACGTGAGAGTTACTTGGTAAGCTTTCATTTAATGTACAAGAGTCATTAACAGAACCATCTCCTGCGTATCATTTACTTTAAAGTCTGTATTTACTATTTGAAGAATTAGCATTTAAATCTTTAGTATTTTATTACACAATTTTAGCTTGAATATTTTCCAGTGAATCTCAGCTCATTTCCAGATAGTATTCATTTATGATGTGCTTTTCACCTTTGTTTGCTGACAGGAAAATGAGATAAGAGAAAAATCTTAGCCAGAGGTCTGGACAGGCAGACATGTTCGATGGGGCATGTAAGAATCTAAGAGTGTAGAGACATCTCAAGCATTCCCATATACATTCCCAAAAGAATTTTTTCCCTCCCTTGAGAAACAGCACATAGACCATGGGGACATCCTGCTCTAGGGAAAAACCCCTCCCAAAAAAAAGGCAAAAAAAGCGCAGCAATTGAAAATGTTGCTTTTTTTCCTTCTGCAGTGTATTATTATTTTCCAAAAGTTACAAGCTACTAAAATTGATAACTGACTTTCAGAAAACATAGAGAAATAAATTATTTTATTAAAAGCTGATTTAAAATAGCCTGAAGTCTGATTGATGGGGATTGATGCAATGCCCTTGAAAATGTGTTCCCTTAGGTCTGTCAAGATAAATGACTCTTGGAAGGGATACTGATCCTTCTATTTCTATTCTGACTTTAAGCAGTAGAAACATTGACAGACTGCAAAAACAAGTATGAAAAGCTATTCTAAACAGAACAAAACTGTCTGCAAAACTGAAATCTGTACAGTCTTTTGCCTTCACAACAGCAACACATATCACATACAAGTGATACGGAAACACAAATATAAGCACACATGGAGAGCCTGGCAATATGGTGCTCCATGCATTACATACATGCACATGAAGCAGCATGTGTAGCATATATATATATATATATATATAGGTAAAATACTACATATTGCTTATATGAAGTGCTGTGATGAAACTGTGACCATGTTTTCTTCTTTTTTAAAGACTACATTACATTCCACTGTTAACCATATCCAAGGAGGCTCATTCCAAGAAACCCTTCCTCCTCTAGGGACTTCAATTATACTACCAAAAACCCAATTTAAATACTTAGTATCTTAATTGAAAGTTAAGTATGTTAAAATAGTTGTTTAAAACCCTATATTTTTGTCTTTATGTACAAAAATGTATTTGTGAATCAGAAATTTAAGGATTTTATGGCATATAAGGATAACCTTCTACAATGAGACAATTGTACATTGGCACAGAGTTTGAAAAAAATGTTCCAGCTTATGGGCTAAATTCTACTTAAGGTGACTCACGAAGAAACCAGATGTGGCCACAATCCAAAGATCACAGCCACTTTGAAAAAAGGGCAGGGCAACTAAGACCAAGCATTACTGGGTTAAAGAGAACTCAAGACATCTGGAGTATGAGAAGTAGGAAGGTCTCATCTGTAGTTTGAAAACGTAGTTTGAAAAGAAATGATGAGACTCAGCAGCAGTTTTCATATTTGGCCCTGTCACAAGAACTAAGCAAAACTGATTATGGACACTTAAGGACATTTTGCTCACTTTTGTGAATATACTGAACATCTTGGGGAATAAAATACCAGGATGATGACCACAGGTATTGGAAGGGTTGATTAAGTTCCTATGGTTTAAATTCACAAAGGTAAGTTTTGAATAAAGCACAGGACATTTTTAGTAGGGATGTGAGAACAATAACTCACAAAGCTTTTGACAGCTTAATATATGTCACATCTCACTCCTATGCAGAAGAGAACACCCAAAATTTGTAGATGCCTCTGGTTGAAAAAGAGTGGCAAAAGAACAAAAGGGTTCAGAAAAAAAAGCTCACAAATTTTTATTGACAAACTACATGCTTGGCATGGAAATTGGCATATGGTTGCCCCTATCTTCTAATAATAAGATCAATAAAAGAATAACAGAGAGAAAAGAGATAGCAAGGAAGAGATGTCAGATTGGAGAGGAAAGTAGATCACCAGTCCTGGGTCCAGCATCAGTCCGGCTGAGAGGGTGTTCAAGGTCCTGGTGGTGCCGCCCGGGCTTTGGACGGTACCTTTCTATAGGTGAGTTTTCCCCACCCTGGGATTAAGTTTCTCACTCTTCAAGTAAATGAGTCATCAAGCACAATCTGTTCTTCTGGACCTTTCCAGAAATAGGTTGGGGGACTTTGAGGATCTTAGATGCTCTTGATCCCCCCTTCTACTGGATTGACCCTCAGTTCACAGTTCACGCTTTACTGCCCAGGCTTCTACAGTGTGTCAAACATTGTAGCTCAAATGTAAAATAAAGCATTCAAAAAATGCCTAGCTATAAATGTTGTATTTTCTGTTGCTAGGTTTTCTGCTGGATCTACTCCACTCTTGGAAATTCAAAACAAAAGTTAGAGGAAAAAAAATTACATACATGTCCTGTGCCCTGCAATTTTCTCTGTATCTACATCAGATGACTAAATATGCAATATGTGTTGTAATACAATCTGGTCATACAGGACACGGTACTATACAGAAACTCATGATTAACATTATCTTTCCCTGAAAGTAAATGTTACAGCTGACAGAATCAGATTATAAACATTAAGAAAATCACTAAACTTTATTTGGAAAGCCTGCTCCAATAACTGACAAATTCTATAAAATAAAATAAGCAGCCCATATTATTTGTACCATTTATACAGGGCAGCATTTGGCAAAGAAGTGATGTATGTATTCATGTAGCTATAAATGCTGCCAGGAACATGACTACTGTTTAATTAGTGCAGATTAAACATTTGGCAGCAAAGAACAAAAGCAAGATCTCATTTGTAACTGTAAATGAAAACAATGGTAAGTCAAAGTGTCTTTGAAATGCAAAAATAAGTAATTGATTCTTCATAAAATTGTTCTGCAATATGTACACAAACTATACGATAGCAGTCAGGAAGGCTTTTCATTTGAATAAGTACCGACAACTCTTCATAAAGGATTAATACTATCTCTGCCAATGGTTAGAAAACAAATTTCTTTTACTGCATACTCCACATGTTGTCTTTTCTTTCTTGTAAATTTAAAGCTTGCTTAAAAAAGTCTTGGCTATAAAAGCGATGTGCTGGAATGTGTTCCACTATGATTGACCTGTCCTCGGTTTTTTGGCAACTTAGCTAAAGTATTTTCATCAAACTTTATGATTTTATATAATTTGAAGTAATAAACCATGACACAGCCCCAAAGTGATGACCTTAGAGAATTTTTTCTCTCTAAAAATGCATCACTATAACTGCTACAGATCTTAATTATGAAATTATTTCAATTTTCCCAGCTGTTTTTGTAATGTAAGCATACTTTGAGGCATGTTTTTTTTCCCATCTGTGCTTTCATTTTTATATTTACTTTATTCCAAAATACATGCAAGTTAACTTCTTACACAAAAGATAGAATGTTTTGTAAAAAATCCCACAAAGAATCACTGAAATGCTATCAAATATTCCTTCTTTCAAAACTGAATGTATTAATACCTCTTTCCCTCTCCCCTGTAATTTCCTTAAGTTAGGACTCCTTGATTGACTTACTCCCTCAAAAACAGAATTTCTGAAGGAAGATGCATCACTAATAGTCAGCTATTAGGTTTTGACAATTTCTTTGTCCAAAATAACCATCATGTAATCAAGGTTACGATATATCAACACCGTTATGATATATGCCAAATATTATTTGAATTAAAAAGAGATTAAAAATTATCTAGCTACATGACAAAGGAGTAATCTGGCATATAATAGTTGCTGCACCCTCCAACTTTGAGCAAAATATTGAGGAAGACAGACGTGCTGTTCAAACCAAACTGCCAAACTTCCCAACTGGCGGATGGGGACTGCGGCATTCATTCCTGTGTCCTTCCCCCTTTTAAATGACCCAGCCTATTCTTCTCCCTTCAGAAATTTCTGAGTGTGCTACTGCTTACAAAGGAAGGAGGCTCCTTGGCAGGAGCTGATGAATAGTACTCTACAAAGAAATGTGCCACAAAGACCTGCAATCCTGCAAAATGGCTGCTAATCCTCAGAGTTGTCAGTGAAGCTCAGCCGTGGTTGTGGGAACTGGAGTCTGAATTAAAAAAGTTCTTCCACCTCCCTCTCAGGGAAAGCTGAGGGCCTTGCTTTCTGACAGTATGCAATGGGAACCCGTTCTGCTCTCACTAAGGCCAGTGGGAGATGGTGGGCGTTTTGGGTGAACATCATTCTTTGAAGAAAGATGAAAGCACCTGCCACTTAAAAAAAATTAGGAAATGTAGTTGTAAAAAGTCCTGCTTTCTACAGTTTTGCATATTATATGAAGAGAGAGTGGAATATAAGCACAGAGGGATGAGCGTGTATCTTGGTTCAGGTCAGGAAAAGAGATTTTATGATGTGTACATGCAGAGAATGTGCAAAAGTGGGAGAGGATTGGTGAATATGAAGTAAAAAACAGAAGGGATTTATGTAATCATGCTTTGTAGGACTTTTAGGGAAAAACCCCAAGAAGCTCCAAAGCCACTTAATAGGTCAATATCAATTTGATGCTTCGTGTCACTCTAAATTAGAATAAATAAGTCAGATAATGAAACTGGCTTTAAATCTTAATATAAATCCCTTTTGGTGCTTTCAATTAACCATAGATACCATAGTCCCTAAGTTACTTATTTAATATTTTTAAGTTGAAAAACAGATGTGAAGGCAAACCATTAAACTGGAATCAAGAGAATACTTCAATGATTTAGAATTCACCACATAAATGAGAGATTATTTGAAAAAGGTCAGATACTTGGAGATATGGTTATACTTAACAGATATTCAAATAAGATAAATTATGAAAATGCAGATCTGTGTGTCTAAACAACTTCTTTCTAAGGTTGCCAGCATGGTGACAAGGGGTATAAAAATCTGGCAACCAGAACCACCAGATGCCTTAAATTGTAATCACAGGTTTTGCATACTGTAATCAGAGCAACCTTACGGCTGTGTGTTTGAACTGGGCAATTCCCTAAGCCTACCATAAAATGTTTACCTTATGTTTAAGCCCAGAATTAACTCATTTTCTAGTTGTCTGTTTTGGAATAACTCAGTGATAACAATTTCAAAGAAGTCATGCAGTTCTGTAATCCTGTATGCAGAGATGACTTCGCTGAGATTCTCATTCTGATTTCTAGTGAACAAGGAACCAACCCTGAAGACTGAGTTTTAATATCCACAACTATTTCTTGAAAGAATCAAAGCTCATGAACAATGTATCTTTGTTGGTCTATTTATTGTTGTCTTTCTTTTTACTTTTTGTAGGCCTTTTTTCCCTAAATTAAAGATGATGCAATATTTTCAATGCTTTCTCATACAGTAGCTCTTTGATACCTGAGATGTCTCATGCCAGTTGACCTTAAGCTGGTCAGAAGTGGAATGGTTGTATCTGATCAGTGGTTTGATAGAATATGAAATCATAGGATTTTTTTCCTCACTGATATGGAAAGTAGCTATGCAGAAATGTTCAAATGTTCATCACTCATATCAAGATAGCATTATCAAAATAATATTTTTAAAAATTCAAGACACCAACCTGTTTTACCATTTTACTTAGATTAGGAATTGGTGATGTGTTATAATTTGTGCTTAATGACATTAGCTATTTTTTATTAGCTAGTATCCTCTTTGTAGGTACAACATGAAGCTCAAAATTTATTATGGATCTCTTATTAGAACAGTGTTGAAGTAGAGGTTTGATTCTAGAAATTTCTAGAAATTTCCCCAGTCAATGAAAAAAAATGAAATCATGTGGCCTGGATTTTTGAGTTCAAACGTAAGCCATGAAAGAAATATGAAGTATTTGCAATGTTACTGAGAAAATGATATTAAAGAAGTGTGGGCTTTTTGATAATCCAGACAGGTGGAAGGAGACATATAAAAGGTTACTTTAATTTTATCCTTGCTACTTATTTTCTCCTTGCTTTCCTTGAAGGCTGAGTACTGTGTCATAAAATGGCTACTAAAAAACCCAATTACAGAAATTAATTCAGAATTAAGTATTTTAAACAACTTTTGCATTCCTAAATCCTAAGCATTTAAAGTATTTATAGGTTTTTCTATGGTTTCATGTCTTTATTTGAAATTCTCTCTGATAAAAATGTGCACGTAAGAGTTTTAAATGACATCTGACCTCTTCTCTGACTTCTAGTCATGTGATGAAAAATGCTTTTGAAAATATTTAAGTGTAAATACAGGAAGATGACTAAACTCTTAAACTTTTGTCTTCTAAAAAATTCCCATCACTGCCAAAGCTGGTGAAGCTCCTCTGATGGTTAAAATAGTGGGAGCACTAAGGCAGAAAATCTTCCAAGTGCCCACAAACATTCTTACCACTGTACCTTCTATCTACCACTGCAAATCTCTGTTCCTTCCTTTAGAAATGACTGGCCACACATTCCTTATCACATTTGCCCTTCCTCTCACAGAACTTACCATTGGGAAACTTCACATAAATACATAACAAGGACAAGGAACAAATTTGTTCAGCAAAGCAGCAAGCAGGCTTACTTTACTACTCCCCTTTCCAACATTTAAAGAATGCAACTATCTTCTCTCTTTCCCATGTAGCTTGAGAATTACATCCAAGACAGTATGAAGAAAGAAATGGTAGAGATCCAGCAAACTGCAGTGCAGAACCAGACTGCAGTAATGATTGAAATAGGCACAAACTTACTAAATCAAACAGCTGAACAGACCCGCAAATTAACAGATGTTGAAGCACAAGTAAGTAATGAATTTCAACCTAAAAATGCTTCTGCTTCCCAAATACTACAACTATACATTTAAAACCATTTAATGTTACACTATTTAGTTCAACAATTAGATGTCAATCGTTATCACCAAGAGCTCCACCCAGCCTAACGATACATTAGTATTTGTAATACCTAGTTCCATCTCAAGCCCAGTGTTGTCACTTGAGTGATTACAGCAGGATTTGAAGTAAGTCTAGCAAGACAACTGTTACATTAATCTTTAAAGAGAATGTACTTAAAACTACCATACTATATCTAAGCATCAGTTGGGTCCTAGTGTGCTTTCATACAACCTTCATTGTGTATCTCTGTTGATTATTCACCACCTTGGCTAAAAGAAAGTTCCTTCAAACTGCCTTTGTTCCATTTACCAGGTTCATTGCTTTTTAAAATTGAAACTTTTCTAATTTTTTTTAAACTTGTCAAGGAAAATATGCCTTTTTAATGAATGCTTTCACAGATACTCTAAGTGGTTCCAGCACAATGCACTATATTACAGATAACAGAGGGATACCTAAACAAATCTGAGATACATCAAGAAAAAAGAAATTAGAAGGCTGCTACTAAAGCATATTCACACAGAAGTAAACCTGCCTACTACACATATTATTTGCTAACTTACTTTAAAAAAAAAGGGTTTATCTTTAATTATGGTTTTAACTGAAAAGCATTAACTACAATAAGACATTCTGTTAAATGGAATGCAGACATTAATAGGAGAACAAGTCCAATCAATGTAGAATGGTATGTATTTGTATTTTTGCAGACATGGTGGGAAAATTCAGGTCTATAATTGCCAAAACATATAATGAATCTAGCATGCAGTACATAACATTTTACATAATATAAACAGCATACAAAATCTAAAATCCTTCTTAGACATTTTACTATCTCTAGAACTCATCCAATGAATAAAATGACACTTTTTAACAAGCCTCTGTGAATTCTCTGATAAACTGATAGTTCATAGCTCACAGAGATACTGAATTTAACTTTGTGATTGCATTATTCAGGAGCCTAATATTTTGCACACGTTTAGGGGTATTTATTCATTCACTGTAATGTCTTTATGGAAATTACTCAATTATTTTCTGCTTTGAGGAAGAAAATCATGACTGTAACTTTCCTTCTCTGCTTGAAATTACTGGTGACTGGGTTAAAGGCTTAATTAGCAACATAAGGAAATTAAGCAAACAATTGCTCTCTCAAGGACACTTACTTTTGGCAATAGTTTTCAATTACACTTAAGTGTGAAATCATGTCCTGAATGACTGTTTAACATGAAGGACATGAGTAATCAATTCTTCCTGTCAAGGAAAGCCAAATTCTGTTGAATTAAAAAAAGCTGTTCTAAAACAATGAGAAAATCTTTCTAGAAAACATGCCTCAAAGTAGTGCAATCCAATACAGACCAAACAGTATCTTCCATGTTTCCTAATATCTGCATCTCTTGATTTAAAGATGCAAATAAAATGTAAACAATATATTTAGAAAAGATAACATTAAAACAGAAAGAATGAATTGAGAAAAGTTTGGTTCACATGAAAAACATTTGAAAATATAATTTGGGATTGAGAAAAATAGCTAGGAGGAAACTATCAAGTGATTTTAGGACTGGGCCAAGATTTCAGCAAGTGAGAGAGTACTTACTTTCTACACCAGACTGAGAAAACAACTCAACTCATTCTTTGAGTAACAACTATAACAGTTCCAGTAATGAAGTAGGAATTATCATAACAGAGGGGAAGGTATAACAGCAAAGCTAAAGTACACAGTAACTCTCTTCCATTGATCAGAAATGTAGCAGACTACTGAAATATTCCCACTCATATATGGTAGCGTAATAATAAAATTAGTGGAACTCTGTGTATTCTTTATTCTGATTTCATGAACATTTTTGCCCACATTAAGTGTTGAAAAATATTTTTTTTTTAATCATAAGCTTAAAAGAGATTTGCATGATTTCAGAACATAAAATTAAAATTTATTTAAAAGAAGTATCTTAATTGTCAATTTTTTTTTTGTAAATTTTATTTAGGTATTAAACCAGACAACCAGACTTGAACTTCAGCTTTTGGAACACTCTCTTTCAACAAACAAACTCGAAAGACAGATTTCAGATCAGACCAATGAGATAACAAAATTACAAGAAAAAAACAGGTAAGTATGCCTATCAGCCCAATAAAATACTATTCCCTGAAGTGCCCTTCTGATAGTTTTAGAAACAAATGTACTCAAGTCGGAAAATAAGCCCTGATACACAAGCTCCCCACACCCAGCTATGCTCATTACAAAGGTCATATATTATTTAAAGCCTAGGAGATCATGCAGGTTTCTTCTTGTATTCTGTTTATATATCATCCTTCACTATTTAAAGTTCTCCTTTATTTACTTAAGCTTAAATCTGAAATACTTCTCATTACGTCAGTTGTAGCCAATTTATATTCTTCTTTGAGAGGAGCCCCTGGTGGTCTAGTGGTAAAGACGCGGCGCTGTCACCGCCGAGACCCGGGTTCGATTCCTGGTCAG
>JAYRBT010000114.1:92147461-92160120 GCA_036023395.1 Myiotriccus ornatus
TTGAGAATATTTTAATCTAATTAGAACAAAATAAAGTGTTATTTAAAGGCATTTATTTCTTCAAAGTAGTAATTCCAACTGAATCAAAATTTAGTTGGTAGGCATCAAGGAAGTTGAATGTAACATTCAAAAACCCCATCAATTAACATCTACAGTAGCGATATCAACCGGACTTGCGGCTCTAGTAAATTAATACATGGGCTCCTACTGTACATAGTTAAAAACTCCATGTTTCAGAGAAGGGTGAAACAGTTCTGTTCTCCATCTGACTGCTTATACTGTTCTTTCAAGTGGGGTGAAGCTTCAGCATCAACAACTTTCTCTACAACCAGTGATATTTTACCATTGTTAAATCAGCTTTTTAACTTGTAGCAATGCTTAATAAAAGTATCTGCACCTGCTTTAGCCCATTCTTAGTATCCTTCATAGCCCTCTGTGGAAATTAGTTTTCACATATACATATACATTACACTTCATGAATTAGCCTTCTGAAACAGATCATCATCTCTTACATCTTCTGTCTTGTCTTTACAAGGCAATTTTTATTTTAACTAAATGTAATTTATATACTGTTACCAATTTTTTACCAGTCATTAAATACAGATGTTAGTAAAAAGAAAGAAAAAACAGGCTTTGAGGTGTAAGGAATCGCATACATTAGTACAAATTAAAGTTGCTGCTTTCAATTAAATTCCATTCACATGATATACTTTAAACAGTAATCACTAATCCAACTCTTTTCCTTATGTATTTTACCTTTCCTAAAAATCTCAAATTGAATGTCTCATGATTATCTGATGTTGAACAAAGAGTCTAGATACAAGCTTAAAATAGAGTATCTGCTTTGGATTTCTAATGTGCTACGGCCTATTGAAACACTAATATATTTGATATTTGCAGCTGTAAGGACTTTCTTTCTGAAAAGACACTCCTTCAACTGTAAATACCCTGTTTGAATTATATAAGTATATATGTGTGTGTGTGCATAACATACGTACAATCCACATACCCCAAAAGAACCAACTACGTTGAAAATTTAGTAAGGAGAATTCTTTACTTCCTAAAACGACACACATAAAACTGCTGTAGGACAGAAGGAAATTCTGGCTTCTCTGAAGTCATACTTTTTCAATGAATTTCCAGGATGTTTAACAGTTCAAAGAGCTCAAATCTGCTAACTGCTAACACTGATAAGCCAGTGACCCAAAGAAGAGGATGAAAAAGCCATACAGCTTCAGTGTCATTCAGTCATGATTTGGGACATCTATAGGCACACTGTGACAAGCAGTTAGGTAATGAGAAAGACCACTGAGAGAATTTTTAAACAAAGAAGGAAACATCCAAATTCATATTGAAATGCTTGGCTAGGTTATTTATTTATTTAATTAGTCTGTACAGATGAAATACCCTATCAAAGTGTAGAAAGTCAAATCTTAGCTCCACAGCTGTAAATGGGAAGATGCAACTTCACTTAATAGATGAAAGATCCAGAATACAGATTAGAAGTTAATGTAGTTTAATGCTCACAATAGAATATAAAAACTTTTCAAATATGTGAAATAATTCTGAAGAAGACTCAGAACTTTAGTATCTTGGCAGAAAGTGGTAAAAAATAATTAAACTTACAAACGAGAGAGTATTAACTGTGAATTGTCCAGACAGGAATACTTGTACAAGCAATTTAATTTTTTTCTTAAAGATAGTATTGTAGTAACATACAGTTGAAATAGATACTGACTTCACTTTGCCTTTCATTGTACTGAATTACACCAGCTTATCTCCATTAACTTCACACATCTAGCTATAAGTTAGTTTCAGGAAAGCAGAATTAGATGCAACAATTTAAAATCCTTTGTCAAGAAAAATTGTACTATTCACATATTTACAAAATTTTCTTATTAATTTGTCCCCTATTTCTCCCAAACATCACTCCAAAATTCCTGTTAATTGTCAAAAGACTTTTTTTCCATCAGCATCTTCCTAATACACTGACACCTTCAGTAATACCTTTCATCTCTGACACTGTAGTGATTTAATCTAGGAGATTGACTGAGCAAGACACCTATAAACTTGAATTTTACTGTGCCAGGGATGCAGTTATTGGTAATTCTAACACGGGGTTCAGTGAACTGCCTATTACATGTCAGTCCTTTCAAAGTTTTAGCAATGACTTGGTAAAATCAAAGGTGATTTAGGAGTATTTGGAAACATCTTATAGTTGTTACTTTTTTGTTCAAGAACATAAGATATTCATTGCAGTCTGTATAACGCGACTTCAAGATTTAACTTTGAGATAATAACTATTCTACACTTAGATTTAACATTGGGGTCAGACCATTTGCAAAGGCACTGAACAATGACTGTGGAAATAAAAATATATTTCAGCTTCTTTACTGCCTGAACTTGACAGTATACTCTGAAAAGCCATGGGGAACTTGTACAGATCTCTCACAAAAAAGATGGAGAAGTGAAAACATCTTTTAGAAAAAATATATCACGAGGAAACTCACAAAAATAACAGTGCAAGAGGGAAGTACAGAATAAGAAATTACATTCCTTCCTTTTTTTTTCTTCATTTAACAGCAGCTACCAGCTATTTTTAAGGTGTCATTTGTATTCTGTTAAGTGTGATACAGAGGAATATACAGAGGAATCGCATTTATTTGTAGACAACCACAACTGATTTGTACGAAAGCTACGAAAAACCTGCATTTTTGTGTAACACATATTTTGCACACAACTTGCCTTTCTGGTTTTGTTTTGCTATGACTGCATGCACTTAAGCTGTTACACACTTACTCTGACAGGCCTACTGTGACATGGAAACTGGTGGAGGAGGTTGGACAGTTATTCAGAGACGTGAAGATGGCAGTGTGGACTTCCATCGGACATGGAAAGAGTACAAGATGGTAAGCAGTGTTTTCTGAAGCCTTAATATTAGTTATTATTATCTGAAATCTAATACACTAATGTTACATTAACAGCATCCTTAGAATGTAAACTATTTAAAAAAGTTGTCTATGTCCTTAGATGCTCATTTAGAAAACGTCAGAGTCAAATAAGTTGTTTGTCTAAGCAGACTTGCAAGTGTGGTGTTTGTTTTTAAAGAGAAACCTTACTTTTCTTTAATCAACTCTTCCATCATATGTCTACATTTTTTGAGTTATTTATATTTGTGTTTCTAGTGGCAACAGTCGAAACTGCTACAAATCTATGAAGTAATGCTTATTCACTGTTTCAGATTCCTGAGCTTGTCTTTGCTGAAATTAACTTTTTTAAATATTACACACCAATAACCCTCACAGACACAGTAAAATTGTTAGTTGACAGACTTGAAAACTATTAAACTTGAAAACAGATAAAGTGATCATTTCAAACTTAAAAAAACCCCAACAAGTCAAAGCTTTAATATAACATGTAGTTTAAAATATACACCTTGAATTACAGGGATTTGGTGATCCTGCTGGGGAGTACTGGCTGGGAAATGAGTTTGTTTCTCAGTTGACTAATCAGAAGCGTTACGTTCTTAAAATACACCTGAAAGACTGGGAAGGAAATGAGGCATATTCGTTGTACGACCACTTCTCTCTAGCAAGTGAAGAACTAAAATACAGGTAAGCAGAAAAATCAGACTTAAATAAAACAAAACTCTGATAGTAATCATTCTAAACTGTGTAGACGCATGACCTCATTTCATACAAGTCATGACTATTTTCCATTTCACTCAGAAAATAACGTTGCTTCATTTTTCACCTATTGCCTAAAAAAATTATTTCTTTTTTCCAAAGGAGAAATTGTGTATTTTACTAGTGCACACTGCCTGAGTGTAACACAAAAAATGCAAACATGAAGAGATGGTAGGGAATAAGATAGGATACATGTGCCAGTATAGTAGATAGGAGTGCACAGTCATCAGGTCAATAGGAACCTGTCTGCAATTGCTATCAAATCCTGATTCCCTGTAATAAATACATTTCTGGAAGGTGGATGACTAAGATGAAGGCTTTTCCACTTAAGTCAGTGGCTAGTAGGAACTGTTCTATTGCCGTGAAGAGGTCACTCAGGTAATCTTGCCTGATGCTTACATGACCCACTGGCTAAGATTCTCAAAGAATAACTCTCTTACCTGTGAAAATGAAGCAAATGTGCATTTTACCCACCAAGAAACTTCATAATTTAAACACCAGATTTTAATGGACCTATTATTTATGCTCCCATCATCCTGTAAAATGCAAACCTTCATAATTTCTTCTTATATCTTAGAATAATAAATTAAACAAATTTTAAATAATTTTAATATAAATACTAACAAAGTATTATACACTTTGAATAGTATCATAGTATTATACATTTTAAAATAATACCATCCACAGCTGAAATATATGGGCACTTCATAGTTTATTCTCCAGGCTCTCTGTAAATGCAGGAGAATTTGTTTGATTTGCTCTAGGAGAAACTAGAGATTCCACAGTATAACAGATGCTTTCCTACTACATTGTGCATGAAATGTTTCTTTTTAATAATCATACAGAATCATGGAGCTTTAAGTGACTGGACGGAAAAATTACCTACATTTACGTGAATTTCTCCAAGATTTCTAGCAGCTATTTGTTGTAAATAAAGTCAATCTGACACCTGAGAGAACTTGATGCTGTTATTTCAACTCAAGCCTTATTGCAAGCAAAGCAATTCCAAACTATCAGCATCTGCCCCCCAGAAAACATTAGATCTTAATGCCTTCATAGTATACAGTTGTCTCAACTCCAAAGTAAATATTTTTTCATCTGGAAAGAGTCAGAATCTACAGCAGAGATTTTTTTTTTAAAGTAATTCCTTAAAATACTTAGAAAGGCAACCTTTGCAAATTGGGTCATTACCCTTGTCTATTTACAGTATTAAAAAATAATTACTGAAAACTAAGATGGTAAAAGAAACTTTCTTATAATATGCAACCAAACATGGAATGAATCATAAAATGGTTTAAAGAATATATGTAACATTATGAAAAAGAAAAAAAAACCAAAACACAAAGAAAGTATTCAATTAAGAGTATCTTCGATAACCCGTCTAGGGGGCAGTGTTCAAGGCCAGGTTGGACAGGGCTTTGAGCAATCTGGTTTAGTGAAAGTGTCCCTGCCCAAGGCAGGGGGATTGGAACGAGGTGCTCTTTAAGGTCCCTTCCAACCCAAACCATTCTATGAATCTGTGATCCATTATGTAAAAAACGATTAATATATTCCAAATGCTGGAAAGATTATGAGTTGGGCCATAAAACTGAAATTTCTTCACAGAAAAACTGAGATCAGAATGCACTTTGAATCAAACTTTCTGACCTCAAAGCTAAGAAGTCAAACCAGGTTGCTCAGGGCTTTTCAGTTATGTTTTAATAACCTCCAAAGGTGGAGACTGCACAACCTGCTTGTCTGTCCTCATGGCAAAAAAAAGGTTTTCCTGATATCTAGTTGGAACCTTTCATTTCAGTTTCCATCCACTGCCTCTAATCTTTCGTTATATTAAGCTGTACTTTAAAAGATTTATTAATAACAGTAAATGAATAATACTGTGCTTACATTAGACTTCAAACTATATTTAAGGATCAAGCCTAGGCACATAAATTATACTTGGAAATTTTAATAATAATTTATGTTATAAATTAGCTTGCATAATTTTGAACTCACCTTAAGAAAAAAACAGAATAATTTTTTGGAAAGACATTTTTGAGAAAATCTGTAATGAGCTGATCTTTTGAAACCTAAATGAGTAAAAATTCATTCATTCAATATGTTTTCAAATAAGGGATATAAAATGTGTTAAAATAATCTGTTAAACTCCCAAAGACAACTTCTATCCCAAGCAAGAATTACATGGAAGATAAAGATTGATCCAGGACAAGTTAATTCTCCTCAGAGACTCAGATCTCCTCCTTAAACAAATAGAATGCCTCTGAGAAGCATGAGGTATTTGATACAGAAATTCAATCACCAAAGAGATACTCTGGGAGCAGAGGGTTCAAGTCTTTCCAGTTCGGTGCCCTGTGTCTCTCCCCACCGAGACTGCATCAGCACCTGTGTAAGCACATCCCAACACAGCAGCAGCCTCACTGAAAGCTTATCTTGCCAGGGAATTGAAGAAAACCTAAATACTTGTGATGATTTCATGCTAATAAATCTATGAGAGATGTGAAAAAGAAGAATAATTAGGAAAGTAGAAAGGGAAATACTGAGAAACTTCTAAAATATCAGTTACTAGCTTGTAATTAATACTCCAGACAGTGTTATTATTTCTGATATATGCGGAGTTATCATGCTAAACTGCTATGTTGTACTAACAGCAAAATGGGAATCAAAATTTCTGGTTTAAACTTAATAAAAAATATTTGTATTACTGTTGCATGAAAGTACAACAGTGTACTTTCAGTATTAAGAAAAATATGACGTACGTGAAAAATTCCATGAGTTATTATATACTTGCTCTAATTTGCTCCTAATATGATGACATGAACAAACAATCATCTCTATAAATGTGGAGGCTGTTCATTAGAATGTTGTGCTGACCACTTCTGTTCATATGAAAACATTATGCTGAAAAACAGCTTACAACAGTACATTGGCCAGAAGAGAACCATTTAAACAGGATATTTATTGCAAACTACTCCATCATTATTTTGCAGATCAGATACCATCAACTTCCACTTAATAATTGTTTTTCCATTTCTCACTTCTACAGGATTTACCTTAAAGGACTTACTGGGACAGCGGGCAAAATAAGTAGTATAAGCCAACCAGGAAATGATTTTAGCACAAAGGATGCAGACAATGACAAATGTATTTGCAAATGTTCACAAATGTTAACAGGAGGTAGGAATGTTTTTATGCTTTTCAGTCTTCCTATTTTTATTGGCAGTGAAATTGTCTACGAGATAAACAGTGATAATTTTGAATTAGTAAATTTTGACTATTAAAAAAGCTCAAAGCTCACAGATAGAAACACTAGTGTGGTGACTCCAAATGAAGTATTTTATCATTTGACAATGATTAGTTAAAGTAAAACAAGAGAAGTTAAAAGCAGAGGAAAAAAGTCTCTAAAGCTGGGGTACAAGAAAGTCTGTAATTGTGGAACTAATCAGAGAGACAGCAGATTCTTCGTCCAAGGAATGAGATAACAGTCAGAGTTCAAAACACAGTTCCCTGCAGAAAACCTGATTCAGAGATCAGTGAAATGGCTCCTGATTCTTTAGGCATAAACTCTTTCCCTGAGTACCCAGAGGAGAAAATCCCCAAAAGCTGCTGTGTACTGCACGTGCTACAGAAGGCAACACGAATTATAAATATATTTTGATATAATTATGAAGTGGTAAAGATACATCACAGATATATCTACATTTTTCTAATGATTGTTCACTAGTTATTTGAGTTCTAAGTGATATTTTTATCTTCAACCAAATTCTATAATTTGTTAATTTATAATTCCACATTCTGAAATGTAAACAATTTCTTTGTAAATTTGACTTCTTTTCCTGTTACCTCTTAAGAAGTGGTTTGTTTTCCTCTAGCGCAAGTTGCAAGAAAAAAAGACAGCTTCAGTTTGCCCAAAAGGATAATTGGATTATTGCCCTGCAAAACAGAACACATATACTATCACCATCATAACAGAAGTATAAAAATAATATTAATAAAAATAAATTTTCCTTATGACCCACTAACAGGTTAGGACTATAAGGATACACAATGAGGGCTGCTTTTTCCTCCTTCTTCTTCTTACCAAGTTTCAGAAGGTTTTGAACTGATCTGCACAGAGGACTGAATTAACCCTCTAGAAAGAATTAAGAAATGAGTTAAAATCTCTGAAGAACAGGAATTTACCAAAGAGTAGATAAAATCAAAGGCAACTCAATATCATTATAGTTCGTGTTCTGCCCTCAGACTGTCAACAATGTTTGATGCTGTTAAGCTTGACTGAACACCTTCCCTTCTCAATTTTAAAATACAATGTATTACATAAGCTTCAAGAATATGTAGTTGATACATAAAATACACTTCTTTTCTGAGTTTGAGGCAAGTATTTTATACTGACAGTTCCAAATCATAAGAAAGAAAAACTGGGTTTAGATTTCTTTCTCATTTTCAGACAACAAAGTGACCTAATATACTGTTTTGAAAATTATTTCTGCTGATGTTTGTCTTCTGTCTTGCAGGATGGTGGTTTGATGCCTGTGGTCCTTCTAACCTCAATGGAATGTATTATCCATTACGACAGAACAACAACAAGTTTAATGGGATCAAGTGGTACTATTGGAAGGGCTCGGGATACTCTCTCAAAGCTACAACTATGATGATACGACCAGCAGATTTCTAAATGTTTTTGAGTTATGCGAATTGTATAGTTTTCAAAGACTTAATTTGCCAAGCGTATAAACACACATCTGCAACTTGTCTCATTTTTCAAGCCCAGAAAACATGCACTAGTCTTCTGAAGGGGTCAGTTCAGTACAATTCCTGAATTGCAATAGCCTTGATCAGCTAAAGCTCATATTACTCAACCAGACACAAAGTCTAAAGCATCAACCTGATAGTGATTTGGCCAAATGACTGAATAAAAAGAACATCCAAGAAACTGTCAGACAAGGACTCTGTTTTACCGATCATTTATGCTATGTATGTGTTAGTAAATAACTGGAACTGTGAAAAAAAAAACTAAAATAGTTTTAGAAATACGTGTTTTGCCTCACCACTGTACTTTAAACATTAATATAAAACATTTAGCTAGATCGAGAACTATTTATCTTTATCTTTCTGTGTCATGTTTGCCCTTTATGTACATAGAAAAAAAATACTTTCCTGTAATTAGTTCAATACTGTAGGCAGAGAATACATTCTTTCCCTCCATAATCTCCTAAACAATTCTTACACTTATTTGGGGATTTTTTCCAATAGCCCGTATTATGTTATTTAACAGTGGAAAAATAGCATTTGAATAGTTTGCATTTATTCTTGGGGAAATACCATGTACAAAAATCACCATTTCTTTCAGTTTGTACTATTACAGTTTCTTTAAATTACAAAAATTGCTATAAATTACAATATATTATGTATTTCTTTATATTTTTATGAAAATTGCACCTTTTTTCTTCCCTTGTCATTTACCTGTAAAATAATTGACCAGTGTTGTACAAACTGAGACAACGGCATTAACACCAGATGTCCGGTTGTCTATGACAATCATTTATCACCTGGTGCTGTAGTATATCTATATGTTTTGTAAAAATAACTTAACTGAAAAATATATGCATGTTCTTTGATACAATTAAAATTATGCTGATGAATTAAGACACAAATTACTACATTTTAAAAACAGGAAACAAAAATCTGGAAGTAATCTAAGGTCACACTCTTGGGTTTTTTTCAGTAAGCTTAGAAATTCTCCCTAAAAATTCTCTGTAGGTAGGCCCTCAATGTATGCCACAATGTGAATAAATTACTTTCCTAGGTGTTCTTTGCTTTTTTTTCCTCCTTCTCATTTTGTTACTATATGCTTTAAGATTGTGTACTAAACAGTTAGTTTGGATTGAGAAGATATTTCTTCAAAAATCACACAAAATATAATAATTTTATGGAGATTTTTCCCAAAATTAAGCTCAGCTTTTACTTCTCATGCTTAGTCTTAGCCTTAAAGTACTATTTTTATAAAAATTTACTTTCAGCAGATGACTGAACTAGTTAAAATGAAAGAACATAGCCCAAAACAAAACAAAATCCTCAGGCACAAAATTTTGGCAAACTTAGTTAACAAAAAGGGCAACAAGGCTCGTGAAAGGTCTAGAAAACATGTCTTATGAGGAACAGCTGAGGGAGCTGGGGTTATTTAGCCTGGAGAAGAGGAGGCTCAGGGGGGACCTCATCACTCTCTACAGCTACCTAACAGAGGCTGTAGCCAGGTGGGGGTCGGTTTCTCCTCCTGTGCCTGCAGTGAGAGAAACTGAGGAAATAGCCTTAAACTGAGACAGGGGAGATTCAGATCAGAGGCTAGGAAAAAAATTTTCACTGTTAGGGTGGTCAGACATTGGAATAGGTTGCCCAGGGAGGAGGTGATGGAATCACCATCCCTAGATGTGTTTTAAGAGGCATCTGGATCTGGCACTGACTGATGTGGTTTAGGGGTTACAGTGGCAGTGCTGGGTTTATGTTTGGACTGGATGATCTTGCAGGTCTCTGTCAACCTTGATGATTCCATGATTCTATCTTGAAAACAGTAAATGATTTTCAGAAAGATGGAAGAAAACCCTCCATTTTATACTGACAGTCATTAAACCTGCTGTCAGAGAACACCACCACTCACACCACCACCATTCTTCACTGAAAATGTATCATCATTACTAAAGTATAGCAGATACAAAAAAATATTTCTAATATTACTTCATGAAATCCAAAGAATGTAAATTAACAGTCATTGTCTGAAGACTTGCAAAAATAATGTACTTAAAATTACTGGTTAATATTTTATTGGTTTTCATAGCAAACTTGTAAGGATATATGTATCCCAAACTAAAAAAAAAAAATGTCATAAAATTGTTTTCATGAATTCCTAAGAAATGCCTTAGAGAGCAAACAGTAAAGCAGGTAGCAGAGGACCTATGCATACCAAGAAGCACAAAACACACAAAGAGAGGCCTAGAGACCTGGCAGTTTTCAGCCTAGAGAGAGAAGGGTAAGGAGAGACCTTACTGCTGTCTAGAACTGCCTGATTGAGGACACAGACAAGACAGAACCAGACCCTTCTCGAAGGTGCACCACAGTGAGACAAGGGACAGGGACAAGATACAGCAAATGCACGTTGGAATTGGAGAATGTAAATTTTCTTTAGAATTTATTCACTCATTACTACGAGGGTGGACTGGATGAGTCCCTTGGAGCAGAGTGTTGAACTAGGCAACATGCAGGTCCCTGCTAATTTAAAATATTTTATGATCCTGAGAAATCTAATAGGAATGCTGAGTATACATTACTGCATTTCCTGCTTTGCTGCATTTAATTAGACAACTAAAGAAAATGCTCCCAATTTGTGATACTAACTATATCCACGCCAATAATCTAGAGTAAGAAAAAAAAAGCCAACAAAACCAAACAAACAACTCCCCAAAAAGCTTCTTGAAAATCACGATGGAATCTGGCACAGTATGAATGTTCAACCTGGAAGAAGAAAATAGTACTAACTTCTGGTTGACATTAACTTTATTTATTTTGCTAAGAAAACACTGTATGACAAAAATAATTTAATATTGCAAGGCTAGTTTTGCTTGTTGAAAACAAGTCTTTATAAAGCTTAAGACGACTATTAAGATGACTATTCTGGGAAAGTGATCAAAAATATTGAGGTAGATACTGAATAGATCAATTGTTTAAAGAGACTTTTTCATTTTGGGAGCAATTTATCCACACGAATGTGAAATTTTAGAGTGAATATGTTTTTAAATGACATTTTATATAAAGAAGATTGCATGGCAATCACCAGGGTGCAAACACCAAAGTGAAGTGAGAGTAGGACATTTCAGAAGGAATGAAATAACAGTAAACAGAAGGCTTCAACAACAGCTTTGGGCTTGGTACCAAAAATTAAAAAAACAGCAAGGTAACCCTTACTTTTAATTCCTTCCTGTAATCAAATAAACAGTATATAAAACTAGAATGCACTTCAGTTTTCTCTAAATACTTCTTATAAAGCAAGAAACAAACAAGAAAAGAAAGGGAATATAAAAAAGGGAAGAAAGGGAATATAAACACCATTCATGCTCAAATATTAATCATATCTTCAAAAAAAGTAAGATGCCTGTTACAGTAAGAAATGAGTGATTAAAGAAGGGAATGATTGGAATGGTGATGAAATACCGCCTTGGACACAACTTTGTTTCTCTGCAAGAAAAGCACACTACAAACAGAATTGATTCAGGTTCTCAGCAGAACCATAACCTCCCTCAGTTTCCCCTTCTCTCCATTTCTCAAACCCTGTTTACTTCTGCTTTAGGAATAAAAACTATAAATGGAATCTGAAAAACAACCCCAAGAGGAATCATTTGCAAAGAATGCTATGTACATTGTTACTGATAGCATACTTTGTTATTAAACAAGGTAGTCTGAAAAAGAAACAGAAAACTCAAAACCATTTGAAATACAGTGTAACTTTCATAAAAATAAGGGGAAAAAAAGAACATGCTTCTTATTTATTTTTCACATTAAATTTGACCTTTCCTAATGTATTTGCTATATAAAGAAAAATACCTTTGTCCTTTTAGAAAAAATAGAAAATTATGATGGATGATTAATTTCTTTAAGCTTATTTCAGAATAACCGCTACAGTTTCCCTATGCTTTGAAAACATGACTTATAATCATAAAGGCTTTGTGTTGAATATGCAACTTTACATAAATTATAAATTTAAAAAGAATTTAAAAAAAGAGCTCTTAACAGTTAATAAAATAACAGTAAAAATAAAGTTCAAACCCCATTAACTGTTCTTCAAAGTCTGTATGAAACTTTGAGAAAAAAATAGCAGATGGTAATATATTTAACTAGCTGGTACAATACAGGATTAGGATTAAAGGGTGGGCTCAGTTCCGCGCACACTGTAACTCACCTAAAAAATCCAATGCGCAGGCTGGAAGGTGT
>JAYRBT010000114.1:92160220-92184512 GCA_036023395.1 Myiotriccus ornatus
TTCGCGAAGTCTGGCCATTACTAACTTACAATACAGGAGAAATAGGGAAACCTTTCTTGTAATGATTGACTAGTAACCAGCTAGAATTCTACTTGATTTATAACAAAAATAAAATTACTGTGTAATCAATTAGAACATATGAAGTGCAGATACTCGTAGGCCTGCACAGGTACAGAATGCCCCCATATGCACACTTCTGCATTTGTTCCTGATTCAGTATTTGAGAATGATCATTAGAGGCAGGAAAATGCTTCATTTTTTCCTACTTTGCAGTTCTAGAAGGCCACAGTAATTTTCCATTGCCCAAGAAATTTCTGGACCAAAAAAACTGAGCCCATGATCTGCAAATCTTTCCATTTGGCAATAGCATGCCTCTCCATTTTATATACAAGCACTGGTAGAAATAAAATTAAAGTACATTTATACTTCAATAAGATCCTGGTTTATTCAGATGTTAATTGGTGGATCAATTTTTTGCATTTTCCATGCATTTTTTCCATGAGTTTTTGCACACACTTCAAAAAGTAGTGGACAAAGGAGAAAATAACTCCTTACAGTATTTGCTTTAAAAAATATTTTTTCTAGTAGGCTTTCTTGTTCACAAAACCTGTTTAGAGGGCCAGTCATTTCCCAGATAAACAAAAGAAGGTTCAGAAGCTTAAAGGACCATTAAACTTACAGGAGCTGCAGGAAAGCTGGATGAAAGCTCATATGGTTCCTCTGAAATCCAGTGGCCTAGTTCCAAAGACCACAGAACCTAGAATTAAATAGGTAGTAAGTAAAACTCTTAAAGTTTCTGAAAAAATAAACTCTTTGAATGTGTAATTAGAAGTGACAGTGCTGTTGCAACAGTTGTGGAAAAAATCACGCAATCAGAGAAGACCCAAATTTTACACCTGAAACAAACTGTTAAAATACCAGTCATATTTCTGTGCTTAGCTACATTGAAATTTAAAACCTTGTGAGGATATTAGAAAAGTCAACTTATTTTCATCACAATATATAGAATTAGAACAAAGACTCCAAAAGGGAAGTCATACTATATCAGTTCTGTTCTCTTGGTTCAGTTAATCATTGAACTTCATGAGGTTTCTGTTGGCTCGTTTCTCCAGCCTCTCAAGGTCCCTCTGAACAAGAACACCCATCTGATGTATGAAACACTCCTCCACAGTTTTCTAACATCTGCAAACTTGCTGAGGGTGCACTCTTCCCAGATCATACACGAAGAGGTTAAACAATGGTGACAAGGATTATGCAGCTATTGCATCCAATACACATTACACATGTAAATCAGCGTGCAAAGAAGAAAAACTCAATTTCATTCACTTTGGTCCCCTCCTCTGTCAATGTCACATTCTAGAGCACAAAAAAAGGCGCAGAACACTGATTCTCTAGAAAATACATAATCATTTGTGTTCAACTGAGCTCTGAAACACTGGATCAATACGATCCTTGGAGATTAGAAATCCTAACACTTTGGACTACTTTCAGACTTCTGTTCCCATCAGCGCCATCACGGTTATCAGAAAATACCTAGTTAAAATTGTTGTATTTTTAATTTCTAAAAGACACTATTTTCAACTCTTTTTGGTAAAACTTTGCCAATGCATCCAGCATTTTTTTCCACACTGATTTTCTAAATCATTCTTCAAAACAATTTACCATAACTTGCAGTTGGTAGACTATAATAATAAAAGCCCCCAGACAATGTTTAGGTACTATCCCTCAACTGGTAAAAGCATGGCCTTAATGGGAAAATGAAAAAGAGTGAAGTTTCTACATTGGCTCTGCCCTTGAGTCATATAAAGTACATTTTGCTACGAATTTGTAGATGGTCTAAATGTAGAAGCACATTCTGATGGAAGACAAGATTATTTTCCTCATTGGTTTCATCAGTGATGAGCCATAAAGCTTCTTATATAGGTAAAAGACTGGTAAATTCTTTGCCAATTTTGTCCACTCATTCCATTCAACAACTTTTCCCTTTTAAAGATATTTAAGTTTCCAGTAGTTGCCATCTAGCACTTCTTAAATACAAGTCAAAGCAAGCAATGCTGCTTAGTAGTACCTACCCCGCTCTCCCAGAGCAACAGATAGTATTAAGGGAACAAGAAGCATACATATAACCCCAAAATGAGATATATGGAATTTATCAGAGAGTAAGTCACTGTTTTAGATTAATTCTACCTCTGTCACATTTTCCCTAAATAGTTCTGTAACCATTTTAAATAGATGATGTCTGTTTCTTACTGTTAGCACAGCCAGGCACCATTAAACTGTCATTATTCACCTTAGAACAAGCTGAATTTCATCAGTGCGTGAAATTATTCCCACGCTTGATTCACAGTAACTGAAACACTCTGTTGTTTGTTTTTTTTTTTTTTCTTTTGGAAGATGCCATACAAATCCATATATTATAAATTATAAAACATTACCTCATAAAATTTGGGAGCAAGTCTACGAGCTCTTCCACTTGGATAAAAACTGGCATTACAGATGTTGAGCATGGTAAAGTTATCCTCTACAATGATAAAGCTCACTAATGAAAAATTTTAAGCTGAACAGAGTGATTATAAACTAGCAATGTAAACCTTATAAAATGGCCTAACTGTATGTAGGAAAATAAGTTTCTATAAAGGGCTCTTTTGCCTCAAATCTATTGCTACACGAAGTAAAATTCCAAAAATTTTCAATAACAAAAATATTTTCTAAATTAAGTTCTATAGTTTTCAGTCGAAAGCAGCTTATGCCTCACAACTTTCAGGGAAACTAGCAACCTTTAATGTGAACTGCTACAAAAGCTGGTGCTTTGTGTGATGTGACAAGTCGTGTTTGACTTGTGAGGGGAGGTATCCAATTTTGCAGGCGACTGGAAGTGAACAGTGATTTGTTGCTGGTAATAAAAAGCAGCATATCTTCAAACTTATTGTTGAACTTGATTACAAAATTAAAAAAAATATTATGTTTTCTTTTAGAAGATGTACAACCAAATATTTGAAAATGCAAGACATATACAAAAAGAGAATATAATTTCTACAGTCATTATACCCTACCAAACATAAAAATAAGAGTTAAGCACAGTAATAAATCAATGACATTTAACAAATACTCAAAACTCAATAATGCATTGCTGCATTCAGCTAAGTACAGTAACTTCTTAAAAACACACAGACTGCAATTTAGGATTATAAATTATAAATTTTAAAGTGGTACCTGTGTATATTTTTTACAATTACTTTTAGTAATTTAAAATAAGAATATTGAAGTCTGTGAGCTTTAAAATTATAGTTGTATATATTTATTGAAAATAAAAAACTTGTTAATCCAAGCCATTTCTCCTATAATTCCAGTTTAAATCAACTTTAACTGAACCAAGAAAATTTTAACTTCTAATACAATTCAAAGAGACATGCTACACAAAAATAAATTCTTCATAAATAATCTTCAGCAGGAACAGATGTACCATGCTGTGTAATGTGTACATCATGTCCTTATAGTATCAAAATTATGTTTGTACCAAAAGTAACTGGACAATGACCCAAACAGATTAAAACATAAACCCAAAAGATTAGTTATTATTAAGTAATCCCTTTCCATTTTCCAGGCCAATTCTACAGCAACAGATCTATCAATTCCTGTAGTATTTACAGAATTTTGTTTAGAAATGAATTGTGCTTGTCTTAACAAAAGATGGATTAATGCTTGTCTATCATGGTTCTGGAACTGACTACAAAGGCATGGTATCTACTTTCCTAGATAAAAAGAAAATTGGATATTGAGTTCATGAACAGGTCCTGGAGTAAATAATTAGGTCAACATTCACTAAAACATTCAGTTTTCATGAAAACAAAGACAAGAGCTTTCCATTGTAAATTACTGAAAGTTTGCTTCTGCCTTTGACAAATTTTCAACCAGTATATTTTCACAGCAACACTAAAAAAATGCTTGAAATTCATGTAGGACAAAAACAAGTTACGATTTGCAATATTATTCTTAGTTGAAATACTTCAGAATATAAACATTTTTCTATTGAGAAGAAAGAACTATCTAGAAGTTTTCAAATGTGCAGTTACAGAAGATTTAACTTGTAATGATAAAGTAGTACTGTATGGATCAAGTAGGAACACTGGATATAGGAGTATCAGAAGTTAGGAAAATACAGCTGATAACATTGAGATATTAAGAATATATCAGATTCTAGTAGAACACAGTCTTCCTGATCATGGAGGACCCAAGTTAGGAGAAAACAGGAGGGAAGAAGAGAGTGAGAAAAGCATAGTTTTTCTGTGGAGTTCTTACAATATTAAAGAAGGTTTTTCTTTGGCTTTGGACTCTAGAATCAAGTTGATCAATCTGTTACTTCATCCTCAAGTATGGGCTATTTCAACTAATTCAGTAGCAGGTAACCTGCACATCCATATCAGCTATGCTCTCTTATCATACAGGGGAAGGTATGCCAGACATCAAGTTCTCAAGGATCTGAAAACACACTGTTTGAGTAGTCATTATTTATGGTCTCTTACCCCATCCAGAAAGCACACTGAAAGATAATATGGTATTTGTACTCAAACAATTCATCTTGGAATATATAAATTGAGGCTGTGAAGATTAAATGTCTGATGGCAAATTTGGTATTTCTCCAATATCCATCTTTAAAAATACAATTTTAAGTTTTTCTCAGAATAAAAAAAATATTTCAGCCTAAGTTATCTCCACGTTACAAGTCAAAAGGCACAGGTAAATAACTTATCAAAACATTGAGAGACATCTTACAAAAGAGAATCATCATGGGTCAAAAGTAGTACCTCGTTCAAAAAGTGTAATTCTCCAGATTCCTTGATTATTTTAATTATCCAATTTGAACTATTTTACCAATAAAAGTACTTTTGATAGGGTTGATTACATTTAAGTGATTCAATAATGCAGCATCAATAAAAGGAGAAGATTATTTTGCTTAAATGCAGTTCTCCTAACTAATTTGCTACTGAATTCCTCATGATGGCTTCAGCTTTCTCTTCTTTAGTTTTCAGTTAATGAATTTGGGTTAAAAGATGGCAAAATTATGCCAGTGACACAATTAGAAATAAGACAAAAAAGTTCTTACATTATAAGATTCATTGATTCAAACAGGTTAAGACATAATTTTTTAAATAAATTCAAAGCACTAATTTATTTCAGTGAAAGAGATTACTTAATTACTTGAGGGAATAAGTCTGCAAGGTAGACCATAAGACAGGAAGACAAAATTTAGCACTACTACTGATCAGTATATTCTGTGAAAAGCATGGGTAGATGGCTTCACCTTGGATTTGTTCACAGAAGTTCAGAGTATATAACGGGCAGTGAAATTTCAGGACAGTAATTGTCAGAATACTGATTATCCAAATCTGGGCTTATGTACAAAGACAGGAAGCTATTTTGTACCGGTTACACCTTTACTGTCTTAGGAGTTATTTGATGCTTTTTTCCAAGATAAAATGCTGCTTTCATGTTTGACTACCCTGTTATGAAAAAATAGCTTATAGAATTATGTTTGACTTGTTAAATGCTCCACACAAAGCCATGTGTGGGACAGATATTTCAGTGTATTTAATTAATAGATGCAAAGAATCATATAGTAGTTGAGGCTGGAAAGAACCTCTGGAGATTTTCTCTTCCAGATCCCCTGCTCAAATGTGTTCCTCTTAATGCAGCCAAGCTTAATGCAGCTATTAGTCTTTTTTTTTTTGCCAAAAAGGCACATTATTGAACCCTTAAGGTGACCAAAGTTGCAAACCCTCCTTTCCAAGGGAAATTAATCACCAAAACTTTATGAAAACCCTGAAGGATACCCCAACAACTTCATATATACATATATATATCACACAGGACAAGCTTCACACTACTAAGTGTCAGACATCTCAGAAACAAAAAAGCAACACAAGTTCATTTTCAGCCTAACAATTATATTTTCAAGTGTTTATAAGAAAAAGGAAACCAAGAAATTGAAAGTTATTCAACAAACCTTTTCTGTATAAGATGAAGAGCTATTTCCATATAAATTCCAACAGCTATGTTTCATAGTTCCAGAAATAGTTCCATTGTCACAGTAAGCAATTGAGATGGCTTAAGCCTGGGCTGACAGGTAAGTTCCCCACTCAGTCTCTCTCTCTCTATATATGTATATACATAATATAGTTTTATATTTTTCCTACTTTCAGCAAAGGATCTAACAATTCCCCTTCATTTTTACCAAATGCTGAACAAGAAGCATGTTTCAGAACAGAACAGAAATACATTAAATCAGGATATAAAAAATTCAATCCAAATAATGTGAGTTGGCTAACGTGGAGCAGAAATGGTTTATTTAGCCTTTAATCTGTCCAAAAATAATGCATAGGACATGAGTTTCTCATTCAGGAGATAAAAGTTCAGGCCTTCCTAAAATACATAATGAGGTACAATACATAAATAATTTGGTTAAATTAAGCAATGAAAGACTGTAAATCACAGTAACAGAGCTTCACACAGAAAAATTTCATCTAATTGAATGAATTCTAGGTAAGCCTGAATATTAACATAGACCCAATGGTTTCAGCTATACAAAGTAAATTTAATTTATTGTGTAGTAAAATTAAAAAGCATTTCTTACTTATTCATAAGAAACAATTCAACACCCATGAGCAATTCTTAGCATAACATTCAAGGTACAATGAGGATCCCCAGTAACTACATGACTTCTTGTTTCCCATACATCATTTGAGAACATAAATCTCCAAGTTGTTTTCATCACCTGAATTACTGTATTACTGATTCCTAAAAAGAAGAAAAGGGAAAAAAGGACCCCAAACAACACTGAGTGGATTTACAGAATTATAAAAGTGTAACACAAATTAACTCAAACTCATATCTCTCCTCACTAATAATTTCTTGTCCTTTTCTCACTAAGCCTCTTCAGGTAGCCCTGAATTCATTAGCCTCTCAACAGAGTCCAAACAGACCCTTTTCTGTTATCACACAGTCATATCTACTTGCACTTCAAAGCCCTTTTGTCCCTCATATATCTCGTCTGTTTAAATAAAAGCTTTTGAGTGCAGAATTATCTAATATGTTGTTTGTGTACAATGCCCAGTACAACAGAGCCTAATTCTTGGTTGCTTTTGTAGTACTATCAAAAAAGTATTACCAAGAAATGTAAACATTTAGACACAGCACCCTTAACAGGTTTTCATTAGGAAGCATGAGATTTTCAGCATCTGAATAAAATGTTGCATCTAAATTTACAGACAGATCCTAAAGTTCTGTCTGACTTCCTACCTATACATTTGAGCAAATGTTTCAATTAAAAATTCATTTATCCTTAAATACAATTAAAATTAAATATAAATTCCAGAATACTAATTTGAGGTCTCTACATAGTATGCTGAAGCACATAAATATATCACTGTGAAAACAGGAAGATCTTGGTATCACTAAAGAAAAGCTGTTGCACGAGAACAATTTACTGCTCTTATTAATGATTATTTTTACAATTATAAATGATCATTAAAGATCCATAAATAAAAGCCAAGTTCTGGTAGCCTCTCTGCTTCCCCAACTGACTTCCAGGGCATTTGACACAAGATAAAGCAATTAAGCACAACCCTGAACACAGTCACATCTATCACACTGGCGACCCTTTCAGGTAAAACATTTAAGTTAATCACTGACACAGAGAGCAAGCGCACTCAGGGCGTCTCCAGAAGCCTCTGGGGTTACTTCACTCTCACTACATTTAACTCCACAGAAAGGAAATTTGTTACAAACTCTCAAAATACCCCAGCTAAAAAAAAACCTACTTAGCAGAATTCCAACAAAACTGCAAAAACATCTTCATAGAGATTGAAGCAATCTATTTTTCAAGAAGTTTAAAACAAATAAATTAATAGTAAAAACAGTGCAGCAAACTGATTTCACACAAGTCAAAAGGTGATATTGTATGTTGAGATACTTAAAAAAATCAAACAACTGACCACTCTAGTGTGAATTCTGTCTTGGCTATATGGCTTTGATTGTTACTAGAATATTTACTATTCCCTTCACATTTTGTGAGCTTTAAGTTGACATAGCCTACAAGTGAATGTTTTCTCAACACTGCAACCCACAGTGGCTGGTCCTGCTCAGACTGCAAGCTCAGGGGATGTATTTCCATGCACCTGAACTTTTTCTTAGTTCTGTCCCATGTCTACACAAAAGGTCTTATAATGAGAGGAAAAATTCTTGTACAAGACTTGAATCTATGATGTCTTAGAAAACTCGCCAGTTTATACTTGAGTCAACTGCAAAAACTGAAGGATGAAAATTTACAGCAAAATTTCACTGGCTGTGAATCAGGAAGCAGCATTTAATATCATGTCAAAACCCAATGCAACGAAACCACTGAACTCATGCATCTTAAAAGGTAAATTATAATGAACCACTTTTGAGGCTGTAGCTACTGGGTAGTAAAATTGGCTTTTGACCACTCGGTTGTATTTTGGAGGACTATTTTCTGTCCTTTAGTTCTTTCAGAAGCAGTCCCTTTCCTTTCACCCATTTAAAAGTTGATGTATGCCTACAACTGTAGTCAGCCAAAAGAACAGTCTAGACAAAAAGGTTCTGAAAAAAAGCAAATGTTATCACCAGACATTTTAATTTAATGAAATAGTAATTGGCTAGGGGAAAAAGTCAATATACAAGCAACATAAAAGAAATAAAAAAATAATGACCTCTTAAAAAAATTAGATTTTCCCCAGTTCTGCCAGGATTTGTTCTCCTCTTTTAGGCAGACTGCAGCCTCTGTTTTCCCCTACTATCTGCACTATAGCTGTGATCTGTACCTCCTCCACAGTGATCCTGAATTGCACGACTTACAAAGTTCATTTTATAAGCTGGGTGTTACTAGAAACCAGTCACATTAAGTACAAGAAAAGTATTAATTCCATTTTATGTTTCTGACATATATACTTGTTAATAGCGATTGACAACCATTTACATAAATCTTTTGAAAGAGTAGCCACTAAATGCTGTTTCTGAGCACTTATTTCTATGTAACTGTCAAGATTTAAGTACACCAAACCTGAAACAGATTTGTGGATAGTAAAAATATCTTGAGTTTTGAAAAAGAATTAAAAAACTGTAAGCAAGTGTAGTATAAAATACGGAATTGTGTTTTTGTTGGATGTTCCTTATGCTGTAAGACCTTTAAGAGAATGATAAGAGCATGCCAGAAAATTATTAACTCTCTCCGAAAATATGCAGAGGCAGCTGCTTCAAATGTTTTGAAACTAAGTGGCTAAAAAGCCTACAACTGATATTTACTCTGCAACTATTTGTATGAAAGAAAACATTTTAAGCTTATGTTTTAGATTATGATTTTTTAAATAGAAATAATTAAAATGTATGGGGAAAACCTAAGTCTTGGGCTGAACCATTTACTACGTACAACTACTATTTCCATGTCCTTCAGAAAAATTACTTGTAGCTACATAAACATACACAAACACACAAACATTTTAATTTTGTAGAAAAAAGTAGATCGACCAAATTTTATACAATTATTTCAAACAACTCCTAATTTTCAAAATCAACTTATGAATATAAATTATTTCACCAGATAAGTATTGGTCCATAAGAAAAAATAATTCCCACTTCTGCACCCCAGCATATTACTACAACCCAAGTGGTAAGCTCCCAAAGTTTCCTGTGAGCAATGTACTGAACTGAGACCATAAAAATATTTTGAATTGCTAGTACAGGCCAAAAAAAGAATTGAGGGCAACTCATTTTACCCAGTAATGAATCAAAGAACAAAAGAGAGAACACTCTGATGCAACTCCATCTGACATCTCTTATCAGTACTGTTCTCTATTGAGCAATCAAGCAATCTGTCACATTTAAGAATGGAGTTGGAATTACCTGTTTAGACTATTAGACTTACAGAATGTAGACTAATAATGTGCACCATGACTGTTCATTATATGAACATTCTTTGCATAAATGGAACACAATTTAGATACCACTGACAAGGCAGATATTAAAGATAATATAAGGAGTAATTTCAACATACACATGGTAATTTCATTCTGTGGGTAGGTAAATTTGAAAACCACAAACACCATCTATTTAAGTCTTCAGAAGTAAGATAATGCAGCATATTCAATAATTTTTAAAATTCATGATAAACATGTGAGGTCTACAAACTTCAGAACTGAAAATGTATACAATGTCAAAATGTAAACCCAATCAATAGCATGGAATAAAACTTCAAAAGACAAAGAGATGCAACTTTTATATTGAAATATCTGAGAGAAATTCAATGCAGTATTTTTGGAAATGCAAGTTTCTGAATTCTAACTTGTAGCCAGCAATACTTACTGCTGATATCTTACTCTACTGCTAGCCTGATAGTTGAAGAGAGGATAAAGTGAACTTATCTGTAATCAAATTTTGTTCTGTTCTTAGCCAAAAGACTTTCTACTGCATTATTTTCCAACTCCAAACAAGCAGTCACATGCAATTGCTCTTGGAAGTTCCAACTCAATTCTATGCTGGAGTTTTATACACAAAGTTTGTGCAAAAATAACAAAAACACTGCAATATGTATTAGATACGACTGTCATAACATTAATATAATTAGTATTAAGTTACATAAACTCAGAATTTAAGAATAAACACTCAAAAAAGACATCTAGTAAGAAATTAAATAATGGTTTTTGTGGTGAAAGGACTGCAATATTAGACACACTAGTGCACAGGTTAGGTCAGATGATTGAAATCAAACATGGGGTCACATTATACAATTATGAGGACATACTTCGTACTGTCAATACATATTGTAGGATCTGCAAAAAAATCTTGAACAATAAAGGATTCTGGGATGTGACAGCCTGGGAAGGCAAAAAACAAGGCTTAAAAGCAAGGTTTTGCTTTGCTCTGTCCAATCTTCCTGCGTGGAAAAACTCATCTAAGTCAAATATGTATCTTTCAGCATGGTCATGTTGTTCCCCTTAAGTATCTAAAGCCAAGGCTCGCTGCTACCAAAATTAAGCTCTTTTAGTCAAAGTCTGGGGTTAAATCCGAAAAAGGAATTCCACTAGGTTCTTGGGGCTCCTTGCATAGCATTAGCTCTAAAGCTAGATCCTGGTGTGTTGGAATGCGCAAAAAAATTTCCTTCCCTAAAATTTTTATACATGTTATGAAAGTATTACTAATCATACTACTACTTTTGCCAAAACTTAGGCTAAAAAAAAGGCATTAATATAAATCAGGACCAGAGCAGCTTGAAATCCTACAGCTGCTTCTTCAGCTTCAAACAGAAATGTTTGTTAACAGTTTCTTCATACCTTGTCTATAGGTAAGTGAATATACTGGATCCACACAAATGAAGAAACCTGCAGCATGTCCTGACCTTACCCTGCAAAGTCAGCTTTTGAACTGTGGCTTTTATGCTACAATACATGGTATACAAGATGGTACAGGGAGTATTCTGAACAAATGTTCTTTCAGTGCACTTAAAAGTTATTAAAAGATTTCAGAATGCAGAAGAACGTCCACAAAACATAGAAATTATCATAAATTTAATTTCTTCCAAAGTGTTATTTCATTTGCATTCAGAACTGCATATTTTTGTAAGTTAGAGGTCATTCACTAAGCAGACAATATTTTGTTTTATTGCTTCAATGAGACAAGCAGTTCTCTTTAATTACAATTACCAAGTGGAAAACTTAGCCAAAATATGTTCTCATTTTCAGTTCTACATTTTTCAAGTTAATTGCTTCCCTCCCCGCTATGCAATTTTTCTTCTGTGCTCTTTGTGTCTGTTTTACTTTTTATGTTGCTTTTATTGCAAAAAAACCCCAACCCAAACCAAACAAAAACAACAAAAAAATTGAGTTAGCAGTTTCTTTTCTGACCAGCAAAAGTCATCTGCTGAGCATCACTGTGAGTTCTAATTCATTTTTGTAGCAGGATTATTATTAATAAAACATTGGAAAAGGTGGTATTAAATTAACTGGTCCTTTTATTTTTCATTAATCTCTGAATCCTGAAGAGTTGCATTATCTGTTCTCTGACTCAGAACACACTTCTTTCTGAATTATTTTTGACGTCTGGAATACAAGCTTTTATATAAACTACATAGTTTAGCTTTCCTTTATATATTTTCTAGAAGCACAGTTGCATTAAGGACTTGTTCAGAGTCTGCCAACAAAGAAAGATTTTTCTAGGTCATCTGAAATATAAAACATGCATTTCAGTAGCTAAGAGGTACTAGTATTTCTAAATCTCCACAGCATTTAAAAAACATTGTGATACTTCCTGTATGTTAACTTACCAACCCCAGAAAGAAGGTGTCCAACCTCAAAATGTATTTTTTCTTCCTTCTAAGTTTGAGTAGGTGTTTCTTGGAGCTGAAGGACAAGAAGAAAAAAGTCCCATTTTGTACAACCTGCTTTTCAAGAAAGTAAACTCAAATTTTCCTTCCTTAAGAGTGTCATGAGTTTTGTCTTATAAATGACAGATGAAAATTAGACCATAAAATGTTTTTCCAGGCCAGTTTTCAAGAATAAAGTGCATTCACATAAAGAATTAACTTGATAATAATAATAATTTTACATCTGTGACTGGCTGAATTCCATCTTAAGTACATTAGATCTCATTTTGTCTTTGAGTCAAGAACCTAGGCCTCAGATATTTTTCAAGAAAGGACTTCAACCAATAAATAACACTTCTGAATTGTATATTACTCAGTCCAAATGCTCCTCTTGTGCCTTAAAGTTGACTGAAGTTCTGAAAGAAAAACGCCTCAGAGTATTCTCAATCTCAGATATATGCCCTGATGGAGCAAAAAAAGATTTTCCCTTTAGGACTCAACAAGATATTTGCCTTTTGTGATTTGGCCAATATACCAGATAAAGTTCTTTTTGGAGGCCAGGAGTGAGGCAGGGAAAAGCAGTGCGTGTGTGTGCAAATGCAGTGTAAGGCAGAGTACAAGATTATTATGCTATCTCGTTTGTACTCTTCAAATCCCTTCTTCTCTGGCTCTTTTAAGTCCATCAGATGGTTTTGAAATTGGTTTAGAACTCTTATACTGACTTTTGATCTTTACAGCAATATTTCAGAAGTAACAATCTTCAGTCCTACTAGTACGTGAGCCAAAAAACAGAGCCATGTGTAGCATAGGAATATTCAACAGTCAGGTTAATTTCACTTTGCTTTTATCTAGGAAGGTTGTAATGCGGATCCAAAACTTTAGGTCTGCTTTTAGAAACAATCTATAAATTGTAATACATTAATTTATTCAAGTAATTGTGGCTCACAGCTGAAAATAATTTGTAATTGTAATGAATGATTATTATTCAGTATTTTTTAAAAACAGCAATTATTAAAAGCTGTAATTTACTTTCTGGCTAGCCTTTCTCCTCTTATCAGTCCTTTGATACTGATATTTTTTCAGTATCCTCTGGCTGCAAAAGCCAATTTCAACTGTAATTTCCTAACCAAATATAGCATCTCTGCTTTGGTCCTAGAAAGATATGAAAAAATGCACCCATTCTAACTAAATTCAATCCTCCCATGGGGAAAGGTGAAAAAACAAAGTAGGCTACTAGAAGACAGAAAAATAAGATCATGTGACAGGTGCCTGGGCACCATTTTTCCTTCACTGCAAAATACTAGAAAAAATGAGAAATCCTGTAATCTCAGACATAGCAACCCCTAGAACTGCTGTCTGCAAGATGAAAGATGAAGAGTGGTTTCAGACTTTTCAGACTAGCAGTGTCAGAGTTTACAACTTACTGACATTTTCAGTTTTCTGCATGCAACCAATCATAGCTAACAAGTATATTTAGGAAAAAAAAATCAATCATAGGGGATACAAAACCTCTGTAGCAAGGGACAGCTTTCACAGTATTCTGCAACTTTAAGGGTCATGTTTACCTGGCTGTGATCACTAGCAAAACTGGAGACGGACTTTTTCTACTAGAATAGCCAAAGGTTAAGGGGAGAGCAGGTGCTCCTTTTCAATCCTTTGGCTGCAACAAAAAATTTCCAAGTAAATCGACACAACATGAAAAGTTTTATTATCATTTCTATAAGCACAGGCAGCAGGGATTCCCATTCTGATGGGAAGCTTAAGTCTTTCCAACAGGTACCAATTAGGTTGGCTTCCTGGTCCACTGCTCAGGAAAAGCAGCAGTCCTGTTCTCAACTGTCTTTCACTAGGAAAATTTCATCTCTGGACCTTATTATGAGAAACCTGAGGAATCACTGAATCATAGAATATCCTCAGTTGGAAGGCACCCACAAGGATCAAGTCCAGCTCCTAGCCCTGCACAGGATAGCCCCAAGAATCTCACCGTGTGCCTGAAAGCATTGTCCAAACTCTTACGGAATTCTGTCAGGCTTGGTGCTGTGACCACTTCCCTGGGGAGCCTGTTCCAGTGCCCAAACACCCTCTGGGTAAAGAACCTTTGTCTAATATAAGAAAGAGATGGAGACAGGTAGACTAACAATGTGACAGACGTGAATTTCAAGAAGTGGGATGCTAAGAAGGGGAGAAAGCTACTTTATAGTTTAGATTCTAACAGAAGATGAAAGATTGGGTGAGGAAGGGCACTCACCCCAAAAAAGCCAAAAAAGTCACAAGACAGGAGAAAGAGGAACAAGGGCTATTACAGGGCAACACTATGTTACAGAGAAAACTCATACAGGCAAGAAGAAACATTTTAAAGACAACACCAAGGCACAAATTAATTCTGTCATTAGTATGAAATAATGCCCAATGTATACTCACCTTCCCAGATGATCTGTGAGAAAGTCATGCAGTTTCTGCTGAAATTTTAAGCAACATGAACTTCTCCCCTCAAACCCCAGCTTCACCATGGTTAAGAAAACTAGTTTGTACCCTTCTGTGAATAATTTCAACAAAAAATAAAGTATCATGTAGGAGTGAATGTGTTTCATCTGTCCAGACACTAAAAAAGTGGTTATGCTTTCACTATGATCCAACGAAGTGAACAGTCTCTTTGGACACCTGACTTATGACCAACCAAAAGCACTTCATAAAGTTTCAGATGAGATACCCTATGCCCTAACTGCAAGATAAAAAAGAAGTCCAAGGGTAGTGGGCAACAGCAGAGTAGCTTTAGCAAAATAAATGGTTTGATATTTAAGACTTCATCAGCCATTTATTTGATTTTTGGATGTTTGCCTCAGCTACTTCATTGCAGACATCACTGGCTCATAAATTCTGTTCACAGTGGGTCATTGGGCAGAAGCAACTGAGGCACAGACAAATTTCCATTGTGCAGGCTGAAGGGATGGAACCATTTTTAGAGGGAAAGAGCCATTTTGAATCCCCCCAACTGTTACATGCTGGGTTTGCACAATTAGTAACAGTGTGAGGTTAATTCAGATAGTTGAAGTCTTTTGGAGATTGCCAGCTATGCAGCAATGAGTGGAATTTGAGGTGAAGATAATCCTGAACAGCCCAAAAGAGTCAAGCCAGGATTTATGTTAACTTTGTGTTAAGATACAAGATTGTAAACTTCAATAAATAATTCTCTGACAAGATTGTAACCCACTTGTTGATGACAGTCAACAACCTGAGTTAAAGCTATACAGCCCTCTAGACAATATGGTAAACAACTGAACGATACTTATTTCAGGCTTTGAAGTGCAACAGCAATATCATGAAGGGTAGAATAATAATTAAAAAAAAAACAACTCAAAACTTTTTTAGGATCATGAAGAATTATTAATTACTCATACTTGCACACGAATCTTTGAAAAAAAGATTTTTGTAGTATGTGCAATGTGTTGCAAGATTTTTTTCCTATTTAGATTGATTGCATATTTATATTTCTGTTCCACACAGACTTGTTTGTAAGCTCATAATTCAACTCTACAAAGATCACACCATTAATCTATAAAATGTTTAATTTCAATGTAGAAATGAATGGTGATATTTGTTTTAAAATATTAAAAAAATCTCCATGAAGACATTTGAAATACTGATAAAATTGAATTTAGGAAGTCTTTTGTTCAGATTGATTTTCAACAATTTTCAAGATCTGTGAGACTCATTTAGAAAGCAGTTCCATCAGCTAAAGGCTTTCCGACCTGTAGAGTCATGCCAGATACCAGTAGGTTCATGCAGGGCGTACATTTTTCCAACAGTTAAATTAAAAAAAAAAAAAAAAAGGAGGATCTAAGCAGCAGTTCCTTTTCCTCCTGGTAGTTTCTGATGCCAAGAGGGAAAACAGTTCCAGTTTTACACTGATTCTCTGTCAAATCAGCTGTAGTCCAGTGGATTGGTTGGTTTTCTGGCACGATGGTTATGACCTCGGTGTTAAATGTAACAATGCACCCCAAAACTGGAAAGGAGCAGAATATAGATCTCTGTTCAGCAATGAGGTATGTACACTTCAAGCATGGACTCCAAGCTCTCACTTCTTGCACAGTATTTATGTACTGTTCCCCTCATGCTCTGAGCCAGAAAGAGCTGCATCTATTTCTTGTGCTAAAGCCTCCCTTCCACCATGAAATCCAAGAATGAGTAGACTTTTAAATAAAAGGATGGAGATCATATAGATGTACTTCAAGTAACCTGGGATTCCAGGATTTTATTCTCAACACTTATCCCTATCCACTGTTCACCATGGATAGATCTTGAGCAATTTCCTACTTGTCTAAAAGTAATAATAAAAAATATGTTCTGACTTATGTAAGACCTCATAAATAGTCTCTGAACCAAAAATCACAATACCTACCAATCTTCTAGGAAAAAAAAATAAAAGCGAAGTGAGTTTTTCCCAGACAAAAAAAAAATCAAAACTCTCTATCTAATTAAGCCACTATTTCTTAAAAAATGTTCTAAAAAACAACCAATATGTAATTTGTTGAGTGAGCAGAAATTTAGTGACACCAATTGTTTCACAGCAGAAGTTTAGACTCTTCGCAAAAAGTTTCTCTCCTCTCAAAAAAATCTTGTCAGTTCAGTGTTGTACCTTCACCAAATCCAAAAGCTATAGAAATACAAGCCAAGATGAATGTTTAAAAACAAAACTGAAGGAATTCCAGTACAGTCCATACTGTCATCTTCGTGAAAATACAGTTTTAATTATCCCTCACGATGTTTAACTGGTTTTTTTTCATGTGGTTAGTTTCTTCTATTCACTCAGAAAACAGTATATTAAGATTTTTTTAATGTAAAATTTGAGTTGCATTTCTAGTAACATGATATCGTTAGATGCTTTAAAAGACATCTATCACCTCTCACATCCCTCCAAAACTAGGAAACAAATTTTTTATTTGAATAAAAATGGCAGTTAACTGGTTATTAATAATGAGTCTCTCATATTTTTAAAGGACAAAATATTTACATTTGTGACATGCAGCAGGCGCTGTGGTAAATGTAAACGTTTTTGTGACAATAAGCAATGAAATGAGCACTCAACCTCATGCCAACGATTATCACCACTGTAAATAACTTGTTTGAATACATATTTGGCTTTATGATTAACTTTAATTATTTCACTTCATCCTCCCCATGCAAAACAACAAAGAACTATGTATCCAATTTCATGGAATAATTAAAAAATCCATCAGAATACATAAAGGGTTTATTTCATCGATAAAATCCAGTATCATCAACTTCAATTTCTAGAGCAGCGAAGACTCCTGATGACATTCACAGGCATTAATTGACAGTCTTTATCCTTAACAACTCTGTAGGTGAAGAATCTGAAACTATCCTCATTGCTTTGTCTCAAAACTAAAAGTCAACTTTATAAATTTATCTTTATGCACTGTCTTTGAACACAGCGAAAGTCCTGGGTTTGGGGTAGTCGTGTTGTTTTAAATCCAGAAAGTTTCTTCCTGAAGCCAATAAAGATTCCTGAAAATCTTACTTATCTTCCCCCAACATGTCTGCAGCTGCCATTATAAACTGCCCTGTCTTCATGGCTTCTGTTTGTTGACAGTACAATTTTAGATAAATTTGATTAGAAGTCTTCCATGTTAAGAGTACAATAAGCATGCCTATATAAAGAGTGTAGACAAAGAAATTGTGAGTACTTGTAATTTAAAATTGTTACATACAAACATCTGAACAAAGTCATTCTTGATTTTGGCTTCAGCTAAAACAAAATACAAGAAACTCAACTTGCATGAGGTTTTGAAGAAAACAAATGCATAACACAATAAGCAAAGCAGAGACATACAGCATCTACAGCTTGATTTGTATTAAAATAAAGAAACAAAAAATGACAAAAGAGAAATAACCAGGGAAGTAAATAATGTTAACACTTACACCTAGTCTTATTTCATAAAGGTATTTTTCCATGGCTTTTTTTAAAATTTACCATCACACAGTGAACTCCAAATGGCTGTTGATATGCATTCACTGTACTGAACGAGTTAGAATTGTGGTCACTGTAGCATACACCACAGCAAAGGAGTTGTAACTGAAGTATACACAAAAGTTCCAGTTTAGACCTGGTCCAGGAATTACATTCAGCAAACAACTAAAATACTTTTAAAGAGGGAGTAGATTTTTTTAGACTCTTTTCCGTGACAAAACCTAACTGCATTTTATATAGCTATCCTTAATCTCGGAAGTAAAATAATGAATTCAACAGATTACACTTACAACAGATTTCCAGCAATACAGTCTGTCTGAAGATTAACACAGCCATCACATTTGTGGAAATGTTTGTATATTAAAATATCTAGGAAATGGCATTTCTTTTGGACTTGTATTAACATAAAATTTCAAATTTCTTTTAAGATTTAAATAAACATTAGAAAATACTTCATAATAATTAATGATTCAATAAAATAATAGTTTTTAAAATATTCATGCTATTTCTCTCAGACACTTTTTTGTTTGGGCAAAGGAAACAAATTAATGTTTCCTAACTTCACTTTCACATTGTCAAAAGTTAGCAAAATATTGCAATGTTTAAGTTGTAGCCATTGGAAAAAAGTATTAAATAAAAACTTGTATAATGTTTGGTTGTTTTTATAAAGCTTCAAGAACATATTTTGATTGGTACCAGAGAGGTTTTGCCACCTAATTATTTACAAAAATGTACACAGTCTAATTTTGTTCAAAACAATGCCCTCTTAAAAGCAAAACTTTTCAGTGCAACAGTCTAGCTGCCAGACTGTCTGGTTAATCACATAGCATCTTTTTGTGAAGTTCTTTTTACTTTTCAATCAAACCCCCACCCTCCCCAAAAATTGTCTTTAAATGAATCTGCATAGTTAAACTGACAATGAAAACCTTTAAAATTAGTTCTAAAAAGCATTCATGACATGAATGAAAGTATGTACTGCTATTTTATTGATATTTGAGTGAAACTGTATTATCACCCAGCTGAAAGGGAGGGATGAAAGCAGCAATCTTGAAACACTGAATAAGAGTTTTCCCCAGAGCCTACTTAGCTTTGCTACTGTTAAACACCTCACAGAGCATTCTTCGCAAGCAGACACCAAGTGATTTATACATTCTACATAATATTTTGTTATTAATTTTACAATTTTACAAATAATACATATCTACATATTTAGGAAAGTAAAGGGAAGAAATATGTAAGAAAAGTATCAAGTAGTAAGATGCAAACAAGTCAAATAATAATTTTAACCCAGAGAAGACCACTGGTCCATGGAGATTAATATCCCATCTTCAGGATGGGATTGAACCTAGTAATTGCACCTGCTCACATCTTTTACATAAAAGAAGATCAAAATCTGTGATCAGCCTCTTTGAAACTCCACCAATAGGTACCAATGAAACGTTAGTACTTTAGGACTTCCCATTCTCAAAACAACTCATCACTCATTCTAATTGTATGACTTGCTACTTACTGATAAAAAGAACTAATATTTATTTTCCTGATCAGTTTTATATTTACTTAAAAAAACTTTTAGAAAGGAAAAACAACTAAAGAAAGATTCAGTGCTGACCCAAAGCCTCTCTTTTCACAGCCAAACTGTGCTCAAATATTAAGTTATCTAGTTTTACTGGAACCTAACAGGCAATCTTGCATAAATCTTTATCATGCAGAAACATCCACTGGTGATGATCCACTATAAAACAATTAAAAACTACTGCCATATTTAGTAACTCCTCAAAAAGGGACAGGCATTTTTTCAGGTTACTTCAGTGGCTTTTCAGGAAAAATAGTTCAGGTTGGCTTATCAAACTCCTTTATGATGTCAGTTTGGCATGAACTTCAGAACTCAGAAGGTTGAGTTCTATGGTTATACATGATGACCACTAGTGTAATACTTCGAGAAAAGTGAGATTCAGAAAATTTTTAAATTGATAGTGCATAGAGAATACATTTACTTTTTGTACATAAAAAAGTGAGAAAAAGAAAGAGCTTAACAAGCCAAATGTCCAGTTAAACTGACCTTTTGGAGTCTTCCAGCTTTTCTTAATTGTCCCATTTCGCTCTTTCATTCATTAAAAACTTTGCGAGAGCCATCAGTAACATGACACCCTGAAACTTCATTTTTGTCACCTGGAAACAAAATTTGGAAACTTGAAATGAAATATGCAATCTCGTGAAACTGCCAGCAATTATTTTATCATGGCACAGTGCTATGCGCTGGTAAGATACTTGTTAATTTGCACCAGTTACTTTTCATGGTATTTCAATTAGAGAAAAAGAATGACTTTCAAGCATCTGACTTCATCTTTGAATACGTGTTTTTGTAAATGAACTAATTGCAAAACTCCCAATTTCCAATATTTGAAATCCATATATTACCTACAAGTAGAGAATCAGCTAAATTGCTTTCTATTCATTGCCAAATTTGCAATTTCTCTGAATATAGATATATTTAAGTCTAAAGAAGCAGTGACTAGATTTTCCATTTCATATTAAAACATCAATGGTTTCACTGTTTATCTAAAATGACCTGAAGGTCTGAAATATGTTTTCAAACAATTTGCAAGCAAATCTAGCAAGCTGTTAGCAGGCAAGGTTGCATGCTTATGCAGCCATATCAGCCCTATTATTTAAAAAAAGGCACCATTCATAAGAATGCACTCTAATGTGGCTGCCAAAAAGCAGTATTTTACATTACATACTTTATGAATTAACATATATTTAGTTCTTCAATACGATCAGGATGACTTTTATAAGAACTAAATAATAAACTCCTGAATTTTTTGAGAAATTAGTTCGTTTGCATAAGATGAAAAACTTTATCTCTTGGTCAACGAAGTTTTAGTTGCTCAAAATCTAAGGAGATAATTTCACCCAAATTTAATACAATGGAGTCTATTTTAGAACATTTGTTAATTTTTCATTTCAAAGAAATGCATGAGACTAGTTCAAGAAAGTTTAATTAGTGATTAAAGAAGCCTAAATTCAACTCCTGCCAAATAGGTTACTTTTGGAAAATACTGAAGGGTACTCTCCATCTTTACTAGCCTGAATGCATATATAACTAAGAATCATTTGTTTTTCCTCTGTCAGCTATTTAAACTCTTATTCCTTGAGGTGGTAGAAAAAAAACCAAATTACAATCCATTACTGATTACTCATTTTAAAATTATAGCCTTTAAACTAGTCAAAATTTATTACAGTAATTTTTGTGTAATACCAGTAAACCTGGTTTTCAGGTGCAATTTTTCATTTAAATCCAATATTTAAATACAAAGTGTCATGTAATAAAGGGAGAACTAATTACTTAATTATGTTAATTTTATTTAGTATTGCATTGAGATTTATCATTTTCAATCACTGAGCAAGACGGATGGCAAGTAGGAGAAAAAAAAACCTTGCCATTAAAGAAAAATAACCTCTTTTTAATGAAAATTTACTTATTTTTTACCTCTGTTTCAAGAAAAACAGACCTTTTAAATATATATTTTTAATCTTAAAACCCCCTAAAAACTACACGACTGCATAGGATGTCAGGAGATCATCTACTCCACTGCTTTACCCCAAGCAGCCTCTGCTAATTTCCAAATATTCATTAAGTAATTTCAGGTACTGCAATACCTGATTTTTCTTTTTTTTTTTTTTTTTTTGAGGGGTGGCTTGGGGTGGGATATGACAGTGAAAAGTGGTGCAATATTCCTTTTGCCACTCTTGACCTGAATGCTCCACAGCTCTTGTCCCACTTGGGATTCAAGTCTCCAGACCTGTATTCTTGGACCACTTTCCAGTTAGGTTTCACTCCCATGGGCTCCTCATGTTTATAGGAAAGCAGGAAGACGGAATAATGTCCCTCATCTCTGATTATCAGCTCAGGCATCTCAGGCATTAAATAAGTAAGGACTATTCTTTGCAATCCAGTTCCTACTTCTTCTCTCCTGAGTATCAGGACTTTTAAAACACTTTCCAGATTTTCCCTCCTGTAGGTCTCAGGCGTTGCTTTTGTCTGTTTTTCCCTGATTGCTTCTTTTTAAAGCAGTTACTCAGGCATAAGTAAGGAGTTTTCATCTTTAGTAGCTTTTCCTAGGGTGCATCAGATAGTTGACAGAATTTTTTAAAATAATTCCATCCACTGTTATCCTTAAATTAAGTTTGAATATGCAAGTAACTCATGCCACTGTGGTCCATTAGATCTCCCAAATGCTCTTCTAAAACACTGCTCAGTGACTGGTACCAAAAACAACAGCTCTTTGAGGTATTATAACAAATCAGAGTGCCTTTACTTTACTAAACTTTGCAATTTAAGTTTCTACTCATTCATGATTTTATCACCACTGAGAAGTTTTGAACCAGAATATAAAAATTACATTTGATATTTCCATTGAGTTAAAAAGCAATGATTAGTCACAATGAATTAGTTCTGTTCAATCAAATAAATCATGCCTATCTAATAATTTTATCTGTAGTGTTCTACTAAAAAAATAATGAAGTGTCACTTAAGCTATATTGTATCTACTATTTTGTTATTTACCCCAACTATGAAGAAATTGTCTGAATTTGTCATCATCAGTAATTCTTCAGGTACATATGAACAGAATACTTAATAACTTTTTGCTATTATTGTTGAAGATATTAATCCAGCATGGGCAAATACCAAGCTTTACTACACAGAACACAATTTCTTTAAGTCTTCTGGAAACTTATGTAACCCCCAGATTCTCAAAGAGATCCCGTTAATGGTTTAGAACAATTTAATGTCATTTTTTAGGTGCTCTAGGACAAGTGTCATCAGGCTTTGTAAATTTGACTACATCAAAATAATCCTCAATCCTCTATTCAGACATACTTGTCCTTTTTTGTTTCAATAACTAATTACAATCAAATTTTTCGTGAAGATAAACAAAAAAAGGAATCCAGGAAGAAATAGTTTTCTTCTTCATGCCTCATTTGTTTTGCAAAAAGACATAATAAAATGTCAATAGAAGACAACATACAATACTTTTTAGTGAGCCTGTCTTCTTCTAAAACTGAGAAAACCAAAAGTTACATTAAGTCTAGGGAAGTTTTCATGTGTGTGCTTTTAAAGACATAAACAGTATTTTGGCAGCATTAAGCCCCATAGCATGTAGGAACTCCGGTAAAACTCATTCACCTAAATTAAATGTAATGATTTCTTGCACCAAATAACAGAATGGTATTTCAGATTTCCCATCTTAACACTGAACTACATTAATTACACTACACTAGGTCTTACTTTATGTCTTTTGGCCAATTAATATTTGTCTCCCACATTCACCATAAATATCTGAAATTCACTCAGCTAAGCCTTAAGTTTATTTTTAAGACTGGAAATAATGCTAAGTCTGAATTCAAATTTCTAAATTATTTTAGAAAAATAATGAATAATAAATTAATAAATAATAATACATAAAAGCTTAAATGAGCATACTGTTGCACTCCTTGCCCATTATTATTTCAGCTTGCAGATGAAGTCACACGACTTGGAACAAATTGGAAGTAAGTAGCCATATTTATGTCTCTGCTACTCAGCAGAACAACTGGGCAGCCTTGAATGGACCCAACAAAGGAACATGAAGCTTGCTACCACATAAGCATTAGGACTCGAAAAGTTAGTTTCAGATTAGCCTGCATATTACATTTCTACTTTAAAATCAAATGCTCCAAAGAGCCTGTTCCAAATAGGAAAGGAAGATGACCAAATCTTCTTGTCATTAGAGACACTAAGTGCTACTGACATAAAATTATAACAAAAAAAATGGGCAAGAATAATGTTTGGTATTTAAAATAATAATGGCCAGACTTCGCGAACGAAGAACCAGGGAAGGTCTTTACACCTTCCAGCCTGTGCATTGGATTTTTTAGGTGAGTTACAGTGT
>JAYRBT010000114.1:92184612-92202387 GCA_036023395.1 Myiotriccus ornatus
CCTGACCAGGAATCGAACCCGGGTCTCGGCGGTGACAGCGCCGCGTCTTAACCACTAGACCACCAGGGGCTCCCTCTTCATCTGTAATAGTATCCTTCCAATAGGTTTGAGAGATCTGTAGCTGTCTTTATACACAGATATAATACAATTTTATATGACTCCTAAGTGTATATATTACTCTTAATTGTGTGTGTGTGTATATATATATATATGATGAGTGAAAATAGTCCTTTGGCTTGTAAAAATATTTTACTGCATTTACCAGCTTTAAAATAATGTACAACATACAGAAAACAATTTACTATTTATTTACTAATAGGGACAAGAGTCAATTTGCATTTAATTAAAAAAAGGAAACATCTGACCTATATTTAATAAAAATCAATTATTCCAGCATACAGAGTCACAGCAGTAAAACAAGAATTTCATTTTCTTCCACAAAACTTGCACTATTGAGGAAAATACAACTCCTGTTTCATTATTGACTCCTTCCATTTTTAAGTGAGCTCATTTGAGCTGTCAAACTTGAGTTTCTACTTAATGGCACAACAGATGCACGAAGCTGAATATATCATACTTGGGAAAATGGCCATCACTGATAAATCACAAATACTATTAAAATCACTAGAAACACAAATTGAGACTTACAGATGTTCCTAACAAAAACGACAAAAAGGATAAACATTGGATAACTTTTGTTTGCTGAATACTGTTCCTTTTTTTTTCCTTCAAAATCTCTTATTTTAAACAACATGTCCAGCATGAAAATAAAAGCATGACATGCTAGAACACTGATCATAATTTAATCACCAGAATTTAAAATTAGGAATTAACTCTAAAATGAACTGGCATACAGAAGTTTACATGTAGCAAATAACCCTGAGAGAGTTCAAGAAGTGCTTGGACAATGCTTTCAAGGCACACAGTGTGATTCTTGGGGCTGTCCTGTGCAGGGCCAGGAGCTGGACTTCAGTGATCCTTGGGAGTCCTTTCCAACTCAGAATATTTTGCGATTTTTTTCCTTCTGTATTTGTTTCCATGATTGTTAAATGAAAAACTGACTGTTCTTTGACATTAGGAAATAGATAATTTAAGAATAGTCTTCTAGCACATTGCCATATGGCAAAAATACACATACAGTATGTTCACATATTTTACAGAATCATAGAATGGGTTGGAAGGGACCTTAAAGATCATCTAGCTTCAACTAGGCAGGGACATTTCCATAGATGACGTTACTCAGAGCACCATCCAACCTGGCCTTGAACACTTCCAGGGATGAGGTGTCCACAACTTCTTTGGGCAACCTGTTCCAGTGCCTCATCACCCTCACAGTAAAGAACTTCTTCCTAATATCTACGCTAAACCTACTCTCTTTCAGCTAAAGACCATTCCCCTTTGTTTTATCACTACATGACCCCATGAAAAGTCCCTCTCCAGCTTTCTTGTAGCCCTCTTAAGGTACCAGAAGGTGCTCTAAGGTCCCCTCAGAGCTTCTCTTCTCCAGGTTGAACATCCCCAACTCTCTCAGCCTGTCATCACAGATGTGCTCCAACCATCTGACCATCTTTGGGGTCCCCTCTGGATTCATTCCAACAGATCAACATCTTTCTTGTGCTGGGGCTCCAGAGCTGGATGCAGCACTCTAAGTGGGGTATCACAAGAGCAGAGCAGACAGGGAGAATCACCTTCCTTGACCTGCTGGTCATGCTGCTTTTGGTGCAGCCCAGGGCATGGTTGGCCTCTTGGGCTGCAAGAGCACATTGCCACGGCATACTGAGCTTTTTGTCCAAACAGCTCCAGGTCCTTCTCCCCAGGACTGGTCTCAATCCATTCTCCACCCAGCTTGTGATTGGGATTGTCCTGGCCCACATGCAGGTAGATGACATCTGTTGCTCTTCCTTTGTCCACCACTGCTGAAACCCCATTGTAGAAGACTACCAAATTTGTCAGGCATGATTTGTCTTTAGTGAAGCCATGCTGGTTGCCACCAATCACCTCCTTATTTTCCATGTGCCTTAGCATTGTTTCCAGGAGGAGCTGCTTCATGATTTTGCCAGACACTAGTGTAAGACTGACTGACCTGCAGTTCTTGCGTCTTCCTTATTGCCCTTTTTAAAAATGGGCATTATGTTTCCCGTTTTCCCATCAGTGGGAGCTTCACAGGACTGTCATGCCTTCTCAAATATGATGGATAGTGGCTTAGACACTTCCTTGGCCAGTTTCCTCAGGATCCATGAATATATCTTGTCAGGTCCCATGGATTTGTGCATGGGAACCTTCATGTTCCATAAATGGTGTCAAACTTGGATTTTTCCTACAGCAGGTGGTTCTTCATTCCCCCAGTGCCTGCTTTCACCTGCTGCAACTTGGGCAGTGTGGTTGAAGCACTTGATGGCGAAGTCCAATGCAAAACCATTCGAATAAGCCAGCATTCTCCATGCTCTGAGTAACCATGTCTCCTGTATCCTTCCTGAGAGGACCCACATTTTCCCTAATCTGTCTTTTGTTGCTGATGTCCCTAAACTAGCTTTTTTGTTACCCTTGATGTCCATGGCCAGATTTACTTCTGGTCATGCTTTAGCTTTCCTAACCAGATCCCTGGCTCTTCAGATAATTTGTCTGTATTCTTAACAGGCTATCTTTTCCTGCTTCTGTCCTCTGTAAACTACCTGTTTGTGTTTAAGTTTGTCCAGGAGTTCCTTGTTCATCTGGGGAAGCCTCCTGGCATTCTTCCATGACTTCCTCTTTGTAGGGATGCATTGTTCTTCAGACTGGAGAAGACAATCCTTGAATATCATCCAGCTCTCTTTGGTGGCTCTTCCCTCAAGGGCCCAAGCCCACAGTACTCTACCAAACAGATCCCTGAAGAGGCCGAAGTCTGCTGTCCTCAAGTTCAGAGTGTTGAGCCTGCTGTGCACCCTCCTCACTGCCCCAAGGATCCTGAATTCCATCATTTCATTGTCACTGCAGCCAAGCCTGGCTTTGAGCTTCTCATTCCCCACCTTGTCCTGTTGGCAAGGACAAGGTCCAGCTTGGCACCTCTCCTTGTTGGCTCCTCTACCCCTTGGAGATACTTATGGATGTATGTTTATAACACACCTGCATCCACTGTTTTTTAAACTGTGCTATAACGATGCAGTCCAGGTATTAAAATACAGATGTAGTGAACCCAAAATAGCAGATCACAGTTTAGCAACTAATTACTCATAGTCATCGTTCAACATTTCAGCTGGATTTCATAACTCTGATACCAACTTTTTTGAGCCCTTTAAGTGAATAATTAATTTTATATAATTCATTGATGAACTGCTACAGAATTTTCTAGGAAAAACTAGTTACTAAAATATACAATTACAAATATTCAACCCCATGTAAAGTTTGACAAACAGAGCTCAAATATCAAAACTGGAAAATGATTACCCCAAAACAAATTAGGACCATTTTCCACAGAAGTTCCTGAGATTCAATACCTTAGTATACACTTTCATTGAAATACATTGAGCTAAACTAACTAAAAAATGCTTAAATATAAAAAATACTCCTAAAATTATTATTAAAAGATGAAGATCATTTCATATAAAAAAGTCATTGTAGAAAAAGATGCTTACATTGCAACTCATGTCTTATTCCATCTTTATCTCTGCACAAGTTAGAAATTGTTAACTCAAGTATTTTTTCCACCAGAGATTTTATGCTCTTAATTGCAATTTTAGTTGAAATTTTTACTTGCGAAATAAAAATAGTTCGAACAAGGGAACCTATGATGAGGAGCTACTTTACAAGAGCACCATAACATTTAAAAGAGAAAGACCTTGGTGTCTTAAACAGGTTTTGAATAGCAGCAGAAAGTGTTCAAAATATTGAACATTAGGAGAAAAGAAGGCTCAACATTACTTTTGTTGTATATAGTAAGCAGTTTCCTATCTCTTATGACTTCTTTGTGTTTTTAATGTATGGCAAAACAAATGGGTGTTCTTTTGGATCCTATGCACTCATTTATTTTACTCAGAAATAAAGTCAGTACTGCAGCATTTTCTTCTTTTGGTGTGTTTCTGAAATATTTTTCCTTTGGAATGTCGGTACGTTTTCCAATTTTTTGCATGAGTATATCTAATGCAGTATGATATCTTTTGATTTTCCAGCTCTAGGCAGTAACTTACCAGTAGTATGAGCATAGTAATTCACATTGTTTCTGTAGGATTTTTCATGAGCATGCTGAGGCAGCCTATTCACATCATCAGAATCTAGAACTTCTGCAGTGCCATCTGATACATTTAATGGCATGCTTCCAGGACGTTTAGCTGGTTTGAATTTTTTCTTTACTGGAAAATCATTCACTGAAATAGAGCTTTTCCTACTTTTCTTGGTAGTATTATGTGGCTTAGAGAAACTCACATGACAGAAGTCCTCACTTGTAAAAGAGTCTTTGCAACTAATTTCAGGTCGACTCTGTGATTCATTTGGTATTCTTATCTGTACTTTATTTTCATTTAAATTAGATGATGAAAAGAAGTCTTCATAAGAAGCCTCTTCAGCACAATACGACTTGCTATATGTAGTAACTGCTTGCAAGAGCCCTTTAGACCTTGAGGCACCCAGTTCTGAGGTAACCAACCTCAAACTAGGCAATGGCTTTAGTTCCTTCCTCTTCTTATCTTCAAGAATACTATCATTTTTGTCAACAGGGAAACTTTTATCCAGTGAACATGTATTTAAGTCTTCACTATTCATAGGTGAATTAGAGAGGCTGTCAATCAAAGAAGAAACAGTATTTAGCTGCACTAATGTTTTGGAAGGAGTAGTATGCTCCAAGTCCCTGAGAAGAGAACTTTCATTTGCACTTGAAGTAGTCTTGCTCTTTTCATTCTTCTGATTTTTCTTTGGAAGCTTTGATTGTTTCTTTTCTAAAGACAATTTGTCATCCAAAGTGTGCTGTATAATCCGTTTCTTTGTTAAACTACTTCTGGTATGCCGTTTTGGTGTTAAGCTCTTTCGCTCATTGCCCTGTGATGGAGGATTCACTGATGCACTCATGGATACAAGAGTATCAGTCCAAGTATCACAGGAGTGTTCTACTACCTCTGTTTTCTGTCTCTTTAATTTCTCAGTTCCCCAAAGATAATCATAGCTGGAGTTCAAGCAGTCTTCCATTTGTTCTCCTGCAGAATAAAAGAAGTGTTGATATAAATTTATTGCACAAAACACAAAGAGTATCAATTTCTCAGTAAAATATATCAGGAATTACTGAAACAAAAAATGGATTTAGCCACTTCTCTGGATATTATATGGCAAGTCATCAAAAACTAAACAGAAAATGGATTAGAAACAAAGCACATTCTATGTTGAAAAGAACCTACGACAGCTTTAGCTATCATATCTCCTTACCTGGTCATTAAGCACCCATAAGTCCTGTTCTGCTTTCTTGAAACAAAGCAGCAGAGGAACTTGTTTTCACTCTTGTATTTGTGGAAAAAAACAGCAAGATTTTACTGATAAAGCTTGCTAGATTAACACTGGAAACTCAGTAACCATTTTTGCTACCATACCATTAGCACTACCTTATAGTTTTTGCAGTCAAGAAATTAAATACAACATCATAGAATCATACCACATACATCAACACAATGTATTAAAAATAATTAAATGTGGGAAATTTTGTAATTTCTTGTAGCTTTTCTTATGAAATTATTTTGTGCAAGGTGGTGCACAGAATATATTCATAACTCTTCACAGTAAATTCCTCTGAAACAAGATATGTCTCTGATTATTCAGAACATATTTTTTTAAATCCTGTTGTTCTACAATCTGATAATTGCAGTAGATGCTTCTGCTTAAATACATGTTGAGTGCAAAGCTTCAGCAATATTCCTGCAAGTGCTCCTGTGGATTTTAGGGGAAGTCTTGATGTTATTTGCTCACAAATAATATTTTTGTAATTTGCTTATAGATAATATTTTTAAACATACAGTGTATTGCTAACTATATTAAGAAAAATAAAATATATGGAGAAAAAAGGATCAGACTCTCAACCGACAGTTGAAGAGGTCTTAAATTCAGTCCTCAAATAAAACTGGCTTCTTGAAGTTTTTAACCACTATTAACCCACATATCTCATATATCTCTGAAGCACAAACAAAAGGGCAACTGTCACAAAGCATCAGAGATGGAAGCTACACTGAATGCTGCTGTGGGATGTGGTGATCTATTCTTAATGTAATCTATTCTTAATATACATTGTGTGGTTGTAATGTTGGAGGGACTTACTCAAGGTAAAGGTCTCAAATTGCCATGTTCTACCTCATCAACACGTAACTAATTTACAGAAATAAAAAAAGTTTGCTGGCACAGTTATGCTACTTCCAGTATTGAGCTATCACTTTGCACTAACATTGCACAAAGACATACCAAGCTGTTTCAGGCTACGGGACAACGCCCCTGTTATCAGGTAAGCCAACACAACAAAACTCCTGCGTGATGTCAACAAAATACAGCACTTCAGAACAGCACAAGGAACAGCTCACTGTTGGGGGAGAACAGAGAGCAGGCAAACTTCTCAAGCAGCCCTCCTTATGAATTCGAAAGGCTGTCTCTCCTTGCATTACCACTGAGATCAAACACCAGCATCTGACTTGAGCTTTTTGCTCGTGTGACTGACAGAAGACATAATGTCTGAAGTACACACCCATTGCATACATGATCAATACTGTTAAGATGCCCACTGATGTAGCTCAACAGACTTCACAATAATCTCTCTTACATCCTGCTAATATGCCAAAATACAGGAACAAACCCCTAACTTTATGAGAATAACTTTGTGAGGGTCTTACCTTTCTAACAAATTATTTTAATTCATCTGCAACCATAAAATATTTAAAAAGCCAATTTATTTTTACTCTTGTTATATCTATCTTCAAACCTGACTACTTAAGCTGGAAAATGCATTAGGCTTCCTTTTGAAATCAAGTTTTCAATTGAAAATTTGGAAGAAATTTCAGTTCTTGAAGGTCTGTCTCTCATTCAGAACTCTTTTTACTTTCCCACATTACACTGTTTCGTGCACATGTTCTATACATGATCACTGTTAAGAGCAGAGAGGACTGACGGCATGCCAGGACAAGAAGTCATTAATGGGGAATGGTATAAGTAAAGATCATGAAGTGAGGCAAGCAACACAGCAGTAAGGCAGAGCATTTACTCAGTGGGATTCCTCATGCTCTATTTTCCTTGAATTCTTAATACTGCATACTTTCTTTAGTTAAGAAAAACTAAGATAATTCAGCTTTAAATACGGAATATACATACATATATAGTTCCCAGTTCAGTATACTTAACTTTCCAAAATAAGATATAAAAGGCATGTATTATTTTTAATTTCTGCAATATAAAGTTGTGTTAGTTACCTGGTAACAATGCATCTTCTGAATTAGCTAAGACACAAGTAGAAAGTGGGCAGTCTCCTGGTGAACTACTTGGAAGTATTTGAGTCATTTGTGAACCTAGGAATTTGCAAACAATAAATTAGTTAGCCCTATTTGGAAATGTACAGATTTTTATACCATCTATTCATATTTAGAAACAGCTTAGTTGTAAGAGACAACTCATTGCTTTGCCAACTATAAGCATATAAATAATTATTGACTGCTCAGCAGTCTCAGATTTATATATCAACAAAAAAAGTTATTACATATTTGTAAAGATTTTTTTCCTAGGTAACTCAGCATCTCATTTTTCTGAAACTAAAGAATGATGGCAAACCTTTTAGAAATCATTACAGACATTTCTAGGGCTTGTTGAGGTATGTTACTAAGGACTCTGTCAAATTCTGCAATTAGCATCAAAGACCTGATATAGTAGAAATGCTTTTCAATATGTTCGAAGGTTTACCTGAAACTTAAAGAGAAAATAAATACAAGCCACACTAAATTACACTGAGGTTTAATTTTTCATCCATGTATCACTTTCTCCTTACTTATATCTTTACTTTCCTCTCACAATTATTTTTCAAATTAGAAACTCACGGTCTACTTGGCACAATCACCTTAAAACTTCAAATACTACAGATTCGTTCCACCAAAAGATGTTCCACATTCAACAGCTGGTAAAACCTAATGATTTAGACCGTAATATTTTCACAGTAAGGTAATGCAAGCACTAAAACACATTTGAAAACTACAATCTAGATTTAATTCACTCGGATCTGCATTTTGAAATCAACTAAATTTATTCGGTTAGGTTATTCAAATTTATTTAATTTGTAAATCCTGTTGTTCAGTACCTACTCAAAACCTGTGAAAAAGACATGCAATCAAGTAAGAGATGAAAAAAAATTTTGAAGGTGAGAACATAACAAGTGTGCAAAAAAGTCAGCAATAAAAACAGTAGCCATTTGTGCTTGTTCATAGATAAGTAAAATTTAACTTCTTACCAGTAGGAGAAAGATTTTCTCTTCTTTTCTTCATATCCTTCATTTCTCTTTCAATTGCATTGCATTGGTCTTTCATCTTATTAACAGGACTGTATATAAGTGAACCATTGTCTTCAAACAATAAAACTGGTACATCTACACAAAGAAATTCTATTTATATATTAATATTTAAATGCTATAATAACTTCAGATGAAGTTCCATTTTTCATTCGAAAAAACTTAACAAAAAATAGTTTCCTTACATCTAACATCATTACAGATGCCTTAACACCACAGACTCGCAAAGAACTCTGTAAAAAGTCAACTTCATTTCTCATGCCGAGATGCATAAAACTAAAAAAAACCCATAAAATAAAAAATCACCAAAACCCAAAACTCCATTAAGTGGTTTAAAGAAATAACTTCAGATAGTTGAATGTTAGTCGAAAATAGTTCTTACCAGCATTAACTGTTGTTTTTTGTAGAGCTAAATCCTTAGCCATCCGGTCCAGTTTTCTCTGAAGCTTTCTATCATTTTCTGGAGTTTTTTCAACAAGATCTTTTGGCTGCATACATTTGTGCTACAAGACACACAAAACTATTAGTTATATAGTATAAAACTGCCAAAAGTAACTATACTTCCTATTTGCCTACCACTTTGTCACAGTATTTATTACTGGTGTTTATGCTACTTATCTTGAGTCACAGATAATTGCAGAAGTAACATTTTTCAAAGTGAACTTTAATATGAAGTAGGAAAGAACCTAACAGATCTTTATTGCTTGCAGCAAAGCTAAAGCTTTAAAGGTATTTTTTTAAAATAGAATTTGTTGCGACTCAATGAAACATCTTCATTTTTTATTCACCAATACAAAACCTGTATTCTTCAGATAAGATCACAGATATGATCACAGCAATAGCCTATCTTTAAAATCCTATTTAGATGGATAAGTACAGTTTACAGAATGTTCTGAAAATAAACAGTTCAGATGTCAAGTTTGACAGAAAGTCAAGTTCAAACTTTAAAGCTTACTGTTCTAGGCCTACTTTTAAAAAAAAAAAAAATCACATACTTTTTTGATCAGTAGTGGAAATCCTTCATTAGTGTCCACTGCAGGAAATAAGGATTCATCAACATGTACTCCAGTTTCTTGACACCTGTACAATAAATCAGAGCAGGTTTGCTGGGGTTTTCTTCTCTTAGTTTTGTTTGTTTTTAAGAATGAGAACCTTTACTGCAAAAAAAGCTGTCTGAGCCCTGTAATAATGTAACACCAATCCTTCCTAACTGTGTAACTTCAAGGTAACTACTGTAATGCTAAAAAATCACCCAAATCTATACCTTAATGCCAGACATGTGATACAACTTTTTGTGCTAATGATGCCCTCTAAATTGCTGCTCTGAAACTGAAAGATTCCCACTCCTGTTATTTTGCACACATTCCAAAGCTGTGGCTGAAGTCCTTCCTGCAGCCACCGGTGTGGCTCTACCGACACCTAGCGACGGAACTGCTAGAATGTCTGTGGCTGTACAATTATAATCTAACCCTCAGTTACTCAGATCTGAATGAAGAAAAAAGCCAAACTACTACGTGCATTTGTCAAACAAACTGAATTTAGAATTCTCTGGAGCATCAAAAAGAGATATTCAAAACAATGGACTTTATTGACTGTCAATGAATTCTGGATAATAATCGGCATAGATGTAGACTACACGAAAAATTACATTCATTCAGAGATTTCGTTGATTCAGAGAAGCTAAACAGAGGAAAATTTGGCCACTAAATATATTATAAGAATTTTTGCATACAATTCTGAATGTAAATGATTTATCATTTATTTGTGAGATGAGTTAAGAATATACAGGTAGAGTTTCCATTAAGTGTTCCTAATTTGGATGCAGACTGTAGCAATTCTATCTTTATAGAGTTCTTTTTGGTTTTGGGTTTTGACTTTTTTTAGGTTGCTCACTGAGGTATTTGTGTTAAAGAAGATGCAAAAAGATTTTTCTCAGTGATCCCAAAGCTGTTGATAATTTTGGATTGAACTTAAAATTTGTTTGCATGTCCATGATTTTGTTCACTGTTTTTAACTTGAGACATATCTACCATCCTCAGAGAGGAAACAAAAGAAAAGGAAACTAAACAATTTTTTTAAAATTAAAAATACCTTTACTCTGGAGTTAGAAATTTTTTAGAACTTCAGTTGTCTATGTTCCACAAAATTCTCATTTAGAGATGCAACACTGTATTTATCTTTTGATAATACTAAATGTTTCATTGCTACAGGAATTTTCTAAACCCATGTAAATCTTTGCTAACTATGATTCCGCAACAAGGAGTTCTGTTAAAACCTGTCATTTACTGTTTTCTCTGAATCTGCATCCAGGCATTTTCATGTGATGTTTTCCAATTCTTCTATTGGAAAGGAAAATATACATTCATTTCCAAATGAATGTATATATAAATTCAACTCATAGGAATTCTGCATTATTTGCTTACACAGTCGTCAAGTTCAAACTAAGCTTTCATTCACACAGGACAACTATTTTATTGGCACACACTCTTTACATTTTCCCAGGGTTCAGACTGTCTTTTGCCTACCAGTGTCTCGGACACTGATATACGAGGCATATAATATAAAGTCAGGCACTCCAGTTTCCTCATCTTATTACCAAAAAAAAAAATTGAATGCTAGCACAGCCTGATTTTAATTTTGTACTGCCTGTGCATAATTTGCATAATCCTATGACTAGTAAGAATATTTATTACTATCTCTTCTGTAAGCTTCTACCACTCCTGACCTATACTTTGCTCAAGGATATGATAGTCTCATAAATTCTGCCTACAGTATGCACCAATCTAAGCTGTATGTCCTTCTGTTCTTGTAGCATTTACTTTAAACTAAAAGGCAGAAGAAAAAGATTGCAGAGAAGTTCAATCATAATTCACAGCTTGCGTCCTCCTCTGCAACAAAATATCTCTATTTCAGAGGAATCCCCCAGTTCCAGCAAACTTCATCTTCTAAGCCATATACCAAGACCTTGCCTTGGTCAGAATATGATACTAGGAACACTTAAAAAATACCGGAAAGATGCTAGCCTTCTCTTTCCTACCAAATAGCTTAAGTTTTCCCTCCAGATCCTTCTTCTTGTTTTTTCCCTTTGTTGCTGGTATCCAGCAGAAGTTTCCTTGAGGATTTCCTGGATTTTAGAGCTCCTTGCTGTCTCCTACAGTGTCACATATCCAGCTATCTCTACGTCTCAACTTTCCATAGTGTTCATCCACTCAATGCCTTCCAGCATTGCAGAGGAGATTCTTGTGGTGGAACTGCTATTATGGAGACAGCATTTCTGTATGACATGACCGAGACTCTCCCCTGTAAGGCGCTCTCATTCTTTTTCCGTGGCTGATGCTACTCACTTGCACTTTTTTAAGATTCTTTTTACTATAGCACATCCAAGTCACAGAGAGATACATTCACATAAATACAATTTTGCTTCACTCACATTTTTGGGAACTTAAGGTATTTTTTCCTTGGTGTTAAAGCTGGCTGGATTGTGTGTCTGTAACTTCTATATCTGCCATCCCTTGAAAAAAAAAACCCAGGAAAAACCCTGCTTCTGCAGATGTGCATAAATTTCTTTTTATGCTAATGGACTTGCATCACAAGTTTTCTGGTTGTATTGGCCTACAATTAAGTGGTTGAAGAGATCAGATTTGCCTCCCTTTTTTAAAAAAAAAAAAAAAAAACCCAAAAAAACCCAATACTTTTGCACTAAGACTGCTATCTCTCTGTGCACATTACAACTGGTATAGATAAGGCCCTCTTTACTGGACTTATATTCTAATTTCCATCATCACATCGATTTATCTATCGGAGTGTTTGAATATAACACATGCATATTCCTAAACTGTGTTTTGACACTTCATCTGAAATCTAGGTTAGCCCTCACAAGCCCTTTGTAAACTCAAGAGAAGCAGCTCTGGCCTAGCAAATTTTCACAGACTGGGTGCACAGCCAAAATTTTTTTAAAACTTTTTCTATAAATTTAACTTTTTCCATATGGTAGAAGAGAATCTTCAAGTAGTGCTGTTCTGAACTTGACAAATGTCTTAAAAAGTCAGACTACATATGGATCTTTTTCTTTCCTGCTAGGATATATTCTTTCTACAGAAGCACAGAAATAGTAAAGTGCCCTTGGTGAAATGTGCTTTTTCATATGAAAATGGAAGAATTCTATTCAAGATAAATATCTGGCCTTCACTGCCTACACATTCCATCTGACAGGAAGGAGTAGAACACTGAATGGTTAACCAACATACTTCGAAACTAGTTCAACACATTCATTTTCTAAGAGTTAACATTTTACCTTTTTATGCAAGTAACATACTTTATGAAAAGGAATAATGTCATAGCAAAGTTACAATTTACTCATGGATTTATCGCTATTTCAAGTACGTTAATAAAACAGGTTCTGAAGTTTTTCAATAAAACAATACTAGAATCCATTATGTCTGGGAAAGGCCACTTTCATCATAACCACAAGTACTCACTTTTCCACCCAAAGTACAGAAACTGTTTTTACACCCAACTTCTGTGCTTTTTTCCACGTAGTGAAACGTCCATCCTTGAAGACTACGTGGGTCACGTGTTTGTTCAAAGTTTTTGAGACCTGCAGAAGTACACAGAGAGCTTATCTGTAAGTCTGATAATAGGAAAATGCTAATGAAACTAGTTACTGTAGTCTATTTTTAGTGTATAAACCATTAGCATAAAACTTATTCAAAACATTATGTCAAGAACTCTTTTGATCTTTCCCATCTTTACAAAAATCCTCAGACAACCAAAACTCAAGTCTCATTTTTCAAGCCAATGCAGGCTAGAGGGCGAGAGTAGCCTTGTTTTCTAACTTCTTTTCTCTAGGTTACTGTTTCCAACTCTCTACTCTAGCTGTATCACTTACTTAAGTAGTGCAACAGAATTTCTTATGCAACAGCTAGTATAGAAAGCAGGTGCCACTATCCAAAGAAATAGTACATTATATCTTTTATTCAGCAAATAACTCAGGTTTAAAGAGTACAGCTAATCTCACTCCTTAAACCAATCCTCATCAATAAAGATCACTTTTGAGGGAAGGCTGAAGGTGCTACTAACAAAAAAATTATACGTGAATGCTTTAAAAAGTGAGAAATACAAAAAATTAAAGTCAGTACACAGCTATATTCCACATCTGATCGAACTGTCAGTTCTCAGCTTCTATTGACAACTAAGCAATAATGTTTTCAGTTCTAGATATTCCATTCTTCACAACCAAAATTTCCTTTGCAGAGACTAAATACCCTACGCAGAACTGCTTGATCAGTTGTGATTGCTGACATGGTGAGATCAATACAACCCATTTTTTACAGCAGCAGCACCTTCTCAGCACAGCCAAATGTTGCTCTCTCAGCTGCATCACTATACTTGGCTCCCAGCATGCAGTGTCTGTATTTAGCTTTAAGAAAACTATTCAGCCTCTCCAAAAATTTCTGGTGGCAAGCTGATATATGACTTCTTAGCAGACAAAATCCCATGATTTTTAAGTATCTAGGTATCCAGGACAGATGAATCTCTTTTGGAATAAGTTATGACTCCAGATACAATTGCTTACTCACTTCTGTCAGTATCCAGCTGACAGCTCATGTCCTAAGGAGACAGATGCTTGATATAGCTTTGCCTCCAAATTACGGAGGAGCACCATCTTATACCTCCCCCTCACCCCTCCCACCTCCTCCCTTACCTCAGACATCTTCTGCTGCTCAGCTGAACTTACCCTGAGATGTCTGAATCAACAATCTAGTGAAAAACTAATATAGAATTTAATTTCCTGACACATTGAGCCAAGCCAGTCTTACTATCATGTGCTCAGCCAATAAAAGGGAAGTGTCTGGAATAGTGAAGGGGCATGACCACCCCTTTTCAGTCATAGGGATCTGCTAAATAGGCTCATTCATATCATCTGCCTGCACCTTCCACCATATTTGGCTGCTTGGATCAATCTGAAGAATTTTGAAGCCTTACACTTTTGTCATATTTTCTGTGAGAAAAATCTAACATCATCAGAATCGAATTACATAGATCAGATAGTACGGCACAAAAGAAGAAGAAATATTTGTTACTAGAGTTATTTATTGAGAGTTATGTTTGCTTTTATAATAAAACCAGTTATCCTACTGTTCTGTCACACTCTCAGCTTATTTAATACAGAAAGAAAAGACTGGGGGAGATCAGCAAGCTTTCTTAATTATAGTAAGATATATCTACACATGCCCACTTAAAGAGGACTGGGAGTTCACACAAGTGTTTTTTAGAGCATGATGTGGGCTGTAAAAATCTCCATTAATCAATGATAATGTGCAAGAAGGGAAGATGTGAGTTTAACTTTGGTCTCTGGCTGAAATTTTACAGCTGACAATTAAACATCTTTTGCACCTACAAGTCAACTATATTTGGCATGGAAAAAATCATTTTGACATAAACTGAGACTCTTAGATGTATTTTTACTAGCACTTTCTGGAATTGAAACCTATTTGTGGGAAAGAAGTAAAATGTCATACTACTTGAGTTAGAAAATATTTTGCTAAAACGAAACACCTAAGGTACAAACTTGTAAACCAAAGGCTTTCAACACTTGGATTTGTTTTGCCCACAGTACGTGGCAAACCCAATACTTCACAAGAAATGCATGCTATCACATTAATATGCAAAGAGGTTTCTAAATGTAGAGAGGCTTTAAATGCATTTCCCATCTGTCAGAGCAGGAATTTTACAGCACATTGGTCTGCTCTCAGGTCTGTGATTTTCTTCCTTCCTGCCCTTTAAAAACTCGTACTAAAAAGAAATATACATGACAGGCAGAACAAGCAAGCTAGTGCATAATTAAGAGCGTTCCTATTCTGTATATTTAAAAATAGTCTCCTTACTTTGGCTCCCATATCAAGAAGTTGCTGTTCAAAGGTTTTTGAGTAATTTTCTGTTCTGTTAGATGACCAAACTTCTACAAATGCAGAAACACCTGGATAAGAAGAGAGAAAGCAACAAACAACTAATAAAGTACATAATCTGGTGAAACTGGTTAAGCTGCCTTTCTAATAAAATTTTGCTTTTATGCATATTGTATTCACTTGCAAATACATATTTTAGTAAACTGAGTATCAGATTTTAGCAGCAGAAAGTTTTCTTAAGTGTATTTATGTCCCTTAAATTAGTTGTAATTGAATTAACTTAGAAGTCTGACACTACTTAAACAACTTTTCACTTCACTTATTTAAAACACACTACCAGATTAACAAGCAATGTGTTATCTCTACATGACTGCTTACCCTTATCATTATTTAATTACTGTTAACTTCAAGTTAATCAAAAATTTGAAGACAAGTTGATGTAACACAAGTTACAGAATAAAATGCAATTAACACAATAGAATTATTCCTTCCCCAAACTCCCAGAAAACTCCACAGAAATATTACTTAACAGTTTCCCATTGACTTGGAGTTTCACTTTATTTATATTGAACCACCCAAAATTAGGTACAGATAACAGGGGCTAATAAAATTTCATGTCAGTTGCCTTAGACAACTTTACATATTCACATTTAAGTAGCTATCTTTATCAAGCAGTTTAATGAATTCTTCAAGGAATTAAATCAGCCTTGGTTGAGAAGGTTTTTAAGCAACCAAACAAGGTCTTTAAACAGTAACACAGAAGTACTGACATGGAGGGATAAGCAAATAAAGCTCATAACAATCCCTTCATTAATTTTAATTTCATTTTAGGGTAGGCACTAAAGTGTCCTACAATTCCACTGGCCATGCCACTTTCCCATTTTGCATGATGAATCAGGAAAGTTCTAGAAACTAGAGGAATGCCAGTTCACCAAAAACAACTTGACACAAACCACAGGCCAGACAAGTCTCAGAACTGATGAATTAAATTGAGAGTTTCAATTTGAAAGGGTCATCCTTAGCAAATATTGCTTAATTGTCTTAGTTACTACGCATGCCCTGATGATTAATTATCAAGTAGTGCCATCTGTCTTCTTTCTAAATGAAAACCAGAATAACGGTTCAACAGTAGAAGTACTTTTATAAAGATTAACATATTTTTACAATTGCTAGAAATACTTTTGACATACAGGAGAAATATGGAACATAAACCATTTCCTTATCCAGTCCACTGGGAAAATCTCATTATCAGTACTATGACTTCAGATATGCACGGGAACTTAAATCTACTCCAGTGCACTTTCAGTTGGGTTCATTCTACTACTAGACCAGGGCAGTGTTTGACAGTTGCTTTTCTAACTTGATTCTTTTATTGTGAGAAACAGCGCACTTGCATTTGAAAAGACAGTATCTTCCTCTTATAGGAAATATTTTAGAACCTTCAGAGTTATAATTCTCCTAGAAAAACAGATTGGAACATTTCAGTAAAGGCCACACTAGGAATTTAGATGGATGCTACTTCAAAGCTCCATGTACCTGCAGTAGGATCAAAGGTATATTTCACGATAATTAGTCCATTTCAGGTAATCAAATATACTCCAACAAAAGCCAAGGCCCTTTGTAGTTTTTGTATAGTTGATGGAAAGGAAAATGAGGAAGCACTTGGAGCTTTTTTCAACCAGAAGAGCTCTGAGATAGGCTCTTGTAAACGCCAACTTATGCTTAGAAGGTCTCAGAGAAGGCGGTGATCGCCGAGTTGCCATTAGAGGGCAACTTGGCGAGGCAGAAACGATGCAGAAGGAAGCCAGGACTGCTCGGGGCAGGAAGAGCGGATGGGGGCTCCGGGCAAAGCAGTACCGGGAGCCACCCCAGCGGGGCAGCCCGAGCGAGGCGGGCCCGGCCCGGCCGCGCCCTGCTCCTCACACCCGCGCCGGGCCTGCCGGGCACAGCCCGCCTGCCCCGGGACGCCGGGCCCCGCCGCCGGGGCCGGGGGGCTTCGCGGCGAGCCAGAGCAGCCCGCGGGAGAGCCCCGTCCCCCCGCCACCGCCGGCCGCCACCGCAGCCCCTCACCAGCCAGGCCCGGCCGCCCCCCGCCGGGAGGTGCCGGGGCAAGGGCAGCAAAGATACGGAGAGCGGGACAGTGGGGCCCGCGCCAGCCCGGCGGCCCCTCTCGGCCGCTCAGGAGAAGCCCCCGCGGGGCGCACGGGCCGGTACCTGTCAGGACGGGCTCCATTGGCGCCACAGCCCGGGAAGCTCCGGAGCCCGCCAGCGTTCAAGCCCGCCCCGCGCCGGCCCCGCCGCGCCTGCGCCCTGCGCGGGGCCGCGCCGGGGCGCTGAGGGGCACCCGGAGGGCAGGGCCTGGGGGGCCGGGGGGGCCGCGGG
>JAYRBT010000114.1:92208125-92342253 GCA_036023395.1 Myiotriccus ornatus
GATATTAGAAAGAAGTTCTTTACAGAGAGAGTGATCAGGCATTGGAATGGCCTGTCCAGAGAGGTGGTGGATTCACTATCCCTGGAGGTTTTTAAGATGAGGCTGGATGTGCCACTGAGTGCCATGATCTAGTAATCACAGTGGGGCTGGATCAAGGGTTGACTTGATGATCTCGGAGGTGTCTTCCAACCCAGTTAATTCTATGATTCTATGATTCTATGATTTTGTTCATTTTCCAATGTGATATTCATGATTAAGAAAATGACATAAAGTAAGTAAGTATAAAATCTTCAGGAAATGAAAAAGCAGTTAATATTTTCTTCTTTCAGCTGAGGCAGTGACACCAATTTTATTTTTTCTTTCTACCCTGTAATTTAAGTAATCACTGTTTTTAAATCCACAGCTAATGTGCTGACACAGCACCAGCTTTATTTTGAGTTTGTGAAACACTGATAATAGGATAGAGACCTATCCTTGTTGAGTTTTAACTCGCCCAGTAAGACAATGTCTTTGACACACTGTGACCCTGAAGGCCTACTGTGGAATAAAAACACAGCACCATGCTGAAAAGCAAAAGCCCGTCATATAACTGAGAGCACAACTCAACAACATGCTAATAAGCAGGTGTCTATGTTGATCATGCTGGCATGGAAGGCTTATGCATTTGCCCTCTGAACAGTTTTCACTGCCTGCAGTTCAGGCTACGACTGCAGCTGTGAAGGGGTGGGAAAGACAGTTTATCTAACCTCTGTACTGAAATTCTGTGCTGAAGCTTTGTGATTTTCCCAAGCAATGCATAACTGGACTACTGAACACAGGCTGCTTGCTTGTCATACATTTCTGTGGAGATGCAGATCCAGACTATGGAACATTAACGACAAATGGAACATTAATGACAAATATCCAAAATGCTTCATGATCCTATTGTCTCTTGGCTAAGCAGCCCAAAAGGTACTGCTGCAAAACATGGTCCTATTGCATGTGTTCAGGCAGGTCTTTGTTGTATAGGTGAGATCAACTTAAGAGATTTCCATCTTCTGGGGGAATTTGGAGTTCAGGCTGTGAACTGAAGCAGAAAAGGTGCTGATTCGCATCTGCTACAGCTGACTCAGCTCCTGAAGCAGTGCACACAGCAAAGAGAACAATGGTAAGTGCGAACTTCTTAAATCTCCCTGACCGGAATGACCAAAGCTCATTTGAAGGCATATGAAGTGCATTACTCGCCAACTAGAGCTTCTGACTGGTATTAAGGATGAAGTGGTACACACAGGAAAGGAGCCTTCTGTTACTGTCTCTTTGGGAATAGACAGCAAAACAAGGAATATTACTATACTTGTAACTATACTTTGCCCATATCCCATCAGCAGAGCTTGTTTCCCAAGTTAAGTAGGATATAGTAGAATTCAGGTTCCGAGAAGCGTGACTGGTGTGAGCAGAGGTATATGATAGATTCCACATGGTTTAGTGGGCCTGAAAATGGCCTGAAAAACAGCCAAGTGGGAGTAGGTGGGGATGTGGGTGTGTAAAAAGGCGGGACCTGGAGAGTGATACTGGGGAGAGGCTGTTCACTCCCTCTTCCCAGTCAAGAAGATTCGGTAGGAGGCATATTCATAACAAAAAGAAAATGTGGGTTTTTTCCAGACAGGAGTAACTTAAACTATAGAACTCCTGGCAGCTGGGTGTTGTGGCTGACGGAAATGGTCACAGAATTCAGGTGGGTTACTAGATATTTCACAGTTATGCCTAGTTCAGGAAATCCTGAAACCATAAATAGGTTGAGACTCTATCTGAGATATGTTACAAGGTTAGGCAAACTCTAGCTGAGAATATATATTTTTGTCTTTCTAAAGTTCTGAAGTTCCAAGCTCTTTGTAAGAGCCTTGGTGCTGTAAGAAATGAATCAATTAAGTTTGTGAATGACTCCAACTATGGGGTAATGTCAGTACCCTTGTGTTTAAGGCTACCATTCAAATGGACCCAAATGGGCCAATAAGAACCTCATTAAATTCAACAAGGATATATCCAAAGTCCTACATCTGGACAAGAAGGACACCTGTCAATAATAAAGTGTGGTTTGGGTTCTTCCTGTACAAGAAAGACATGGGGAGGCTGGAATAAGTTCAGTTAAGGGCTATCAGGATGGCTGGAATATCTGTTCTTTGAGGAGAGACTGAGGGAGAGGAACAGGTTACCCAGAGATGTTGTGGTATATCCATTCTTGAAGGTTTTCAAGAGCTGAATGCACAAAGATCCAAGCAAATATTGTCTGAGTTCAGTGTTGCACCTGACTAGCCAAACTCACAAGATCCTTTCCAACTGCATATACCCTGTAATTCTGTGAATTTTCAGCTAGATTGCCTCCCTGAACTAGGTCAGCGCAGGACTTCTAAGCAACAGTGCCTTTGTGAAGCAGGGGACAGAGACAGTGTTGTAAAGGTGGAACACTTGGAACAAAACCACCTGGAACCTGATCTTGTAGAGAAAAGGTCTGCTGCCTTCCTTGGACCTTGTGACAACTGATTAAGGGATCAGAAGCATAAGTAGTGTTCTCTTTCCTTCCAGTTGCAGGAAATGATGAGGGAAGAAACTCGAAGAGCCAACAGATCAGTAAGCTGGCTCTGAGCCTGGTGTTCCTCGCAGAATTTTGGGTTTTTTGATCATGGGTTGGTCTGCATGACACCAAGCCTGTTGGCAACAGATGGGGTACACCTGTCTCAAAGGGGAAAATGATCTTTGCATAGGAGTTAGCAGAGCTTATTGAACCAGGCTCCCTACAGATAAGTCTGAGGATAGCATGCCAACATTTGAGGGATGGTTTGCTAGCGATGGTGTTCAGTACATGGACCACATTTGAAATGTCCTCATACAAATGTGTACAGCCTGAGGAGTAATTAAGAAGAGCTAGAAGCTTTGGCCCTGTCCCAGAGCTATGACATCATTGGGCGAAGAAAAACCTGGTGGAATGAGCCCCATTACTGTGATGGACAGGATGGTTAGGCAGGGCAAGCAATTCCAAAATATCAGAAGTCAAACAAGTGGTACAGAAGACTGGCTTGGATAAGAAGGGATTTTCTTCTAGAACTTAGGCAGAGGAGGAAAGTATATGGACAATGGACACAAGGAGAGGCAACATGGAAGGAGTACGGAGATTCTGTTCACCACTTAGGGAGAAAATTCTTGTGGCCAAAACTTGATTAGATTTGTGAAGCACAACAAAAAGGGCTTTTTAACATGTTAATAACAAAAAGAGAATCAGAAGTAATATTGGTCTGCTGTTTAAATAGGGACATAGACAAAGTGGAGACATTTAATGCCTTTTTTGCCTCTATTTTCAACACTGATGAGGGTCCCTGGAACCCCTGGAGCTTAGTGTTAGAAGACCATGACTGGGGAATGATGAACTCCCAGCCAATGATAAACTTGTTTGAGACTCCACCTGGATATGCATAGATCTATGAAGCCTGATGGGATTCATCCCAGAGTACTGAAAGAGCTAGTCATTGTGGGACCTCTCTCTATTATTTTTCAATGGTCTTGGGAGTCTAGAGAGGTTGCAGTCAACTGGGAGCTGGCAAATGTCCCGTATTTCAAAAAGGGCAAGGAGGAAGAGCCTGGTAATTGCAAGCCTATAGCTTCACTTCAGAGTCTGGTAAAATTGTAGAGAAGGTTATTCTGGGAGTAACTGAAAAGCACTTCAGAGACAATACAGTCATTGGTACAGCCAGCACAGGTTCATGAGGGGAAAGACCAACTTAATTTCCTTTTATGACAAGGTCATCCATCTAGTTGACCAAGGGAAGCCAGTAGATATGGCAGTTTGAGATTTTAGCAAGGCTTTTGATGCGTCTCTCACAGTGTCCTTCTAAATACAATATCCAGCAGAGAGCATAGTAGTCCATAATAGGTTGGGTGAGCAATTGGCTGATGGGTCAACGTGAAAGTTATAGTAAATTGGGTTATATCAGTCCAGCAACAAGTCACCAGTGAGGTTCTCTAGGGATCAGTTTTAGGGACAGTGTTCTTTAATGTTTTTATAAATAATCTGGATGTATGAATCAAATGTATACTAAGTTTGACAATTATACTTAATTAGAAGGAACTGTGGACTCCCTCAGGGGTCTGGAGAGTAGCCCAGAGTAAAGAGATGTGGGGATTTGGTTTGATGGCAAGTTGAATATGAGTCAGCAGTGCCATGGCAGCCAAAAGGGCCAACTGTGTCCTGGGTTGCATTAAGCACAGCATCGCCAGAGGGTCAAGAGCGGTCATTTTCCTTCTCAACACTGCAGTGGTGTAGCCCCCATACTATTGTGTACAGTTTTGGGTGCCTCAATATAAGAAGGACATAAAAGTATTAGACAGTGTCTGGACAAGGGTGGCCAGCATGCTGAAAGATCTTGAGGGCAAGACTTAGGAGAAGCATCACCTGTCTTGTTTGGCCTGGAGAAGAGAAAGCTGAGAGGTGACTTCATGGTAGTCTACAACTTTCTCAAGGCAGCCAGCAGAGACGGAGATGCTCATTTCTCTCTAGTGAACAGAGACAGGACACAAGGAAGTGGAATGAAGCTGTGTCTGGACGTTCAGGTTGGAATTAAGAAAAGATTCTTCACTGAGGAGTTGATTGTTCACTGGAACAGGCTTTCCTGAAGGGAAGTGGTCACAACACCAAGCCTGTCAGGGTTCAAGGAGTGACTGGTTGATGCTCTTAGTCATATGGTTCAGTTTTAGGTAGTCCTGTGAGGAGCAGGGAGTTGCATGTGATGATCCTTATGGGTCCCTTCCAATTTGGCATATTCTATAATTCTGTGAATACTTTACTGTTAGAAATGGTGTCTTCCAGGATGGTATAAACGACTTAGTTTTTAGTGCAATATTTATAAAAATTACTTGATAAAGTCAACTGGAGTTCTCATTATTTAGTTTTTTTTTTGTGCTGTATTTTCTAATAAAATTACTGATCTGGAAAATTGGTTTGTTTGTTTGGATTAATTCCGCTTGTCCATTTCCCCCTGTAGGTGCAGAGACATTTGGAAGAAATGGTGAGGAAGGAGAGGGTAACACCTGCTCAAAGAAACATTTTCTGCCAAGAAAAAGCTTTAATGTGGGAAGGAATTCATTCTCATGCAGAATGCTGTGTATCTTTATCTCTCTGCCGAGAGGTAACTCCCTTGCTACAAGTGATAAAATTCTCACAGACATGCCTGGGGGCCCCTGCAGGGGTGGCAGGCAGGCCATAAGGCACAGAGGGAGAACACAGCCTTTCCTTTTGTTGTGTGTGCAAGAGGTAGTATTATAAAAGCACCAAAGTGGGTTTCTGCTTTCGCCTTTTGTCTTTTCAGCTGCAGCCTGGTGCCCAGGGTTACCTGAGTGCGTATCAAGCCTTACACCTCTCTCCTTTTCAAATATGTTTAAATAGCATCTAGACTAAGACCTGCAAAAAAGTCTTTCCCGTGCCTCTAGCTCTGCTTAGCTATTCTGTTATCACAGTATATTGAAGAAGTGGAAGAAGTGCAGCAGAACTAAGTGTAACCCTCAGTGCTGCTACATGTGAAAGTAGATTGTAGGCAAGCAGCAAAGGAACAAATGACAAATGGATAAACATCCATTTATGTTCAAGAAGAGCAAATCCATTTTGATTTCTTTGATTGCTCATCATATGCTTTTGGTGATCAGGGATGAAACTAATCCTTTATGAGATTCTAGTGAAGCCAGTAATGAATATGGTGCATCTAATATTAAATGGAAGAAAATTCAGGAATGGACTATAAGGAAGAAGTTAAATGGCAGATGGGAGACTTGAGAGTGCTAAAGATCAACCTATTTGCTTTTCAGTAGTTTGAAGTTGGATTCTAATTTCTCTTTCATCAAGGCAGAGATAGAATATGTTTGGATCATCATAATACAATGAAATCTATCAGAAGAGTAAGCAACTCTGTCAGACTGTTCAAAACATAACAAAACAAGATAAAAGGGTGCTCTGCAGTTAAGAGTGAGCTACAGATACAGAGATCACTTACAGGGGATTTGCAATATGAATTGTATTTGTTATGCAATAACCCAAGGGATGTGAAAGTTTAAAGTGACATATAGATCTGCTGGAAAAGCTGTAGAGATCCACAGACTGGAAAATATTGAAACCCACAGATAGATAACAGGCCTGTTATTTGACATTTATAAGACATCCTAAAGTTTTAGATCAAAGATTGTTTTGTACAAGCTCCAAGAATGGGATCGCCTTGAGGTGGTTATCTAACTAGTTTCTGTATTCTTTCACATAGTGCAGTTCTGATATAGTGCAACACAAAGCTAGACACCACATGAGCTAAGAGATTACCTTGTTCTTGCTGTATTAATTTGCCACATGTATATTATATTTCCATATGCCTGTTGATAAAGTTGAAAAGCTATTCTTTCAAGAAGCCCAGCAGTTCTACATAATATTTCCAAAGCTGATTTCTGTTCATCTAGTTGAAGTTTTCACATCAGTTTCTGTTGGCTGGAAATTAAGGCCTGAGATTCATGAGCATATGGCTAGCTGTAAAAACACTTACGGCATGAGTAGTAGGCTCCAGACCTATGATTAGACCTTTTGTGATAGTTTTGGGTGCCTAACTTTAAGTGTGGCTACTATACAGAACATTTTTGTTGATAAGGTATGGACCTAAGGAGCAGTTATTATAGAATACATTTGCTAATTTGTAGCACAGCAGCTTGTTCAATAGCTGCCAAAAAGTAACTGCTCTTACCTAGGAGCAAGTGAATGATTGATTACTCTTTCTCACTGACTCGAGAAAATGTTTACAAGAGGCAAAGTATGTACATGAGTTGATACAGTTGAATGACAAATTCATTGCTTACTCATGACCTGTGTTGACTTCTTTTATCTTGGTATGTTGCTGATAGTCTTAGAAAATATCATCTGCCTCTGAAACAAGACTTGGAGGGAAGTTTGGATTGAACATCTCAAACTGTTAATTGGTTTGGAAAAATGAGGCCTACACCTAATATTTTCAAAAATGGCAGAACATTGGGGCGAAGAAATAGCTTGTTGTAGTCTCCTGTAGGACTTGCAGATAGCAGCAAAATTTTATCAGACAAAATGGAAATGAATATATTACTACGAAAAAAGTTGCATCACTCCACTTGCTTGAATAAAAAGTACTATATAAAGTCTCAAATGGGATTGTAAAAGGATTCATGCTCTAGGAATATAGTCAGTGATGTGGAATTCATCTGCTTTACCTTCCAGTTGGAACAAGGAGTTCTTACTGGCAGTGTATTGGGTTATAAAAAGGATTTTAATGTCTCTTAAGGCTGAGACAAAGTGTTCTTACAGAAAGAAACTTCAGGAGTAGCAAAGCTCAGGAAAAACAATAGGATGGGTGAGGTCTGTGTCTTTTTGAGTGAGGTCTATGTCTTTTTCTCTTCCTATAAGGGAAGCACTTTGGATCCTGTGTACGTCTTATTAGAAGCATAGAGAAAATATTAGTGGGATGATGTATGCTTCTTTCCAGTAGTTTAATAAGTCTATTACAAATTAGACTCATAATAATTCTCAGTATAATAAATGTCAAGGGCATTTTGAATTTCACAAGAATATCAAGGATAACATTTGCCTCCTCTTGTTTTAAATGCAGAGACCTTAAGTATCTAGGCACACAATTTTCATGCAGTACATCCATGATAAAATATCTTTGAAGGTGAAACAGGCTTAAAAAATTATCTCTTCTATACACACAGAGTAATACAGTTGTTGTTCGCTGTCCCCTCTTAGTGGCAGTAAGCTGTCAAATTTTCAGGATGAGTGGTTGGCTACATTCTGGTTAATGGGTCTTCTCCTCCAAGACTAATTTTTTTGAACAATGTTACTTCATTTTAGTAATCTGATTGATAAAAAGTGGGCGGGGCCCAAAGGAACTCCTGAGGATGAGAAACTTCTTAAGCGTGCTTCATTGTTAAAAGACAGCATATTATCAACTACAGCCTCATTTTTGACAGTGGTGTTATCCATGGCTTCTCTTCTTTGCATTATCCAGTGGTGATCTTACTTTTTCTGGACTGTGACACTATGTTGTATGAGAAAAGAATTCAGGACTTTATTAATATCTGGCCTCAGAGAGTAAAAGGAAATAATGTCCAAATCCCAGACCTGTTTGTGGTCATAACATCAGGATCACTACACCCTGACTGTGAAGCCAGGCTATGGCATGTATTGCTGCAAAAGTTATGTTTGATTGCCGAACACAGGAAATGCACATATTTGATGGGGAGGGGGCAGGGTGGAGCAAGAATGACAAAAAAAACTTCTGACAGTAAACAAGCAAGTATAGTTTTAGAAAATTAAGTTATATCCATCACATCACAAGAAAGAAGAACTCCAGAAGATGATCTTTACGTGAATTAAGGCTGATCGATGCTTCTGGTTACAAAGAAAAAATCAGGAACATAATTAAACTGAAATGCTGCAGGGAAAGCAGTTTCTTCGTTTTTTTAAAACTATTCTCACATCACTTTTCAATCTCAGCTGAATTTCAAAAGTAACCTAAAAACTAAAAATGAAACACAGCTGGCAATTTCTGTAGTATTTTATTTTACATCGTAGGAACATTGCTCTTGCTCTCTTGATCTGAAAGTAGGCTATCTGACCACCAAAGATATTATTTACTAAATTCAAGGGTGTGGCAGGAGAGACCCACCCTGATAAGACCTAAAATCAAATCAAGCTATCATGCAAGCCATCATGCAAGATCAGCTGCTGGAGCCAGGGTGTTGTCTTGGTGTTAATTATGCTAAAACCATCCTGGTTCACCAGATTTCGAATCAGATAAGCTGGTAGCTGGCCTGTGAATGTGTGACTAGTAATCAATCACTTTATACTGTAAAAGTCCAGTCCCCTCTCATGCAGTCAGGTTCTTCTAACATAACCCTTCTTGGGGTGTATGTACAGAGATTCCTCCCTTGGCTGGGGATGCCCTCCAAGGATACTCATCGAGGCTGAGAGAAAGAGATCTCGCCACAAATTTTTGTATGGATGAGTTATATCAGATCTCTACTTAATAGTTATTTACTTTTGCTAGCTTTAATATTGTTTCAATAATTGCTTTGTTACAGTGCATTACACTACTTTATGCTATATTATACTCTACTAGTAGATTTATACTGTTTATGTTGTGTAGTAAATAATTCTGATTAAGATCTTTTGTCTAATCACCTGTTAATTTCTCATAATAATTCATTTATATAAATATGTCTGTTTTGCCATCATTAAAACCTTTGGGACAAAGTGATTTAATCATACCTCTATAATTCCTTGAATTTAAACAATTAACACAGTCCAAGGCTAAGATAGGATTCAGCGTTCTCTGAGAAGCTGTTTAGAAAGAAAGGGAGTTCTTTCTATATCTCGAGACTTTCCAGCAAGGCTTTGCTTTGTAATAACTTTGGCTAAGCCTTCCACTCCCACACGTGACAAAGGGTAACCAAAGTTTTTCATAGATAATGACCAAAGGGTTTCGTTTCTGAATATAAACAGGTATGAAAAAAGTAGCATGGAGTTCATGTAAACATTTTTATTTTTTAATGTGAGAAACCTGCAATGATGTATTTTCAAGATGTCAGGAGAGGCCTCTGTTTTCTTAGTCTGATTTAATCCTTCCTACTTCTCTGAAGCATAGGAATACTGTAAGAATTAATTAGTTAGTGTTTGTTCCTTGCTTTTTTCCTAGGTCCTGTAATAATAGTTCCTTTATGTCCTGTAATACACAGCAGAAACATTTCAACTCAAGTGTCATTGTTTCAAGAGGCTGTAATTTATTGCAAAAAAAGGGTGCAGTTCTGCTGTTTTGACCAGGAGGTCAGTCTGTGTGTGGAGTAAACAGGATGGAATTGTACATATTTTTAAGGAGAGAGCTTTACTCTCTCATCAACAGTATTTGCAACAGAGAAAGAGGAAGCAGAGAGAGCAACACAGTTTCAGAGGAATGAGAGGAGTAGCAGGGAAGGAACATGGCTGAGGTCCAGGTAAGATTGCTAGGAAGGAAGCAGGCCTTTCACAATGGCATTTGACTACTACACTTCTTGACAAATATTAAAACAAGAAAAATCTTTAGGGGAAAAGTAATGTTACTAGAATCATCAGCCATATAATTAACTTACGGAATTGGCCAACCACATTTACAAAGCAAAACCACTGCTTATTGACTGCATGAGTTCTCATAGAATCGTAGAATGGCCTGGGTTGGAAGGGACCTTAAAGATCATCTAGTTCCAAACCCCCTGCTGTGGGCAGGGACAATGTCCACTAGATCAGGTTCATCAGAGTTCCATCCAGCCTGTCCTAAATGCCTATTACACAAAGGAAATAAAATAGGACTATTTATAGTAATGGGAATGAAGTAATGGGAATGAAAAGTATTAAACTGCGTGTGCTAGTACTGCCAGGAACCAGCAATCATGCCCTGGATGTTTCCTGCCCACCTGCAACACCACCTCTCTCTCTCACCTGAAAAGGTCAGTTTCTGCTTACTGTAATGTCTACCTTAGGTCTAAACTGAATCTGTCCTTAAACAAACATTGTAGCTGTAAGCCAGAAGTAAGTAGAGATTTCTACAAACCATAAAAAACCCCCACCCAAACTCAAAAATCAACCAAAAATTTTAGTGTTGCTCCCTGACAGAGTAGACTATCCCCCACTTGCCAGAATGTTGAGTGTACTTTCCTTTTGCAAACTATCATAACACAGCCCTTACTGCTGTTTTGACCTCACCATTGTCCTGCCTTTTCCCTCTTGAAAAACAAATGGGGAAAAAAAAAAAAAGCATGGAAACTTCACTTTGGACCAGGAACAGGAGCTGCAGAAATGCTAGTATTTGCAGATACCTGCCTCTTGGTTCTCGGCCAGCAGCTGACTGCGGAATTAGAAGAGGAAGGTGTGGGAGTGAGGAGGTCAGTTCTAGAGCATTCATTCTCCCTGCCCAGGCTGTTTCTGTGGACTCAAGAGAAAATAGCAGCTTGCAGCTGCCCACATGTGAACAAAAAGTGAGACACTTGTGGTGAGTGTATCCGTAGCTTAGATAGAAACCTGTAGTCCTAGGCACAGCTCAACACTAGGCTCTTCCTCTTCTCTCCTAGTTTTTCTGGAGTGACAGCTGTCCTCCTCAAAACAAATACAACCCTGGTGCTATGGTATGAACTGCTGCTCACAGAGTGGGCTTGAATGTTTTTATAGTATCTGTGGAATTTCTGAGTGCTTGAGATATCTGTACTGTAGTCTTTTCTTGCCTGCAACAAGTTTGATATTCATTCCTCAACTCAACAATAGGTGTGGAATTAACATCCCATTGGGCATGCATGGGACAGTTCTAATCTTTCACTATGAATAAAGACTAGGAGTGGAATAAACTGAGACATCACCATGCTGGATTTTGCTTTTCTCTAGACAGAACTCTCTTGGGGCTTAGACTCTTTCTCAACTTTCCCCAGTTTCACAAATTACCTCTTTTTTTTTCACGTACTGACACAGTGTGGTCAGTGTGTCTGGTGAAAGGCAGGAGCATGTGGGACAGTAAAGTGAATCAACTATTCTGTGAGGTATAGACTAAAAGGGGTTGACAAAGCAACAGGAAGGCCTTTCTGCATCTTACAGATGTCTGTGAAAGAGATTGCTTGTAAAAGGACTCCTCACTCCATAGGGTTAAGTCAGGACTTGCTTCATGGATGCAGAAAGCACATAATGATCTGCAGCACCATGTCTGGGCTGGTCATCAAGAGCAAGTGTTGGCTAACATTCTAGGTCTTCCCAAGAAGCAGAGCATTGTAACCATTTTTGGTTTTATCTAGATGGTCTCTGTTCCTACAGAGATTGTTTGTTATGATATATGACTTTGCTGGGTATGTTAGAGCTGTTATCTTGGAGATTTGCCAGTGACTGTTTTAAAATTTTGACATTCTGTTCCACTTCCAGTGAGGGTGGCAGACTGATATAGATATTGAAGTATTTCCTCTGTTTATTTTTCTGTCTCTTTTTAACTTATTCAGGGTTACCAGACTTTGATTTAAGAAACATAGTAGGTATTGGCACAATAGTCCTAATACAGTTCTGTAGCATGTATTGGGTATTTTAACTTTTCTATATATAAAATTATCAGCTCTTCTATATTTGTGCTTATTTTTATTTGGTGTATTTATTTATTTTCATTTGTACTTATCTGACAGGTCAGGATAATTTTCAGGATCCAGATTATGAAGGTTCAGCAGAGTTCCAGGATCCAAATAGAAAATTAGATACCATCTGCTGTTTTAAAGCATTTTTTTTCTGTCAGTCTCTGCAGTTTCTCTGGCTTACTGGCTCCTGGAGAAACAAAGCCAAGAAAGCACTACCATTAGCACTAGTTCATGAAAATGCATTTTGATGATTTTAGCTTTACATTTTCTTTTCCAATATTAGAATGCTTTCGCTCATTTCATATTAAATCTGACCTCATTAGGAATCATGGGAAGCTGCTTCTAACAGTTCTTTTAAAGAATTGAATTTGTAGCATCCATCTGTTTCCCAGGGTACCAAATTTTAAAAATTAATCATATAGTAGGATAAGACAAACTTCTACTTTGAATGAGCTAGAGTGTTGTTTGTGCTTTTCCTTGCTTCATATAGCAACTCACTCATGAAGTCTATAGACCTGTGCACAGTTCTTCATCTTTGCTTTACTTGTATGCTGCTGTCTCCAAGAATAGGGGATTTTGTTCATCCCTGTCCAGTGATTGAGCCTGTTTAGTTTGTAACTTAAATTTTTTTTTTCTAAAAGCCAAGGACAAAGGAATAGGCCTGTTAAAAGAGTAAGTTTTTCTTCTGTGTATTACAGTCTTTCTGGATTTATTAAGTTGATGTCTAGAATATAGTGTAGGTCTCCAGGTGCCTTCGGATATTCAACCTTAGAAAGTTTTTAAGTGTGAAGATAATTTGCACTTGGGAAACTGTAAAAACGATACAGTGACCTTCTTAGTTTTCCTGCCAGACTCTTTTATAGGCAAGCTTATATAGATCTCTTAAGGTATTAAGTTTTTGCCAAGTACTTATTTTCTTACAGTGCTAATACATATACTGCATGGAAGCATGCTGACAAACAATGAAACTCATAGGTAAAATTATCCATTTTGCATTTTTAGTAGATAGTCTGCAGTATTAGTCTGCAGGTGAGCTGATTACAGCAAAGATCCTGACTCTGCACTTTCTTGCAGTCTGCATAAAATATTTCTGCTGTATTCATTAAGGAGAATACTGATGAAATTGGGACTAAAAATCCTGATTGTGTTCCCTCAAACATGGTAAAAATAGTACAGTTAAAAGTAAAAAAGCTAAACCCCCCTGAGTGATAGATGGTTTTACTTTAGGAAAGGCTGAAGAGCCTGGGTGTGTATCCTGCGTTAGCAAACTGTATCTTATTGATCTGCTACTTTCCCCTTTCCTGAGGACTTTGACAGAGACTGTGCTAGCAGGTCTCACTCACATCTCTGAGAACAGGGCAAAGTGCTGATGCACAGTGCTGGAGTGTCCTCTGTCTGGCCACCACATTCTACTTGCAAGCAGACACAATAGAGCCAAGCAAATGAAATATGGTAAATTCTTAGTTGTTTGAATATCTTCTTGCATTCATGTAGAAATAAATATTAAACAGGACAAAGGGAGTTCATGCTTAAATATATCTAAAGCAATTATGATTTTTTTAGCATCTTATTGTTAATAAAAATGTTTAAAAAGTACGCTGTCAAAACCAGTACATACTTTTAAAGAAAAGGGCAGCAGCTTTGATATAGAAACAACTAAATGGTGCTCCTCTGCTTTGGAAATTGTCAGGGCTGCAAGGCAAGTGAATTAGAGAAGCAAAATATGATCTCTAGAAAAAAATATGTAATCAGAATCATTCTGTTCCTAATGTTTGCTACAAATGCATAGAAACGTTTGTTGAGTAACAGTTAAGGTTATAATTTAGGAAAGATTGAACAATTGCTTTCCAAAACATTACAACCTTTTTCTATTGTAAATAGTGCTTAGCAGGGTAATCATCCACATATATGGTTTGTTACATAAATATGATACATAGAATACATACAGTAGCATTCCTTTTAAAAAAACATTAAAATGTTTAGAAATTATTTATTCTTAAGAGATGTTATCAAAATAATTATGCTACATTTTAAAACCAATCCTTGTTGTAATGAGAGCCACAAAGAGGGGAAAAATCCTAGAACAGTGACAATAACTGAATGAAGACCAAAAGCTAAGCTATTTTTAAGTGAAATGCCATATTCAAAAGGATGCCATTAACTTGACAATCACATCTGCAATTTAAAATTATGTAACTTCAAGCATCTCCTAAAGTGCTAGGACATTGTTAGAAGAGAAAACAGGTTTTTTTCCAGCAATTAATAATAATTTACTATGTGCTCCTGATCACATGCTATATGTAGTCCATGTTATGACTTAGGTTATGCTTACTCTCTCAGATTTTGCTAAGTCTAGTATTTAGTGGCAAGGTTAACAGCCAAGATAAAAACTGATGGTCCAGCATATGAAAACAGACTGATGGAAGCCAGTAGAAATGGCCAGAGGTCCACATTCTTTCTTAATAATACATAAACCCTATTTTCTTTTACATAATAGAAAAATAGTAAAGTCTTTTGAAGGAAATCTTAAAGAGAAATTTGGAAGGCACTTCTCATCTTTTTTTTTTTTTTTTCAGAAAGATGAAATGTTTTGAACAAGTGAATGGAAGTTAATATGTCAGTGTAAATATCTTAGGGCATGTAGAAAATTATGGTAATGTGCTTGATTTATGAGATTTTACCTCTTTCTCCTTTCACTCATATATATGAAAATAATTTAGTTTGTATAAATTTTATATCACTGAAAATTGCCTTATCTTCATGTTTTACCACTTACTTATAAACCAATAATAAAATTTATAGTTCCTGAAAGCACCTTGAAGTATCAAACATTTTATCTATTTATATTCTTATAATATGAACCAGCATTGCCACTTCTATGCTCTGGCATCATTTAATGCACACAGTTCTGGAGAACTTGTTATTTATCATGCTGAAAGATAAATACATTCCGAGTATAAAATTCAAAAAAGACAAAATGGTACTGTATTGCTGCATGTGCTTGAGAGGTGTGTTATTTTCCAATGGAAAAGTGTAGCTCTGTATAATTTTACTAAAAGCAGAAGATGGAGAATATTTTAAGCTGCTACTAAGGCTGTTTCCTGTTTTTACTGATGACCATGTCAAGTGATCATGTCCATAAATGGATCAAACTCAAATTAAAACCTTTTCCTTAGTGACCCCAGAGTAATGGCTTATAGTTATTTGTGATTAAGTAGTACATTAAGTTTTTCTAGCCATACTGGTCATTTGTTACTGCCAGATGTAGAGAATAAGGTGAACTTCAATTTTGGAGAACACTATCTAGGTATTGGGGTCCAGCATTTTCTTAAAAATTGAGAATCTGAGTTATTATGCTTAGCTCTTTGAAATTAACACATAAAGAATGGGCATGCTTTCTCTTGACATTTGACTGCATTAGCTGATGATCAAATGACTTCTTACTAAGTAATTTATTGAATAACTACGAGACTTTTCAACTGATCAGGTAGGTTTTATACCAAACACTTCCTCTGCCTTTTCCATGATGATAGGATGCACCAGGGCATTATGCAGCTACTCGCCTCATTCCAGACTTTGCCATACTCTCTATTTAACTTGCAATCTTCCAGTGCAGCCAGACCCTATCTTTTCCCCCATTTCTTTGCTTAGTCTCAAGTCTGTCTTTGCTTCTTATTAGTCTTCCTGTTCTTCCTCTGCCTGCATTCCTACAGCCACGGCACAGTAAGTGCCTTCCCTCTAGTACCACCGCTCTTCTTAAGATCCAAGATCCCACTGCCTCACCACTTGTCCTTTCCAGACCCTTTCCCAATCTCAGTGCCCCTATGCCTTGACAGCTAATTTTGCTCACTAACCCGTTTAGTTCTTTCTATTTGCATCCTGTTCCTTGGCTCTTGTTTTTCTCTGTCTTGCTGGTTGTGGTTTCACTTTCTAGTTCCTACCATTATGTGGTTGCTGTTACCCACAGCACTTCTAGTTTCAATTTTATACTTCCTTCCCTCATATGGGTTTATTTTTCCATCCTAATTCGCTCTCATACCCATTCAGGTTCAGCCTGTTTTTTTCCTGTTTTGAAGGTCCCCAGTTCCTCAGTGCTCAGTGAATGCAGGGGAGAGCACTCGTGCTCAGAATTTGGTCCTGGACTCCTCATGGCCCACAGCCACCCAGGCTCACCCAGAAAAGAAAATATCTAACCAACCTAAAGCTGTTAAGATCAGAAGTTTCTACAGAGCATGTGTAAATGGAAACATCCGAAGTTTTCCAACCTGGACAACTTTGTATATATTTGCATGAAGTTGGATAAGGCAGATTTTAGAAATATGCCTGTAGTCAAAGCCAGATCTTGAGTACCAAATCTTTACAGGGCAAATGGCCCTCAAAAAACTTTTTCCTTGAGTTTTACAATATAGCTTACCCTATATTTCCTCAGGAGGAGCTGACTCAAGTTGACAAAGACTTTCCCAGAGAGTTTGTTCTCTGAATTAAAAGCTTTCAGTTGAAACTGATAAGATTTTGCATGATTATTTGCATCAAAGTGAATGACAAGCAATCTGAATAACAAGCAAACCCACCATTCTCATCTATAAAAATGCAACAAATTGCCAAATGTAGATGAGTAATTTAGCATATGTGTTATTACTTTAGTCTTCTATCCCACACCCAAATATTACCTGTCCTCCTTGTCTTGTGAAGATATTGAGCACTGTTGAACAGTCTGACAGTGCTCTCAGGGTGCAGTGGTAATAATAATACTAGATAATAATGATAAATCTGTAAATCACTTGGGACATCCTAGAAAATGCATTCCCTAGTCCTTATTTTGAAATTCAAGACTAGAACATGTGAGTAACCATTTATTTTCTGTTCTACTTTAATCCCTCTGGATAGAACCTTTGGGTTTTTTTCTCCTCTCTTTTTCAAACTTAATGATAATTATTTAAAGTTTTGCACCATCAGGTGTAATAACCATTCATCAGCTATAGTTCCAATTTTAAACTGACAGAGGCGGATGTTCTTAGTGCTTATGTTTCCCAAGTTGCCCTAGGCTTTAGTTACAGCTAATTGGAAGGCTCCTTTAATGGATGGTTCATAGTTCAACCCTAATTAAACTGTTCAATTTTTTTCACTTGAGAACTTTATTTTCTCCATTGATTTGAGACAGATCCATAAGGATTTTTCTCACAAAGCTTTTAAATTCACCTCTTATGTGAGCAAGTCATCCTCTGTTTGATGTTGAGTGAATTCCGTGCTGTAATATGGTGATCATCTAGGGCATATTAGAGATTATTTAAAATAGTAAGAAAATACTGGCCATTGAGTTTGTTATCTCCTGTTGATTTACTTAATTGTTGGCTCATCCCAGTGATAAATTCCTAAATATTTACAGCATAATAATTGCCTTAGAGCATGCATAATAAGCAAAATAAACTTTTCTATCCTGTAAATTTGATGAAGTTCTGTACAATTACTCATTAAGGTATCCCTAAATCTTTAAAGGTTTGAAATCTTCTGTACTGTCATAATTCCTGAAGACAAAGGCACAGCCTTTGAAATAGTGTTCAATATTGACTCAATTGTTGAGCTTAAACACTTTGTAATATTTTAATATTAATATTTTTGTACAAAATGTTGCACTAAGGATACTGACATTTCAGCATTTATTTTTTTGCCCTTATATTTTGAAGCCAAGGACATTTCTATCACATGGATGCTGGTTATTCTGTTGGTTTTCCTTTCTAAAAATTATTCTGAATATCAAGCTGTAATAGATATATATTTTGCAAGAGTCCATGAAAAATTGCAGAAACAAGATACCTTTCCTAATTATCTCTTCAATTCTAAGCAGAAAAATTTAATTTACATTTAAAGAGTAAAACCGCTGTTTGCTACTGATTTTATCTTTGTAGATTCTTTGTAGTGCATGAAAGGTCTTAGGCACAGTCATAAGTTAATTGTTATTTATATGTTGTTTTTATTTGCCATCTGTCTATTCAGCCTTATCTGACTTGCATTTATTTATTTATTTATGCTCAAATGAAGTATTATGGGATTGTTTTTAAATTTCTTTTGATCATGCCTTATCCAGGTCTTTTTCTCTTTTGATCATGGAGAAAAGTATAAAACAATCTATTTGTGAAATCCTTTCAAATAAAGATAAAACAGATACATATCCAAAATACCTTTCCCAATATGGAAAGCACAGAGGGAATGCATCACCTCTTTCAAAGTAAACCTTGTACATATTCAAGGCATGTAAATAGGAAAAAAACCCAACAAGTAAGCAAAAAATTGTCTTCCAACTGTCATCTATAGGGTGATATTAAGTGTTTTAGACTGGTGATGTGACGTGCTTTGGATGCACATACATAACATCTATATTTTTATAGTAGTGCTGCGTAAACAATTTTCATTAAACATTTCTCTTACTTGTCTTACATCCAGCAGAATTTCTTTTCTGCTTTAAATTCTCACTTACAAAGAACCTGATCCTGCACTTTGTACCCAATCAAATTTTAATTGTGTATTTCTTGCCTTCCTAAGTATCTTAGAATGAGTTCATCCTAGACTTTGTTCCTTGCACAGATGAAATGATTAAATGGTAAAGAAAGGTAAGAAAAGAAGATTCTACTTTTTTAAAGTAAACAAAGTTAATACTTAAATATTAACATTAGTCTTTTTTCCTTTATTTATTAGTTCAGGATTCCAACTAATGGTCAGAGAGAAATGGAGGTAAGATAAATCCATATTCTACTTTTAATTTTCCAGCCATAGGGATTCTTTCTGATTTAGTTTAATATCATCATGTATCTCTTGAAGTTCAAAATTCAGATTTATATCAAACCAACCTTTCTTATCTTAACAAGTAGCTTTGCCATATTTTTATGATAGTGCAATTATTTGATCTACTTTTCTATGAAAGCATAGTATCAAGCAGGACATCAGGGATATTTACAATGACTACCTTCAGGCATAGGAGACTAATTTTGCTAGACTTCCTCAGTATTAGTAGAGATCCGTTTATGAAATACTTCAGAGTAGTAACCTAGTTTAGTTTGCTATAACATGCCTTGTTGAGAAAATGTTTTCCCTCTACTGTATCCAACAAACCTAGAGACGTAACATTCCTTGCTTAGTCTTCTGGCTTTTGTATAGCCTGCCCTCCCCACTGCCAGTACTTGTTAATTTGAGGTTATATTTTCAAATCTGTACTTTACAAGGGATAGACTCTCAAAAATTTTAACCCCCCCCAGATTCACTTTCATGAACATTTGCAGGTGTCTTCCTAACAGACTTCCCACCTTGGTATACGTGGTTGTATGTGTAGTTAGGGCCCAATGATAACACTTTTTTTTTTTTTTAATTGTCATACGTATATTAGATGTTAATTATAAAAAATATGTGCATTATATAATCCATATTGTCTGTATTGCCTATATCACATATCTTATGCAAATGTTAACCACCACTTAGTCTTCATATTTATAGTCTAACATAGTCTTCTAATTTCAGCTCACATTTTTGAAGAGCTAAGTATATGGTGACTAATGATTCTCTCTCTACTCCGTACTATTATCAGTGTAGTGAAAGTATTACATGGTGAAAGAACATTGCATAGTAGAAGTTGCATGAATGTATAAGCATTTTGAAAAGTAAGTAGCTGCCTCCCCAAGTTTCAGTTTTAGTTTCAAAATGTCTGTCATGGGATCCTGCCAAGCAGGTTCCTGACAAGCTGGAATTTGTTTTCCTTAGGTCTAGGGTTGTGATTCTACTATTTGTCTTGCTCGTTTTTCTCAGAATTTTGAACTCCACAGTCTTAAGGTTACTGCAGCCAATGCTGCCCTTGACCTTCACACCCTTGGCCACTTCATAGCTATGTTAGAGTTATAGGTCAAGCAGAACATCTCCCTAGTCAGTTGATCCACTTCATTAGGAGGAACTCAACTTCTTGTCCACACAGCCCAAAAATCTCTCAGATCACTTGCACCCAGCAAATATGTTCTCCCAGCAGAAGTCAGAGTGGCTGAAATCCACAAGTGTACCAGGGCATGTGAAAGTGTTGTGTCTAAAGAAGCTTTGATCTTGATATTTCTGATCAAGTGAAATGTAACAGCTACATACCACGTCACCCAAAAGATACTCAAAACTATGGATTGGAAAATCCATAGTAAAGAATAAAATCTCTGCTTTGGAGAGGGATTTGTAAACTGTGCTATCATCCTTCCTGTGATAAAGTGATAAAGCACATAAAATGGTATATGTATCCTTGGAAAGTCCAAGGTTTTGAGCAAGGCAATAGGTGATAGGTTTTTTTCCCTCTACAAAATACTGAATTTTGAAAATATATACAGTTTGGGATTAAACTTCTACATTGTGAAATGTACTTGCATCAATGCTTGATATACCATGGTGCTACAAATGCTCTTTCAATTCAGTGTTTATTTGTGACATGTCTCCTGGCATAATATTATTACCTGGCAGACTTTGAAAACTGTTATTGCACTTATATTCTGTGCAGAACTCGAGTAACTGCACTTTTAGAGTAGATCTCACGAGAGGAAATGCATCAGATTTAAGTACCCGCTCAAATCCCACCTCATCTATTGACACAGGCTCTAAAGGAGCATAAAGGTCAGACAGGCATTTTGGTTTTTTGCTTCTGTGTCTGTGTGCAGGGTTTGTTTTCATTCTGTGCAGGTTTATAGGTATATCACAGAATTGTCTGTGTATCTGGTGTGTTTCCACATAACCTTCTTTTTTAATTACTTCAACAGAAAAAAATGCTTAATTGTTTTACAGACCTTGGTTTAAAATGCTAGACCAGTTCTTTCTTATCTCAATCCTGTCTCGATCAGTGAGTCAGACAAAGAACTTAGCCATCATAATTCTGAAGAGTGATTCCTGTTCGGTACGAAACCATTAAACCAGCAAAAAAAAGTGTGACCTAAGGACCTCAACCTTTCCTTCCACAAAGTCAGAATCCCCTTCTCCAAACACCTCTCTCAGCTACCCTCACAGGAATAGCAGAGCATGGAAGATGTGAAGGTAGGCTACGACAGACTGTTGGCTGCCATGACATTTGGCAGAAACTGGAATGAATCTCCTGATCAGAGATCAGGAGAAATTAGGTTACCTTAGGAAAAGACCAGCAGAAGACAGAAAGTCACTTCTATCTTCAGCTGAACAAAGTACAATTTCAGAATGTCCTTCGTCTTTCTCTCAGCATTACAAACAAAACTGGGAATAATTTTTTCAGTGTAGCATATTGGAAGGCATTGTCTTCCCCAAGGTTACTGAACATGGTTGTAGATACCATGGGAGAAGAACATTTGTGATCCTGGCTAAGTATTCAAATGAATCTCCAGTTTCAGTTTCCTCTTTTCAAGTCTATTTTCTTTATTTTCTGTGTTTTCCTGAGGCATGTGCTTTTTCTTTGTTTATGTACAATGACTTCTTCTGTCCTCTTCCCTACTCTGCCTACACAACAGCATTTTCCTTTTTATGTTCTGTGCTTTCACCTCTCAAACCCCTCACCTCCTCCAAATGTGTAGTTTCTGCATTAAGACAGAGGAGCACAATCACGAGGGAAAAAATAAAGCAGTTAGTTCTTCAAAGAACTAGACTGCAGCCTCACTCCCAAACCTGGGTACATATTTCTGGGTATGAAAGAAAAGCAGATGAAAGGCTGGTGAGATTTTTGGCACTGTTGTGTTGTTAAGGCAGAAAACTCATAGGAGAAAAGCGAGGAGCTACCAAGGAAGTACCAGGCATATCCTGATCCACCCTTGGGAATGTGGTCCTCAGAAAAGAAGCTTTTGGGACTGAGAATTCCAGGGCAGAGCTGCAAATTAAGAGACTTATTTTTTTTCTCTGATCACAGAAAGAGGATTTTCTATTTTTTAAATGTTGATTTGAATAAACAAGATTGCATTATCAGCATCTCTTCACACAAACAAACTACAAGTCCCGAAATCTGGCTTAGATCAAAAAAGGGGTAACTATATATTTAAGTAGAGTGAATAATACATGAATCCCTTGCTCTCCAAGTGTGATATTGTGTTCTTTACAATGTCATTCATTAATCTGTATGGCACAAACAGTGAGGGCAGGTCAATATGTTATTCAATACGTTTGAGTAATTAGGAATTGATTAGTGCACAAGAAGCCAAATGAAAAGACACATTTCCCCCAATGACTGAAGTTGTTGAATTAATTGATAAAACAAAGAATCTCTATTTGAGCTCAAATTCTGTTACTCTTTACACCTACTCAGATTTTTTTCCTATAATTTAATGTTCCCATGTATCAGCGATGTTGCACAATGCCTTTGGACCCGTAGCCTTTGTAGTGCTAAGAACCTTCTCTTTCCATTTCTGTATTCTGTTTTTCATTTCCAGCTCTTTAAACTTTTAACCAAATTACTGGACACCTGCTAGGGGAGGACACTTGCCTGGAAACTCCCATCACTTCCCTTCTCAGGTGGCCACTGTGGAGTCTTTCCTTCTCCTTTTCCTTTCTTTTTTTTTTCTTTCTTGTCTTTTTCTCTCTTCCCCACCCCTTTTGTTTTCATTTTTCTCCAAAAGTAATTTTTGCTGTTAAATTTGCTATATGCCTTTGGTGCAGACCCCACTAATCTTTGGGCATGTGAACCTGTCAGGGGGAAAAAAATTGACTTTAGAAAAAGAAAAGAAATTAGTCTTTCATTTTCTTATTATAGTGTTTAATTGAAGAGGCATTTTCATGAGAAACATAAAAGAACATCTATATGCTGTTAGAGCATTTTAATGTTTTTTAATCCACCCCAGTACAAGCTTGATGTACATATGCTTTTTTTTTTGTGGAAGATTCGTGTTTAGTATAAAATATTTCTTGAACATGAGTCCTGAAGACTCTAACCAGTGCTTCCTACTACTAGTCCATGCTTCCTAGAGCGACTTTGCAAAATAATTGTTAATTTCATTAGCATCCAAACATTATGTGCCCTTGTAAATACAGTGTTGAAAACTAACTTGAGGATTTTCAAGAGAAAATTAGTATTGCAGTTTCTTGGATTGTTCTTCTGCCGTCCCGCTCAGGAGTGAATCCCATCACAATCTGTTGTGTTTTTTCTTGTGTGAATATCCATCCTACGTTTGGAATAAATCACACAATCTATGTATTCTTTCATAGAATCATGAATTGTTTAAGTTGGAAAACACTCTGAAGACCATGGAGTCCAACTGTTCCCCTAGCACTGCCAAATCCACCACTAAGCCATGTCCCTATATGTCTACATGTGTCTACACATCTTCTAAATACCTTCAGGAGTGGTAACTCAACCACTTCCTTGGGTAGCCTGGTCCAATGCTTGACAACCCTTTCTGTGAAGAGAGTTCTCTTAATATTCAGTCTAAACCTTCCCAGGTGCAGCTTGAGGCCATTTCTTCTTGTCTTATGGCTTGTTGCCTTGGGAGAAGAGACTGACCCCCACCTGGCTACACCCTCCTTTCAGGTAGTTGTAGACAGTGATAAGGTTCCCCCTGAGCCTTCTTTCTCCAGGCTCAAAAACCGCAGCTCCCTCAGCTGCTCCTCACAGGACTTGTGCTCCAGACCCTCCACAAGCTCTGCTGCCCTTCATTGGAGATGCCCCAGCACCTTAATGTCCAGCAACAAAGCTGGTGAATTGGCTGGAAAGAATGTCCTATGAGGAGCAGCTGTCTTGTTTGGAGATTGTTTGGAGATTGTTTGTTTTTGCTTGTCTTGTTTGGAGATGTGGAATCTAAGGGGTGATCTCATTGCTCGCTACAGCTTCCTGGGTAGCAGAACTGGAGAGGGAGGTGTTAATCTCTTGCCCCTGGTACTCAGTGACAGGATGCATGGCTCAAAGCTGTGCCAGGGGAGGTTTAGACTGGATATCAGGAAGCATTTCTTTACTGAGAGGGTAGTCAGACACTGGAACAGGCTTCCTAGAATGTGTGGTCAAAGCTCCAAGCCTGTCAGTGTTTGGGAGGTGTTTGGATGATGGTTTAACTTTTGGTCAGTCCTCATGTGGTCAGGCAGTTTGACGTGGTGATTGTTGTAGGACCCTTCCAACTGCAAATATTTTGTTCTATTCTGATCAGTCTAGTGTAGGCTAAACATTGCTTGCAACAGTAGTTCTTTAGTTCATTTGCACTTCAGATGTTTCCACTGGCTTTATTTTAAGGTTCAAATACATATTTTTTTTAGTCTGTCATATACCTCAGATGATGACATGGTTGTAATATCCATCTGATACCTATTTCTTTTACTCTACTTTGCCCATAAATTTCTGCTGGTTTTTCTTTTAACATTCTAAGTTAGTGATTAGTTTCAAGATGCACTTTTTCTTTTGAAAACTAAGGGAAATAAATATCTTGCTAGAGAAATATTTCATTTTTCTGCTTCCTCCACAAATGCTGAATTTCTTTCAATATGGCCTGAAGCCCAGGACAAGCCATGTTCTGTACCAGTGACAGGATTAAAATCCAGGATTTTGTGATCCGTCCGTGTTGAAATGGGAGCTCTATACCATTGGTAGGACAGGTCATTGGAAAGGAAATGGAATGTGTGCAGTACTGTCTATTAGTCATGTCACTGATGAAATATCAGAACTTGCACTTGTCATATTATGTGTGAAAACGCTATTTATATATAATTATTGCATTTCTAGAATGTGTTAATGATCGTTTCACTCTTCTTTAGATGCCCATACAGTTATACTCCTGATATTAGAGGATTTATTCTACTGAATAAATCTTGCTGAAGCAAGTGTCACTAATAGTATTTCTTAAATACAAAAAAATATTTGCATAATCTTTCTTGGTAAAGTCCAAGAAATACAGAGCATGTCAGACAGATGATAGAGAGATTATGTTGTCATTTATTTGGCATGCATAAATTTAAGGCCAAAATCACTAGATCATCTTGTTGCATGTAACATTGCATTTCACATATTGTTTTGCAAAGTTACGTCTTTTGAAAATGGATCAAATCTGTAATTGAAGCTTTTTGCCAGTAATGGAAAAAATTCAGAGATTACACATTCTCATAATTGAAATCTTGTACCTTAGCTTTTACACAAGTTTCTGTGGATTCAGCTTCAAGCCACTGCTTTCTGCTTTGCTCTCTCCTGATAAGATTAAATAGCCTTAGCACCTGGTGTTTCCTCTCTACAAATGCGCTTTTATTCTGTAATCATCTCATAGCTTCATGTTTTTGGTAAAATTGGAGGGATCTATTTTTTCTCTCACTGAAAGGCATTTTCTACAACCCTTGAGGTATTCTGTATATTTTCTATACTGCAGAAATATAAGTTTCTAAGTTGCAGAATTTTCAGCAACTTTTTCTAGATGTAATTCCTAGACCTAAATTCAATCTCCGTGGATTACTCTCACCAGTACTGTATACACCACAGTGATAGCAATGCACCCGGTGTTTATGTTAAGTTGGTAGTCTACTATAATTCTTACATTCTTTTTAGTCAATGCTTTTCAGGATACATTCTATCATACTTGTGGATTTTACCTCTAGTTTTGCTTTCTACAAATAGAACTTGGCATTTTATGTTAGTAAATTAAATACTCTTTAAATAGAGGCCAAACTTAGCAAGTGAGAGAGACTGTTCTGCATGATTTCTTTTCCTTATCATTATTTATAATTTTGCTAACTGTATGGTCATGTGTAATAATTTTTAACTAGCTCACTAATGAAAATGTTGAATAGAACCAAGCCTTGAACCTGTGCCTTCGGGACTGCCTGAAAAACACTCACAGTAAATGGAAAACTTTTCAGTGAGAAGAGTGTCCTTCTGGACAAAATGTCCAGCACACAGCTGGATAAACACATCCTGTTGTGAGTCATGGGTCGAGCACAGAGGGTAACAGTGAATGGGGTAACATCAGACTGTTGACCTGTCACTAGTGGGGTTCCACAGGGCTCCATCTTGGGCCCTGTGCTCTTCAATATCTTCGTAAATGACTTGGACACAGGACTGGAAGGGATACTAAGCAAGTTTTCGGATGACACCAAACTGGGAGGAGCTGTTGACCTCCTCAAAGGCAGAGGCCCTGCAGAGAGACCATGACAGAGAACTGGGCAATCATCAACAATATGAAGTTCAACAAGGAGAAGTGCTGGATTCAGCCCCTGGGATGGAGCAACCTCTGAATGTTCAGACAGACTGGGGAATGAGATGCTGGAAAGCAGTTCCATGGAAAGGGACCTGGGCATCCTGGTTGATGGCAAGTTTGAATATGAGTCAGCAGTGCCCTGGCAGCCAGGTGGGTCAGCTGTGTACTGGCATCAGCCAAATCATTGCCAGCCAGTCAAGGTAGGTGTTGTCCCGCTGTGCTCTGCACTAGGGTGGCCTCACCTTGAGTATTGTAGCAATTTTGGGCACTGCAATATCAGAAGATACTAAGCTATTAGCGAGTGTCCAAAGGAGGGCAAAGAAAACGATGAAGGGCCTTGAGGGGAAGCCGGATGAGGAGCAGCTGAGGGCACTTGTTCTGTTCAGCCTGGAGAAGAAGAGACTGAGGGGAAAGGTCATTGCAGTCTACAAGTTCTTCATGAGGGGAAGAGGAGAGGAATGCATTGATCTTTCCTCTGTGGTGACCGGTGACAGAATCCAAGGGAATGGCCTGAAGTTGTGTCAGGGGAGGTTTAGGTTGGATATTAGAAAAAGGTTCTTACCCCAGAGGGTTGTTGGGCACTGGAACAGGCTCCCTGGAGAAGTGGTCACAGCACCAAACCTGACAGAGTTCAAGAAGTGTTTGGACAATACTCTTGGGCACATGGTGGGACTCTTGGAGATGGTCCTGTGCAGGGCCAGGAGTTGGACTCAATGATCCCTTCCAACTCAGCATATTCTGTGATTCTGTGAGTTCTTGAAGGTATTTCAGTAAGGTAGCATCTTATACTGGATCTTAACATCATTGCCATTGCATCTATGTTCTTGGCATCCTTGTCTGTCAGTCTTTTAGCTTGATCACAGAGATGGTGTAGCACCATTTCAGGGACTCTCTTGAATTTCCAGGATGAACCTGACTTTGCTTGCTTAGTAAGTTCATGCATTTTCAAAAGGTATTTCAAGCTCTCTTGCATATGCAAGCTTTGTGTGTTAAAAAATTCCAGATAAGAATAATTTCTGTCATTTTTGCACCCGACTTCATCTCTCTTCATGTCTCTGATTCCACTCCATGAAAGGCCACTCCTGGGTGGCTTTCGTGGGTGGTTCAGAATATAATACACACCAAAGAGGACAGTGATCACCTTTTTGGGTGACTCCAGGGTCAGTCTAGGATTCAAGATATATACTATCTGTGGTAACTTTTAGCCTATTTACCATGTGCTTCATCGTTATCTTATGATGCTTCTTTATACAGTGTAATGTGCATGTAGAATCCTTTTCATGTTTATGTATTGTGTGTATAATTCCATTCATCAGTCTTATGAAAAAATGAAATCACTTTTATTTGATGAGGCCTGTTTTCCATAAAATCAGAATTCTTGATGTTAGTTGTATTCCTATCTTAAGTGTTTGGGTTTCTTCACAATTTTGCTTTGTTATGATGACAGCCGAGTCGTTTAGGTGTTGAAAACATTTGTTGCTTTGAAGATATTTTCTGAGATGATCACATATCTATTCTTCTGAAATAGTGTTTATAATATGAACATGAATCATATTAGCTTTGCCAACTAACCATTTTAAGACTCCTAACTGTGAGACATGCCAATGTTAACCTCTTTATCAGTCTTAGATAATTTGAAAATCCAGTCTATCTGATCTTCATTTGAGTGTTCAGTACATTACTGTTTGGGAAGATACTAGTTAAAATGAAGATTAGCAAAAAATGGACAGAAATACAGAAGAACTGGCTAAAAACATATGACAGTGCATTGGTTGAAAGAAGAATTGTGATGAAAAAGGATTGTCTGTAGATTTCCTCAAGGATTCTTTTTGGAGGTTGATCTCATTTAATAGTTTAATTAATGATCTTGGCAGAAATGGTGGAAATGTGGTAATGAAATTTGCTGATGACAAAGTTTGGGAAGTATTATCAATACAAAGAAGAAACTGGATGACCGAAAGGCCTGCAGTAATAGAATAGGATTGCATTTAATAATGAAAAGTGTCAGGTCATGCGTTTAGGGACTAATAACAAGAATTTATTCCAGAAGCTAGGGACTTAGCAGTTGGAAATGACAGCCAAGGATAATGATCTAGGTCAGCCAGGGTGTGACAATAGGGCAGGTCTGTGAAAAGGGAACTTAACACAGGGATTATGTATTTCGAGTAGCAAAAGGTGAGTATTAGTGCCATTGTACACTACACTGGTAAGACCTTCCTTCGGAATCCTCTTAAACAGCTCTATGTTCAGATCTTCCTGAGCTTTGTAAAGTTAGCCTTTTTGAAGGACTGGATGTAATACACCAGTTTTTCTACCATGTGTTTGCCTGTTGCTAGACAACCTGTTGCTCCCAGTGTAAGAATTGTTTATCAGTATCCATCATAAGGCGGTACCTTGTTGAATGATGGGTTTTACTCTCTTTTTTTCAGGATTGGAAACAGTTGACTTTCCAGTTTTCATAAACATATTGCTGACCTCTTAAAATCATGAAACTTTTGACTCAAGGTCCAAAATACTGCTTTTCACGTTAGCTAGGAAGAAAACAGATATCAGAAACAGGTATTTTTCTTCTCAAATGCCTGCCTATTTTTTTTCTGTGCATTTCTGAAACCAAAATGCTTATAAAAATAGTTTTATTTCCTTGAATCAGCATTTTTTCCACAAAATCCTTGCATTTGCATTTGACATTTTCCATATGAAACTTCTGATGAAACTTCTGCAGAACTGGGCTTTAGGTTTGTAAGGATGGAGGAAACTAACATGGTGTCGGGCTTTCTGACATCATCATATTTCAAAGGAAAGTTGCCATGCAGTTTTGAACTGCCATTACATATCCAATAAAGAGTGATAAGACACTGATGAAATGTTGCAACACAACATGGACATTTTGCTTTATGTGATAGAACACCACAGGTAGCAATCACAACCCTATTCATATTGTTTCTAAGGGAGAAAAAAAAAAAGCTTCCTACACGCCTTTACAGCTGAGCTGGCAGGTAGCTTTATCACTTGCTCATAGCCGCATATTGGGTTTTTTAGCCATAGGATTTACTCCATCACTGGACAAGAATACAGGGGGATTTTTGTGTGTGTGATTGTGCATGAAAGGATGGATCGAGTAGCATAACTTTAAAAGAACAAAATAAAATAAGGTAGTGAGGGCTGCATGATCTGATTTCTGACACCTATTCAAAGGCTTCACAACTCCAGCTGAAGTTTTTAATTTTCTGCTTTCAAAAACAATATTTCATATGCAGTACATTTAATGCTTATCACTGAGTTTCTGGCTCTCCAGTCCTCACAGGAGCCAAAGCGAAATAGATATGCCAGATGTATGCGTTTGTCTGCTCCCTAACACATCTTTCCTTGTAAATTCATGTAGTGCAGGGAAATGAAGGGCAAATGAAAGTAATAGCTAATGCAGTTGTTGTGTAAATGGTCACAACAGATATTTGGTACATGATAGTGAAAGGGTTTTACAGGAAAAGAGGCAAGGAAAGAGAGACAATGGTAATTCTGAATTAAAAATATCTTTGCAATATTTAAAACTCCACAGAGTTTTTTTTTGGAAGCAGCTACAAAAGATGTAAATCAGTGATGAGAAGTAATTCAAAAGAGGATGAAATACTTCCACAGATATTTTAAGAAACTCTTCACAAAATTATTTTATATAGAAAGACCAGTTGAGGAATATATTTGAAGTGAAACGTCAGTTAACTAACTGATGTATTCATGGAATGTTCAGGTTGTATTCAACTTGCATTCACTGAGCAGCATATGGAGAAAAGAGAGCTTTGATTCATCCAAAAGGTTAACTTATCCACTGTTGTCTACACAGTTCTTAAAGGCTTTCTTTCAACTTCATTGCCTGGATAATTTTATCTAAAGTATGGAACTATAAGTGATCCACCCATTTATCCTCTCCCCCTCCATGTGCAAAGGGGGAGCCAATGGAGATGTTTTTCTGCGTAAGAAGAGGCTTCTGTTGTATCTGCCTTCTCTCCCTGCCAGGGCACCTAAGAGAGCACAGTGGATAGACAGTGGAAACATTCTCAACTAAACCTGAAGAATTCAGCATGAAACTCAGAATGCGCCATAGCACTTTTGTAAGGCAAAAATGGCCTTTTCTGGTAACCCAGTGAAGTACCCTGCTAAGAAGCACTGCTACCCCAGCTCCACTTGGGTTTCATGCTAGGCAGAAAGGTGTGTGACAGAAACTCCTATTCTTCAGTGGAATGAAGTGGTAGAGAGTGTGTTGCAACTTGTTTGCTGATTCCTTTGGAGCCTTCACAGCTGTTATTGGGAAGGTATCAGCGAGTGCCATTACCATCTTCAAAGGAAAAGTCTTGATCAGAGCAACTGTATTGGTATTTTAATCTACCTTCTGTACGTCCAATCATTCCCACAGAGCAGGAGGAAAGAAACTGGCTTGTCCTAAGTATTGCATATCAGAGCTAATCACGCTATTAGCACTGGATGTTTTTTTCAGCTATTCTCTCATCTTGCTTAAATTGCAAATTAATTTGTCTGACAAGAAAAATGAGAAATACCTTTGGAAAAGTTTAAAACAACCGTTATTGTAATTTGCAATAGAATGTTATGCAAATAGTTGCTGGCTAGAAAGGGAAAGGGGAATGTGCCAAGATAAAGTGACAAGAGAGACAAACAGAAAGAAGGAAAGATTTGCTTTTTGCAGACCTGACTGGCTGTGTGGTTGGTTTGACCAGAAAAATAGTTACCAGTCTCCTAACTCTTAAGAAGACAGTACTTCAGCATCTTGCATTGCAAATCCTGCTTTTGGAAAACAGTATCTCAGAAGCAATGACATTTGACTATTGCAAGTTCTAAGATTTTGAAGTAACCTTGCACTATCTTTTTATTGTCGATACTCTTCACCACAATTACTTCTGTCTCTTCCCATAATTACTGAGTAGGCAAGTGGGCAGAGTGTGTTGAGTTAAACAGTATCCTGCTCATAACTCTGTTAACATCATCATTAAAATAATGTATAACATCACAAGTACAGGTTTATAGTTTTGCCCGATCATCTACAAGAGAGGAACTTAAAACTGTGAGTAGTTTAGTATTCTGAGTGTGGAAATAAAATGATAAACATGCCATAAATTTATGGTGGATGTTTATATCTGTATCTTGATTTTCTAATTCAGGTTATGACCACTGCAGAAGATTATGGTTTCAGTGTTTTGCTCTGCCAAATTCCAGAAAACAACTATTTTATTGATGGTAAGCTATTTACTGAAGTTGATGTCAGTTCCTTGCTGTGGCCAGACTGAAAATAATAGTTAAATAGACAAGAAAAAGAAGACGCTTGTACCTTAAGAAAGAGCAGTATTTGCAAGCATGAAGACATCCTCAAAAATTGAATATTAATGTCTATTGAACAGTAATTAAAATAACTTTTTTACATGGTTTGCATGCTTTCTGAGATAGTTAAACAGAGATTTTTTTCCTGGAATCATTCAGGCATACAGTGGGCAAAGCTCCAGGGAGATGAAAACTCTCATTTTAGCAGATGTTTTAGCAAACAGCATTCCTGATGAAAGTTCTGCAGGACTTTTTCAGTCTAACAAAATGACTACCTTACTTCATATGTGTACGTTCTTCTTTTCTTGAATTTTTTGCCCTCATGCACACCCCAGATTTAGTTGTATTTAACAAGTTTGATGCCCATAGACAATAATACATTGCGGTTGGTGCCACACCATTATTTTTTCAATATTTTTGCTATATCATCACAATTTAAAGGTCTGGAATTTCTTATAATATCATGTTCCAAAAGAAGTATTGGTGTACCCTGAGGTTTTAGATATACCAGAGATTTTCAAGATTCTCGTGACTTTTAATGATGAAAAATTTTTCAGATTGCATATAGCACCAGATCTACATGTTTTCTTGATGTTCTGTACCAATTTTAGGAAGCAAACTTCTTTCATCTTTATCTTGATGGGTAAAAAATATTATGAATTACCTAAGAGACATGCTTTTATCTAAACCTTTTGTAAGTGCTTGTACACATAAACAGGCCTTTCCTATTAGAGCTTGAATAAAGCAAAAAAATTACACGACTACAAAGTGCATGTGAGCTTTGCATTCTGAGTGGAGTACAAAGCTCAGTGTATTTATGTGTTATAAAATCAAAACCAAGTCATGATTAAGTTTGGGTTATAGGATCAATGTTTTCTTCTCATTTTTTTTTTTTCTTTTTATATTCCTGCACTGTTCCAGACACAGTGATTTTCTGGTCCAAGTGAGAGGTTCCCAAATGCTACCATAATAAACAATAGAAAAAAAAACCCCGTTATTTTTCTTGTTCATCATTCTCCCTAATGCTGCCCTCAAATATTATTTTCTTTTCTTTTTCTGTAAAGAATGCTTGATTTTTAGAGTGTTTAATTTAGAAAAAAGAAATAACCAAACAAGGTTCTGTATAACATACATGCAAACTAGGTCTCATGGGAAATAAACATCGTAGCACATCCAACTTTTTATGGACCACCATATGTCTGATGTACACTAATGTTATAAAATATATTGTTCTGATAACCTCTGTAATTATTTAATTATAGTATTTTCTTCAGTGCAGTCGAAACCAGTTAAATATTGTACAGAAGTAGTTCTGCACATCATTTTTGTACCTTTTTACTGACATTTTGTACCCAATTTTGTTTTATGCAGGTGTGGCACTGTTTTTAGGGAAGAATATTTAGCACTAATTGCAGCAAGTGGGCTTATAAAATGAGTTTATGCATTTTTAAACACTGTAAGCAACAATGGCTGTATCAAATGAGCTCTTTATGTTCCAAGTTGTTTAGTATAAATGTGTAATAACCATTGTGGAAAATTTGAGATTCTTATGGTGAAGATGTATGTTAGATAAACAAAAGAATTCTTTTTTAAAAATAAACTCCACCCCTTTGTTTCTTCTGCTTTGCTTTCCTGACCTTTTCCCCTCCTCGTATTTTGGAGGTTTACCTGACTTAAGTTGAATGATTACTGAAAAAAGACTCCTGGGTGCTTTTGATAACTCGTCTGTATTACCCGCTTAGTAGGTGGCATTCTTCTTTTTGGGTAGATACTGATCAAAAGCCTCAGTAGTGCATTGTGATGTACTGCTCTTCTTTTACAAATGCCTCTCATCTTGATGTTCCCCACAAAAATTACTATTTTTTATCCTATATTATCTTTCTATCTGCACATAGGAAGGCTAGTCATAATCTCTCAGGTAGTATACATTCACAGTTTACAGTCTATGCACAGGACAGGATAACGGTTGCTTAAAATGTGTGAGCATGAAGACACAGTGACATATTGGTTAGCATTGCTGACAGTGATCTTAGCTGTAAATCATAGTTTCAACAAGTGATTTGAAGGCAGAGAAATAAAATCTGCAATGCTTAGTAAAAATTCTATGAGTTTGCATGGGACAAGGTGAAGATGTTGTTAGAAAATGGAGTAAGTAGACAGTGGAGTCTGACCTCACAGAACAAACAGAGGTGAAAATTAACCACAACTGAATGAGAGCTGTTAAGTCAGGAGTGGGCTGGAGCTTGAAAGGGGAGCATATCCTTTGCTTGAGGTGTTACAAAAATACAAGAATAAAGAAGGGTAGTCAGTTATCAGTGTGAGACAGGTTGTGTTCAAGCCATAATTGGTCTTTTACTTTTGTCTGCAGGCAACACAACAAACCGCTTAAGGGTGAGACAACATGCAGTTTCAGTTGTATTCTTAATGGCTTTTTATGTCTGAAGACTTTGGAAACACTACAGAAACCACTTAAAGCAAAGATGTGACTTTGAGAAAAAAACTGCAGGTAATGCTTCTGAGAAAAAGTATCTGTTCTGTGAGTAACTGCTTTAAATATATGTTTATGTTTATTGGAAACTATTTCTATGGGACTTGTTCTGTCATCTGCAGAGGAATATATGAAAGCTTGGACCAGATCTATACTAACTTTTTGATGTAGCTGCTATGTTAATCATAAAAGTGGATATAAACCACATATTTCATTTTCTACAAATGGATCTACAAAAAAATAAATCCCACTGCCAGGTAGTGTTGCAGATCTGTGGCTTGCTGCTGGAAAAATATCTTAATCAGAAAAATGTAATTTTAGTTTGTTGTGTGACTGTGACATTACAAATGGAAAAAAAACGTGTAACACATTCTGACTTTAGTATTATGAGACATTTAACCATGAAAATTTGAGGAGACCATATTAAGAGATATGTCCCTGAACAAGTTCAAGAAAAAGTCAGCAGTATTTGTACTGACACAATACAGGGGCCATGGATGGTTCCAAGTCTAGGCTTGAGGTGTACTGGCAAGGTCATTAGCTGATTTTCTGAGTGCTCAGGAGAATACTAAAGCAGTGGTCTGCCTCTTCTGCCTGCTCTCTTTGTTTTTCCCTCGTCCCTCCATGTTCATTTTTTGACAAACCAGGCTTTTGTGTTACATTTAGAATTCTTAACACTTCTTCAGTAAATGCTGCTACTGCAGTCAGTGAGACCAAGCATCATTATAATTCTGAGAGATCAACTAGACATTATTGTGTTAATAGGTACTTTGTTTTCTCAACACCGAGTATTTCTTTGAGCTTCACAGACAGTGAAGCAAATATGCTTCCTATCCTGAAGAAAGGAATGTATATGTATATGTATTTTGAACAAGGGTTTTTATGCATGATAATATTTTAGACAAGATTCTCTGGCAGAGAATGAATTGTGGATTATTTGTTATTGGGAGGGCACAGTTTGCCTCATCATGACTTATTCATTGTACATGCCAGTGGTTTCAGACATAATTCTTAATGTTTCAGAATGGTCAAAGAGCATCAATATCAGTTTGTGTAGGCCTAGAATGGTGTTTTCTTCCTTCAGTAATTCATAAACACAGTCTGGTATGCAGGCCGTGACTGGTCAACCAAAACCTATCTTCCTGTTTACCATTCCCTTTGAAGCATATGAGTCTCCACTTCTACTTCCACTTAAGACAATTATTGTTTTGGAACCAAACTGTCATTTCTGCTATCGTGAGTCTTGATCAATTGCAAGACAACTCACTAGAATTCAGTATATATTAATGACGTCTATATTCAGCAAAATTGCTGTTGTCCAGTAGAATGCTTAAAAAGTTGTCGTTTAATATTTCTTTAAGAGCATCTAAGTTACTCTCAAATTAATCTCATTACTCAGTCACCTTTTGTACATACTCAAATTTCTCTTTGGACTAATAAATAGATAATTGCAGATATAAGAAAAGTACCACCCACAGAAAAAAAAAAAGTATCATGAGAAAGAAGGACTCCTAAAAGTTTGGTACATCAAAAGATATCCTGCAATTACGAGTTCTTCTGTTGCCTGCATTGCTTTTTGTATTTCTAGCATGTCCATATTAGAGACTGGAAACCTTTCCCAGTAAGTGTCACTCGTACTAATCCCGCAAAAACCTTTGATAAATTGTCTCTCCCAAATAATAAAAGTTTCACTGAAAAATTCGAATAAGCTCTTGCCTGAAGTTCCTTGATTTATTTCATTTTAAAGTATTTATTTACTTAGAAGTCATTACAATGTATTGCATTACATAAAAATGATGGGCACTGCAGTGGTGAATATAAATCGTATCTGTGAGGCGAAGGAATACATTTATCATTCTTGTGCACATGTGAGCTTACTCTTACACTCTCAAAGCTTTGTACAGGAATATGACTGGATGACTTTTAAAATTAATGGTGGTTACTGTGCAAACCATAGTTTGAAGGATCATGTACATACACATACCGATAGAGGCTTTGTGTTCTCCATTAATAATGTCCAACAAATACAAATTTTATGCATAGAGTGGTTGATGCTGCATTTTATATAATCTTAATAAATTCAGAACATAGAGAAATAGCATAAAGTGTCAGCAGCTCATCTGGTCTTTGGCATGATGAATATATCTATCATTTTTACAAGAGTGATGCATGTGCAGGAATCTTGTTTGGGATATGCAGTCTCATGTTTAGAAGAAATACTTTGTGCTGATTTGCCTTTGATGTTACTTGTATCCAGGTTTATGAAATATACTTTTGCCAGTACAAGCAAGTTGTCTTTGAATATGGGCATGAAAAATGTCAGCTCTTGTATGAGCAAAAACCAAAGTAATGGACTTTATATCATTTAAAGAGGAAGTAAATTTACACCAGCAGGAAGACTCTTTCTGTATTTATGGACAATATGGACACAGGGTTTTAGTCCAGGAGTGAACTTTTGAAGTGAATCTCCTGACATTCCCTTCTTGCTTCCTTCCATTCACACAGTGGGGTGGCCTTAGTACACATGAATTGTTTTTTAGATTAAATAAAATCTGGAAGATGAGATCCACCTGCAAGTAAACATTTGGGTAATGGAACTAGATTAAGGCAAGTGGAATACATAAAAAAGCCATGGATATCCACTCCCTAACACTCTAATAACCCTGTCTTTGTCATAAAGGCTTTCTAATTTCGACATAGTTTTTGTATTTCCTTTGGAAGAGGATTCGTTTCCAGTGCTGTTGTGGCACTATAATAATGATGGTACAGTCTGTGAAATAGAGCAGCCTTCATTAAGAAAAAAACTCCTTAAACGTGTCCTGGAGGCATTGCTGCTATAAAAAGAAGCTTCTTATCCCACATTACAGGTCAAGCAGCGAGCCATGTAACAGACCTCTCAGTACTATCAGTCATTAGAGAGCTGCTCTTCTGTTTGCTCTTGTCTTAGTGAAACAATACCTGAAGACCTTTTTGTAAACTCAGGTCATATTTATAGTAAATACAGGAAAGCTGAGGTACACTTCATGCTTAAATGAACACAGTTTGTGTCTCACTGCTTGGTGGCTAGGTAGGGGCAGTTCCAGCCAATTCTGAAAGCAATCTGGTTTCTTATTAGATCGATCCTGCTGAAGTAGTCTAACAAATAAGATATTTATCGGAATGTTTTATAGGGTTCAAATTGATTATATTTTCTTTTTGCTGAACCATAGGGAACATTAGCTTTCTGAGTGGGTCATTTTCAAAGTGCTCTTTGTGTTGCATTGGGACAATATAGATAGATTGCCTTCAGTGACTTTGGTTGTTTTGTGTGCTCAATTTAGATAAAACCCCACATTTTCTATCCTCATATCTGATTTGTAGCACTTCAAATGGGGGCAAACTTGCATGTAGTACATACTACTAAATGCTAGGACCAGTTCCTTTAAGCAGACTGTTTTCAGAGTTGTTTATAGATTAAACAGTTACTTATACCAACATAGGAGCTGTTGTTAGGACTTTTGGAGGAAGAAATCACTATTAATTATATTACATAAAGGGTGTACATTACATTTGAGGAGATGACAGTAACAAAGATCAATATGGGTTTTGTCTTCCAACCTTTGCTGTTGCCTAGTGCTTCACTGATCATTAAACTTTGTGTACCTCCAGGGACTGAGAAAAGCTATAGATAAAATTGTAGATAAAAATTTTGTCTTCCCCCCCACCCCGAAAAAAAAAAAAGTATTTGATTATTGGAAGGAGCAGATCATTGAAAAGCTAATTTTCCTGTTCTTTATTATTAGTTTTTACTGCTAGCATATCAAAGAGATTTCTTGGTACTGGGTAATGGCTGTCACCTCCAGGGCACATGTGATCCCTACTCTGCTTTAATTTAAAAGTAAATTTAAAGTAAAAGTGTGGTTAACTAAACAATAAGTTAGTCAAATGTCATAGTTAATAATACATGTAACCATGTAAATACACGTTGAGTAAGGAAAATAACCAGTCTGCAGAACCTTCATTCTTCCCATTGTTGGATGTCACACAGCCCAGGAAGAAGTGATGGTGTTCATTCTGTCACTTCCTCTCTCACTGATCTTGCAGAACATCAGAAAAGATTGAAGAGCACAAGTGTTTTGGTTTTTAGTGCTTTTAATTATTTTCAAATAGTGAAATCTCTATTTCTTTTTAAAAGAATAATGAAACCCCACCACCTATCAAATACCAGTGACTGATGGAAACTGTTTCTGAACCTGGGTGTTTTTTGTCAGAATTAGACTTTTCTATAAGGAAACACATAAATTAGAAAAAATAAAGCTGCATTTCTTTCAGACCTGCTTTATAAAACTACCTGGGCAAAACTATTGGACCTGCACTAATGGTCATGGAATTTTATGTCAGTATTGTAACCCCAGCGGTAGTGGCAGGGGCTCTGTCTTACAAGTTAAAGTGTTATCTCTGCCTGCAGAGTCCTACCTGGAAAAGGTGAGCAAGTATATCAAGAGCTAAGAGTCTGCTATCAGAGTAGATCTAATGTTCTTTCTCCCATGAACTAGGAGAGAAGGAAAGAGAGTAACTTGAGTCACAGTGTTTATGCTCTTCTGCACACTCATTTAAGGGCTTAGGGCTTCAGTGTCTGTGTTGTGCATAGTTATTAATAGCAAAAGTGATACCATGGTAAGATCCAGAAAATCTGAAAAAATTTTTACTTTAGATCTCTTCCATCACCCTGTCTTATATCAAAAGAATGTCTATTTTAGCAGCTACTTTTAACTTCAACTCTTAAAATTCTGGAGTGAAATAGGGAGTTATCCTATGTACAAAACTCGTATTAGCTTTTATTTGAAAATTCATGCACCTTCTTTTTCTGTTTGTTTTGTCTATTTTTTCCTGTAGTATAAATAGAGCTGTTAATAGTACTTCACACCACTGTCACTGAACAGGGGTAGTAGTTTTTCATTATGAGCCTACCTTCCCTGTCTTATTCTAAGAAATCCTTAGAATTTGTTCTTTCTTCTTCAAAATTTGCATGCAAGATCTGTAGCCAGAGGCTAGCTTTTGACCAAGTTTGATAACATTTAAGTCAGTCTTCTAATTTAGTTTTAATAAAAGGTGATAGCGAAATGGTGACATAATGATGGATGCCTGTACTATGGAGTGTCAGGGCTTTTCAGTTGCCTGTCTTTCTGCCAGCAATTGGACATGCTGTGATCATAAGTGCCAAGGAGCTAAAACAAAATGACATTTCTATTTCCTAGTACCGCCAAAACTGAAGTTTGGATGCTCAGAAAACACAGATGACCATTGTCTTCCTTGAAACCTGATTTATTCAAGTAACTATCTTTCTGATACATTTCATTTGAAAATGAAGCAAAATGGAGCCTGATAAACTTAGACAAATGAAAACCAATTCCATTTTCCTACTGCAGGCTATAAAAAGGAAATACGGTATTGTTTTACACCAGAAGGTGCAAATTTCTTATGATCCTAGAAAGAAAAGCACCCAGAGTCTGTCAAGTTATCATTTAAAATCCCATTTTTTGGTATTAACACTATAAAGGAGAAGAGGATTGTGTAGATCATCTTATGTTCCTTCAGATGCTCTGAATCCCTAGATGCCCAGCATCAAACAGGTCTCCAAACAGGGCATAACACACTGTGTGGATCCTATCTATGGAAAGTTTACTCATTTTATGGCCATTTGAGATCTTACACACCTTTCTTAAAAGAAAACAATTGTATTAATAATTTCGACTGTCAGAAAAAAAGGATGTTCACATGACACCATCTTTCTGCGCTTTTTAGAGCCAGGTCATGCAGGTGGTGTAATTGCTGAGCTGTGTCTGAGGTGTGCACAGGCTCTGCTGTGACAATGAGGTGACCCTGCAGCCAAGGGGTATGTGCAGCAAAACAGCCTGAAGGCCAGGCTCTGTATGCATGATAGCAGAGCACAGACCTGCACCCACTCAGCATAACTCCTGTTTGGATCACTAATTCTGTGAGTTAAAATGCTCTTCCACGCAGGATTGCCCCAGAGATGCACTTGTAAACTCAAACACCAAGGTCTCCAAAAGGCTGCTTGGTAACTGTAAGTTTTTTGTAACTAGGACATAGAATCATAGAATCATTTGTGTTGGAAGGGATCTTAAAGATCATCTAGTCCCCAGCTCTGGCAATTACCTTTTGGAAGTGGGTTGTGCTCAGTGTTTCAGCTACCTCAGATGACTCCTTATGCATGGATTAGGTTCTTGTCATTGGACTACTTCTTTTTGTAGCATTTAGTAATGCCAAGCCAAATGTAACTGTGCCTAGACAAAAAAATACTAGTTATGACTGTCTCCCATAGGTTGGCATCATCTGTGATGTCACAGCAGGAGAATTACACCGGACCTATCCTTAACAATAGGTGTATTCTTCCCCCCTAAAAAACAACGTTATTTTTACTAGTTTTTGTGTGATGTTCACAGATGAAAGATAGCCATGTGCTATGATTCATAAACTGTTTGAAAAGCCCTCTGTGATGCTGCACTATCTTGCCTTTTACACATGATGACATCGATACTTGCTCTGGAACTTATGTCTAGAATTTCTGGAACTGAGTCACAGCAACACACAGAATTAAAAGCTATAAGGAATTTGTCTATTATGCATTGCTGGAGAACTATCTTTCTTTTATTGGCTCAATTACTGCTTTTTTTACTCCAGAAATTCCTCAAAGCGTTTGTGCTACACGGCCAAACTAAGGACTCAGTAGGTGATCTACTTAGTCATCTGGGATGGCATTATAATTATGTATCAACTCATGATTCTTGGACTTGTACTTGGACAAGTATCTGCTAGTATGTGAATGCAGTGATCTTAAAAGCTGTATTTGGGGTCACAGCCTCAGCTGTCCAGAATTAGGACTATGTGATGGTCTGCAATACTAAATAGAATGGGAACAGAACACAGCAATATGAAGTGCCTGTCAGCTTGGGGGAATAGGAAGCAAAAGCTTACACAGGACTGAAAGACAAGGGAACAAGAAGCTGTTGGAAATGTCATTAAGGAACACATGCCTGGGGTGTACTCAGCTAACACAGTTGTAGGCATAAAAATTTCTTCGAGGGGTGGAGTAGTCCAAGGATAGTAAAGTTAACTTCATTCACTATAAAATACCTTGGAAGCTGTAACTTCTGCCTGGTGCCAAGGGAAAAAGGACAAGTGATTCCTTTGTTACATGTAATAATGTGAGGTTTGATTTCCAGTGACTGGCAGTGATGATGCTCAGATACAGACGAAGGTACTTAGATCTCAGGTATGGCCAATACCAGTCTCTAAGCTCTACTGACATTTGATCATCTCTGATGCTTGACTGTCAGTAACAAATCCCAAAGTATTCTAAAATTTGTGCCCTCTTATTAACATTTAAAATCTGAAACTGTTTCCTTATATTTTAGTTGTTCACGAGTCTCTAAAGAACACATCCATATCAAGCATGAGTAGAAAAGATAAAATGTTGCTTCTAATGAAATAAAGGAAGAATTTTCCAGTGAAAGCACTTCTCAATTAAAGTCTGTAAAGTTCTTTTCAGTGTTTAAATTTGTTGAATACCTGTTTAGTTATCCTGAGACATTGTCACTCTCTGCAGTGGTACTTGAATTTCACTCAAATTCTCTAACAGTTCACTTATGTGAGGTGAAACATAATGTAGAGGCTTTGATTTATGGGGGTTGACAGAGTGAGGTTACACTTGAAGGTATTCCTTGGATTAAGAGTGCAGTATCTACAAGGCCTGAGACACATGAGTTATAGTTATTGTCAGGAAAATTGTCTTTCAACAACATCAAAGAAAATAAAAACATTGCTCAATCTGAGTGTTAGAGAGGGAAGAAATCATAATTCCTTTGCAGCTCTTTGCTCTGACATCATATGGGTTCCAGTGCCATTATGGAAATACTGGGAATTTCAGGCCAGGTGTGATGGAAACATGCTTTGAAACATATTCAGACTCAAAGGTCTGAAGATGGTAGTGCTTCATCTGGAAATTTGATCTGATCAAAAGCTGATCAAAGAATCCCTGATTAAGACAGGATGATAACATATGCATACTTGGTTATGGAGGAAGGAGAACTTATAGATATATCATAATTCTAGGTATATTTATTGCTGCATAGAAAGTATGAAGGGGATACTCCTTTAGATTTCAGCTAAGCTTTCAAAATAGCAGCTATGTTGACTTATGTAATACACAAATCTGTTGGGCAGGTGGTTTTGTTGAATGTAATCCAGAAATGAAACACTGAAATAGTGCAGATGTAACTCAAAACAAATTTCTTTTAAAATTTGAGTAAATAGTCATGGAATTAGTTCAAAATATTTAGTTAGTTCTAGCCACTGTTCCTTCCACTGAAGTTTACACATGCTTCAAAACATGAGTAGTAAGATAATAATGTTGCTAATGCGGTAAAGTTTTGTTCTGTACATTAATCTAGGAGGAATTTCTTTTGCTCTCAATGAATTCAGCTTCAGTTACTGCTAAACAAGCAGAAAATGTGTAGCTTAGTTATAATATCCCAGTTGTACCTGTTAATTGATAAACATCTGCACCAAAAGATACTAGTTTTCAGACAAATTGCATAGTTGCTTGATATCCTTGTATTGAATTTCAGTGTGACTGAACTAATGGCACAAATATATGGAAAGCATGTGAAATGACAGTGTTATAGCTTCAAAAAGTGGCTCTTGTTGTGCTTCAGTATGAAGCAAATAGTGGTGTTATAACATTTCTCTAAGGCTTGAGTGATCAAGGGTAAGGCACTGTCAGATATAAGCCATTGGACCGTCTTGTAAGTATGAATGTGCAGAGTTCATCCCAGGGAGGTTTAGTTACAGATGTGTAACTACCCTTTGACTGAAAGGGATTCTGTTTTTACAGGACAAACCCGAAATTTTTAGTAGAGTAAAACAGAGCCTTGCATTTCAGTAAACAGAGAAAGGATAGTTTTGCCAGTCCTATATGTACAGGACTGTTGGGCTATACCAGAATTCTACCTTTCCTGGGAACCTATGCACTGTCAGTGTGACCAGAGCCTTGACACTCAAATTGATCCACGGTGAAGAACAGGGGTACGACACTAACATGGCACTAAATGATCTATTCCTGAGAAAGTCACCTTGTCTTTAATGCCTGCTTTCCAGTACTCCATATGATGATGTGTTATGTGATAAGCTGCTAACATGATAATGACATGGTCTCTCCTGTGTAAGCCGTGTTAAACCAAATCAGTTAGTATCTCATAGGAATAACATATTTGGCAGGCTAGAAGACCATATTTCTTCAATCAATTGACAAAGATTTTTTTCCAAATTATCACTTACAGACAGATTTACTGATGTTAATACTTTCAGATTTAATTTTTTACTGGTGCATAACTTAAACTGTACTTTTGCCTCAGATCCAGTCAAAATTAATTTGTATTTGTAAATCTTAATGCAAGAGACAAAGTGTGTCTGTCTGTCTGTGAAATGCTCATTATGTATTTTCTATTCAGTTCTAGCAGCAGAAACACTTAGCTTTCTGGATAGTGACTTACTACAAATAGAATGTCTTTGTGATATTATTGCCCATCACAGCTGTAGTTTACCTAAATAGGCAGTATATCCATTACTGTTCTTTTACATTGTTCAATACAGCTATTATGTTCCATCAAAAGTAGGAAAACATGTATATTATAGTAGCAAGAAAACCAGCAGGTTGATAATTGCTCTATGCTCACTAATGTGAATTACTAGCTGGCTCATCTATAATTGTAATTAACACCTCCTGCCTCAGCTTTGCAATTAACTGATGTTGCTACAGATTTTTGTTATATATTTAATCTTTATGTTGTTTCTCTGGCCTGCTCGTGTATTGAATTTATCAGTAAACCTACAAACTATATGTGGTGCTGCCATGGCAGCTACTCATTAGTCACATGAAGCCCTTGTACATCGGCTGGCTGCATCTCCAAGGAATTCACAGTCAACAGGCTTCATTCTAGTTTAGTAAATGTTCCTGCTGTGTATCCTTTCACATTTGCTGAATCTCTTCTGGCTTAATTTGATTCACGTTGCGAGCTTTCTGTGCCTGTAGTCATTTCACGAACTTTTCCTCTAGATAGTGTGCTTTCGGGAAGTCCCAAACAGAGTGGGTAAGAAATTCTGGGGCAAAACCACTTTCCGCTCGAAAAGTTTTGAGGGGAGAGATCCCAAAAGTCCTGGTTAGGCTGAGTAAGGTGCAACCCGTCACCATGCTAGCCTGCCTGCTTCCCAGATGCCAGGCTCAGGAGCTGCCCAGCTACATTGGAACCCCCAGAGTGGGTGGCCACCAAGTCTGTCTCTCTCTGCTTCCCACTCCTCTGGCACAGGGTTCTAGGAACACAGGGCTGCCCTGCTCCCACAGCCTGCCAGCTGCCTGGGAGTCCTCTGCTCCAGAGGGACTGCCAGGTGCCCAGCTTTGGCAGGTGGGCAGCTCTCCTGCCTTGGCAGGCAGGCAGGCGCGTTGGCTCCAGGGCTGCACAGCTCTCTTGCTCCTGTGCCCTGCAAATTTCCCTGCCAGATGGGCAAGCAGGAGGCAGGCTCCCTGCACGGCCACCTCCCTGGGCAATCTGGGAACCTGGGATCTCGGGGAGAATATTTACTTTTGAAAGGAAATATACACAGGGAAATTAACATGTGGAGAGCAGGAGGATAAATTTTCAGGGTGTTGCTAGAGCTGCTGGCTCTCTGGCGTGCAGGCAGTGCCTCTCAGCAAGTTCTCTGATTCCACTACGGGCTTGCCCACAGATGCAAAGCAGTGCCCGGACTGTGCCACCACAGCCTCACTCACTGTAGGATTTCTCTCACTTTCAATTCAGAGAGGCCCTACAGCATTTTTGCTACTTCACACTGTGGAAAAAAAATAACCATACTTAAAGTTGTGCATAATATTGGGGGAATTTTTACCTGCTGTCCCAAAACCCCAAACCCCTTTTCGGCCCCGAATTCTGTTTTCATACTGCAAGCAAAAGTATAAAAGACTCTTCCTTGGGCTTGACATCATGAAAAAGGCCTTCTGGGTACCTTTCATGCATAGTCTGGTTGTTTTGGACAGAGGAAATAAAGGAGCATGGATGGAGTTCAGTCCAGTACTTTTCAGCTTGGAGATAAGAGTTTTTGACACTAGGTGGTACTACAGACAAAGGCCAATATTTGCACTCTTTGACAATAAGGAATCGGCAGCTCTAACCCTGGCATCTAATTTGGTGGCCTGATTATTGGCTTCCACATCTCATATTATTACTGAGATAAATATATTCTATTAGATCTCTTTCTGGAGTGTTGTGCGATGTGACTTCTAGCTCCCTGCAAAATTTGTCTCTGTTATCAGTTAGGATTTTATCAGTCAGGTAATCTTGCAAAAATCTCTGAAAGTATTTGATATAATTTAGGGGTAAATCTAACACCAGTTATCACTTGCCAATACAAAAAGGCACATATAATATTTTGAGCCTTCTGTATTCAATTTCGAAAATATATTTCTCATGAGCAACACAAAATATTTTGCTCTTTCAGGTGTTCCCTCAACACTTTTCGCTGTGTAATGTATTTTATGGCTTTATTTAGAGCATGGAAATCCATCTATCAAGGTAATTTCTGAATATATTCTCCTTTCATTTAACATCAACTTCCACTCTCAGGTAGATCAGCATGCTATTTCCTTGAATTTTCACTCCTGTTTCTCAATTTCTGCGTTTTTCTCCTTTCCTTTTTCTCTGCAGCTACCCCTGCCTCACTCACTGCTAGATCAGTGCTCTTGACTCCTTCCTGTAATGTGCTGTGCTTGTTTAGGAATGCAGAATCTTTCATTTGTTACCCAATACTATAGAAGCAATTAGTTGGGGTTTTTGCTAACAGGTAAAGTAGGAGTGTAACTTCGTATGGTGAAATACATTTGATTCCAGAAGCAAGGAATTCTAGCCTTAAAAAAAAAAAATCTATAACTAGTTTTTAAACTTTATTTTATACTTTTTTTTCTGTAGTATCCTGGCTTTTACAATCCATTTTTTAAACTGTGTTTATTACTGCAGAAGTTAAGATCAACGTGTACTAGCTATCTCTTCACAGGCATCTCAGTGAACTGCCTGCTGGTCCCATGTGACTCAAATCATCCTTAAAAATACTTTATGTAGAAGTCAAAACAGAAGTGGTTACAACAATACAAGACAGCTGTTCTTTTTCTGAAAAATATATAAGCTGCACTAAAACTACACTATTACCTGTACCAAATCTGTCATCTACGGTGGATTTAATGGTGAGAAGATTGATTTTTAAATAAATAAAAGTATTGGCAAGCAACTGAAGAGCAGAGAGTAGTTTTTTACACTGTGTAAATAAATACCAACAAGAGAACTGCTTTGTTCAAATAATGTCAAAAAATAAGAAAGAGCAATAGAAATTATTCTGTTTCTTTTCCTGACCCAGGAGTCTTCTCAGATGTAGCTTTGCTTAGTTGTATATATATAAACATATGCACTTATTTAACAGTTGTATTGTACCGAGGTAAAATGGAAATGAATGCACTTAGATTTTTTTAAATTGTCTTTGTATTACATAATAGTGTACATATGTAGTACATATGAAAAAAAAGGACAAATAGAAGTGGACATGACATTAAAAGTATTACTTCAGTGCACAACTACAGTCTCCACCATAACTTGTTTATCCTAAGAATGCAAATCATCAATATTGTATCTAAATGAGTTAGAAAAATATTTATTCCTGCTTTTAAAATTGAAAGGGAGGTGGAGCTAGCTAAGATCACACTTCAGAAAAATAGGCTGAAGGTTTGAATTCTTTCCTTTCCAGGAAAGGCATGTGAGGCTGCAAGATGAGGTATAGGTTGAGCTGGTGAGGTTTGTGTGAATCCCAAGCATATGTAGCAGGCCTAAATATCACTGATCATAGGCTGGAATTACTAAGTGATGAGATTGACCCATTAAGGTTCATTTTGACTCATCATTTTCAGATGAAACCTAAGCTCACAAACACTTAACAATAAATTGTAACTTTACAACTTTTCCAGGTTGGTATGCATTGTATGAAGAGAAGCTCTTGTGGCAGCTGATGGAAGCATTATCTGAAATCAAATGCAATGTCCCTGAAGGAAAGAACAGAGCAGTGACAGCTGCCACAACCCTTCACAGCCAGCACCATGCTCTGAGGGCTGACGAGGTAGGGCAGGTGGAACCGTAGTGTCACTCCTTTTCTCAGGGTGTTCAAGCATTTCTGCTGGTTTTAAGCTCTCTGGGTTTTATTTGCTGAGAGCATAGACTGTGTTCATTTTTGTCCAGATGCTAGGATCTGGGGGACAGAAATGCATAACCATGTAGGAAAACCCTTGATATTCTCCTCTTATAGATATTGAGGTCATCCTGATCATACCCTGATTAGTTTTACTGCATAAATGGTTAATACATGCTTTTATATGTATTGTACTCATTTTCTATCTTAATTTAATTTCAAGTGAGATTAAATGTCTCCTAAATACATGTAGTAATAAAAAGTTGTATCTGGAGAAAGAGTCAAGAGAGATATTAAAACAATTTAACTTAAGCAGCAGATCGTAAATCAAGTCAATATTGCAGGAGGGCAGTAGTCTAATTGCATTCTAATTGTGTGACAAAATACCTACCCCAAATTAATCCAAAACTGTAGTGCTAAACTCTGCTTTTATAGGCAGAAAACACATTGCAAACTCATAACATCAGCTGTCTTCTCTGTGTCCTTCCTGTTCCTAAACAGGTTCTGCACAAGGACATGGCTGAGGAGGGCAGCCCTGCCAGGCTGGGGCTCCAGCAAGGCCACAGTTAATTAGAGACAATCAGACTAACACCCAAACTCTTTCTATAAGGCTTGGCATGGGTATGACATAGATTATTAGTACATTCTAACAAAAGAATTGGTAAAATATTCAGAGTAATAATGACCTTGTGGGCACTACTGCTGGAGTTACCAGTATTTGGATTGTGATCATTCCTCTTTCCCTGTTTGAGAGATGTGGGGAAGACCCTATTCTGCTGGGGGTGTACGTGGAGGAGGCAGGTCTCGAGGAAACTTCTGAACAAAGCTTGGTCCATCTGCGAAACAGAAACGTAGAGACTGCATTTTGGAGAGCCTTTGAATTTCTCCATATCTTGTCTACTGTGCTGATGTGGCCTCCTCCCTTTCCCTTCTGATTATTTTGTGAAGTGATAAAGAGGGAAACATGGAAGATAAGGGACTCAGAGCTGGGACCCCAAGTGAATGCCTTATCAGGCTCTTCAAACATGGCAGTGGTGGTTGGTTTTTGTTAGTTTTGTCTTCCACCGAATGATACACAGATTTCATATGCTTGTTCTTTTTGGGGCAATGAGCTATGTCTGCTGAATGCCCACTTCTGGTATTACCTATTAAGAAATGCTGTGGTGATGCATTTTTTCAAAGTAAAGCTGAAATTTTAACAATAGCATGCTATTTACATATAAAATATCTGGAATGAATCTGTATAGCTTTTATAAAGAGCACAAATACACATGGACGGGTAAATCAAGTTTCCTTTGTCATCTTTCAATGTCACCTTATTTCCTTTTCTCCATTCTACTTTCCTTTAACACTGCAAAATTTTGATATCTCTTCTACAAGTAGCACACATAAAAAAATGAATTGTCAAGGCTTATTACTAAGGCCCTTCTGCCCCTTCCCCTCCAACTTCTTGTTTCCTTGGCAGTTATAAATGTGTTGCAGAAGATGGCAGACATGCAAACCCTTCAGTATATCCTTCAGGTATTATGAACACTTACGCTGGAGCCAGGCATTATGGCACTGCACTCTGCAAAGGGAAAACTGAGCTTCAAATGCACTTAGGGAGCTGACTCCATTGATTTCAAGAACCGAAATATTTTAGAAACACTGAGTTTTAGGAAACTAACTCTCATTGACTTTCAATTAGGATCTTCAGAGTTAAATCTTGCAAAATGCTGAGTATTCCTAAAATTCAGCGAGTCGCCACAGCTTTCCCTAAAAACAATTGGATTTGAGGCTGTCCAACACTTTAGAAAACTGCTCAGCACTTTGCCAGGTCAAGCTTTTAAAAATGCTTCTGTCAGATTGCTATAATCAGTTCGAAAATTCATGGCCACTTTTGGAAATGCTTGCAGATCCTGAGTGTGCAGCTTCAGTATGAGATATTAAAAGTGGTTCACTAACAGGAAGATTTTATAATAGACAGCAAGACATAATCACTTTATTATGAGGCTCTCCTAACAGCTTGGAGAAAGCTTTGTTGTTCTGCAACCATTTATTCACATTTAAAAAGTGATCATTCTGTCTCTCTTAGAGAACTACAGCCTTCCACTATAAGAATAGTGCTTTCAGTGTTATATTGACTCCTCATACCATAATACAGCATGATGTCAACCAAGGTGCCAGCTGCAGCATTTGTCACATTTTTGATATGATAAAGATCCTTATGAAACCTTTTCTGTCTGGATGCAAAAAACCCCAGTGATTCAAAAGAGAAAGTTATTTCATCCTATGAGGAATATTTTCTCTTTTGTCAGGCAAATGATTTCATTTAAAAACAAAAAAGAACTGAGTCAGTGGATTCTGAAGAGCCTTTTAGCCTGCTCCCTGAAGTGGACACCGGAGTTGTGTGTCAGGCATGAAGACTCCCTGAGAGGAGCAGGGCCGGGGTTTAGTCATGTCAGTACAGGATTCCAGGAAGTGATGTGCCTAGTAGGTTAGGGCTTCTAGCTCTAAAGGAGCACAAGAAGTATGAGAAACCAAAAGGGTTTAAGTGTCTGAATCCCATCCTCTTCCAGGGATTTTTTTTTTTTTTCAGATTGAGGCAAAGAGAAAAAGCAACCTGCACAGCATGTAGATAGATACTCTGTTCCTAAGCTACATTTAAGGATGCCCTGAGAATACTTTGTTAATGAATATAAGCAAAGGAATGCTTCCTCGTCAGGCATTTTTATTGATTAAGAAAACATTTAAGGGTGGTTTAATCCCAAAATATTGCCTGCATGTGGATTTACACAGACAAAACTAATGCAATTAGAACAGAAATTACTAATTTGACAGAAATATACAAGTAAACCTAACTTTGCAGTGTTTTCTTGTTTTTTCAAAGTTCCTAAAGGAATACAAAATATATTTCCAGCTTCTGCTTCCATTTTCAGTCTAGAGCTTTTGTTTACTGTTGACTTCCATAGACTAGAAGAATTCTTGAGTATCATCAATATAATTAATGTCAGTTCTACTTTCTGGTTTCCTATGACAGCAATTTTTAAACTGCCAATGTTAGTAATTTTTTAACGTATTTGGTAATTCCTTGAATTACTTTCCAAGTGTTCTTTAATCCTTTCTGAATTAATTCATGATAGATTTCTATATGGCAATCAGTTTGAATTTCTAAACTAAGCATTAAAGAAATTCTAACAGAAATTCTAACTTAGCTTTTGTTGTGAATAACAGAAATAAGTTCAGATAATTTGGAGCACCAGAGGTTATTCTAAATGTTATAGTTAAGGCCCGTTTGGTTAGGCAATGAACAGTAATTGCATAGTAACACAATAGTAATATTTATAGAGAAGTCAAGTGTATTTCAGAGGATCTTACTAATATCACTTTAAAATTGCATTACTTTGGGATTGCTTTAATATCAGGCACATTTTAATAACAGTCTGGTTCAGCTTCTCCATTCCTACTGGGAATCAGACAAGCCCCTTTCTTGTGAATTAGTGTTAATAAGTCTTCAGTAGATTCAGCTGTGGGATAATTAATGACTCACTTGTTCTTGACAAAGGAGTTCAAGTGGGCTTCACGCAACATGCTGAGCTATTATCCTCTGGTGGGGTCGTGCACCATGTCAGCCAGTTAACAGCAGTGGCTGCACAACACATTTGGAAATTATATAATCAGAATAACCCAAATGTTTAGACCCTGTTTGTGAAGGTTTCAGTCTTCTGCAGAGGGACAGTTGAAAGATGCGTCACAATACACTTACAGTGATAAGCATACATAAAAATTGGCTCCTGAATTCAACTTCCTTTTCTGCAAAGTACAGTGATTTACGATCGTGCTCGTTACTTTTTTATATTTATAATCACCATACAAACATCTACAAACACGTGTCACATGCATCACTGTGCTAATTCCTACCCCACCGGTGAAGCAGGTGGTAAAAACCTTCTGCTATTGCAATACCATTTGTTATGTAGGTGTGGCTTTCCTGGACCAGGAAATTGTTGTAAGGGGAGACAGTAAAACTGCTCCCATTTAGTCCTTTTTTGTTACGGTGTGTTTGGATGAAAAATCTGCATGGTCATCTAGTTCCCCCCTTTCTCCTTCCATTCAGTTGCTGACTGTGTTCGATACTGTTAGTTAGTACTGGTATCATGGTGGCACTGAGAGGGTCTACCTAGCAATCAAGGCCTCTGAGATATTATATATATACACAAAATGAAAACGTGTTCTCTGCTCAGATAACCATGTAGACTGTGTTAACAAATGTACCTACACTTTCAAAGGAAGTTCTTTGTAAGGGCAGTAGTGTTATGCCCTGGAGATTGATTCACTTGACACCATCTGTATTTGTCTCCATCAATGGGCTCCTTCTCTATCCATTAAGCTCTTCCTGCAAGAAAATCTCTTATCGACACTTGACGTATGCTCTTATTAGAGAGTTGGTACAAGTGCTGTTCCTCCTCTTGGCTGGGCTGCTATTACCTTTTCCAAGACCTATTTCTGTCTTTTTCCTTCTCTCAGGCTACTCCTAACTGCTACTTTTCTTCTGATCCTCTTCACTCTCTCTGTACCTTTTCAGCATACCTCCTGTGTTCCTCTTCTCATAGTTTTCCTTCAGATTTTAGCTGTTTGTGCTCCCATTCTTTAGACTTCATCTGGGATTTCTTCTAGGGAATAATAAAGCCCATGCTTTAATTCCTTTATATATACTATATTAACAACATGTGAGTCACGAGTGGTTTTGTAAAGTGCAGGTACAAACATATGCACAGAAGTAGCTTTAAGTTTTAGATCTACCTCTTTCATAATCCTTTTCTGGCAATATTTTATTTTCTACAGTTTTAGGAAAAGCTTCATTGTCCCTGTCTGCTCTCCTTTTGTCTCCTGAATTTCTTTGAGGGACAAGAAAAAAAAAGGAAGAAAACTGCATCTTTACTAGCTATTCATGAACAATCTAGGCCAAAGTATATCATACCAGCAATATGTTACCCCCAAAGACTTTCTTCCCAGCACTGTAGGCCCAAATCTGTGACAAACTCACTGATTTTCTCAACAGTGTGTTCTCTTACTCATCTTTTGAGCTGAACAGAAGACTACGCTTGGTGAATTCTTCCTGACCAGTTGTTGGCAAGCAGCAGGTTCCATGCAAACAATGCTGCATTTACACCTGTTTAGGGCAGTAACTGAAAATGCTTAAATAGTTGTTCAAATTACTCACTGTCTTAGGTGTTGCGAGAAATACAAAAAAAAAAATGCATTAACTGAACAGCTCTGTAACAAAGCTCACAGAATAGTCTGCCATCTGAAGAGCAATTTAACTAGAAGGCTGCTGCCAGCTACATCAAATACATGCTTTTCTTTTAAACTGCTGAGATCAATAATTGTACATCTGATGGCAGAATGGAATCAGTGTCCTGAGCTGAGCCTGTCCTGTTCATTTTATCTCACTGAACCTCATCCCTGACTCATCAGCAAAGCTTGACTTCCCCTGTTGGATTGCCAGTTGTGGCAATTTTCTAGCATATGTGTTGTAGTCACTATCCACAGAAGGTGAGGGTGACATATCAAACACAATTGATTTAAACCAAGATTTGAGTGAAACTCTTTGCTGGAAAAAGTGTCTTGTATTAAAACACTTATCTACACAAGTATTTCAATGTAAACCATCTACGAATCAGCGTTGATCACTAACTGCTCACCTAGGAGCAGAAATATTAAATAACCACTTTTCAAAGGTACACGAGGCTATCAGGTGTCTCATGTGTCACACTCTTATATTTACTTTGCACCTGGAGATACCGTGCAATTGATGAATTTTATTTTGGTAATATCATTGTGATTATGCCTCTGTATAACATAACACATGATGAAGCAGAATAAATGCATCCTTCATCCTTGTTATGAATCTTCCCTCTGTCTTTTCAAGCATGCTATCAGTGTAAAACAGACATCTCGTAACTCTCTCTCTGCTTTTTTTCTCTATGTTCATCGTGCAGTGCTATCGTAACTAATGGACAGGCCATTTAGATTAGATAGAAGAAAGGAAGTTAACTTGAATCATATGATATCATAATGCTTCCAGTTGTTATATGTTCAGCAGATGTAAAAGTGGTAGAAATCACAGAGAGATGGACAATTACTGGGTTTCCTTTATAGTCAGTGCAAAGAAATGTCTGCTTCTGTATGTCATTTGACCTAGATATAGATATGCAAAATAAATTATAAGAATTATATTCTGAAGTGTTTACTTCTTCCCATTGGCTATAAAGATACGTTAATGAAACAGTTTAGACTTAAATAATATTTAGCTAATGCTAATACTGATGCTAATAAATATTTTTCAAAGTGGAATTCTGTCGTCTGAACTTAGGTGCTGAATGTCATCTCAAGTCCAAGACACCCCCTCTCCAGTTGCTTGTAAAGAAAGATACATGTAGGTTTCTAATAGGTTCCGTGTCATTCTTGCTAATTCCATGTAGGTGGCTTAGATATCCTGCAAGGTCTCGAATAACGTGAGACGTCCTTGTTTAGACACTTTGATTACTTAATTCTCATCTAAAATGAAGTCGATGAATTATACCTACTATGTGCAAAATTGTCTTTAGGGTTTAAAAATAAAGTCAGAAATACTTTTAGCTTTGAAATAAATGGTAGTGGATTCTGTCTCTCAGATTTAATTAATCGAACTCTATCACATAATGAATGCAACTTTTAGGGGCTTATTTTGTTATCACAGTGGAAAATATCATGTGCAATACCACTGAAGTTGGTTTAACTACAGTGGTAGAGGCTAAAGTCAGAATCACATCCCACAGCAAACATTCACAACTTCAATGATAAAATGCAAATTCCTTTCTCTGAGGTTACAGGAATTTATGACTTACTGTTTGTGAGTACGGAGTAATGGTCCATGAAATTGTATACATTTAAAAAACCCAAACCCAGTACTGTTACTATTGTTCTCATAAAACCTCCTAATTGGTCAAGTATATTTAAAGATGTGATTTCATTGCTGTCATTCCATATCATCCACTATATAACCAAATTTTCAAACTATGAAAAGCATTTTATGTTTCATTAATCATAGACTGCCAAATTAAACATAGACACGTGTGCTATAGATTGTCTATGTATAATCTATAGCCTTTATGAAAGAAAATGTTGCTCCTCCAGAATGAAGTTATTGGTAGATTTTTAGTGTACTTATAAGATTTGGGGATTATATAACTTTTTTTAAGTCTTCAGATGACTAATTAATCCAAGTTCAAGGTTTTACTTTTAGAGTAAGTAGCATTTGTGTACAGGAATATAAACTGGATATAGATTTTTCTTTGCATTTTTCTGAACTGTCCTTTTGAAAAAATGACAAGAAAGATAACCTAAAGAAAGTGAGTACAAAAGAAAAAAGCCTAATCAGGACAATTACAAAATTTTGAGATTTCTGATAGAAGTACCTATAAATTAAATGTTGGCATGAGGACCATCTCTCTATTTGCAAGAAGAACAGAAACAGTAGTTGAAATAAATTTTGTATTTTGACTTTGTGTGTGGACATGCAACAACAGCATGGTTGTGTGATTTTTTTTTAAGTTTTTTTTTGGCAATATTACCTTCAGTGTAAGACAGCAGGAAAAGTACCATAAGAGAGATTTCTTATTTTTTGCCCATAGGTATTACATATTTGTCCCTATTTCATTTAGAAGATTTGCACTATGAATCTGTAGCTCCTTGAAAATCAAAAATTTATGTTAATAAATATTATTCAATTCATATCCAATATAATTAATTTTCTATATGTGTTCATATTTGAAAGGCTCACATGCACACAGAATCATATAGGTTGGAAAGGACTGTGGAAATTTAATTAGTCCCATCCAGTCCTGAAAACCTCCAAAACCAGAGCTAGCACACCCCCTCTGGTCAACTTGCCCCACTGTTTGACTGCAGTCAGAGCTCCTCTTTCCCCACCAGCTAATTGAATGTCCCACCCACAAGGGAGGAATAGGTTCTAGCCAGCAGCCATTCAGGCTCTACCTACCTTTTACCAGGTGTGTGTGTGTGTGTTTGGCACTGGATTTAACAATCAGGGCAAACTTTTTTTTTACATTGTCCTGAAGTATTTAAATAAAATTCATATATTACTAAATGTTTTGGGGTTTGGTTATGCTGGCCTAACAGACCAAGAGAAATTCAAAGGAGTGTATTTGAAATCTTTAACAATATAAATTCTTTTCACAGTTTTCAAATAGAAATCAAGAAGGAAGTGTCCCTTCCCTTTCTGGTATATGGTCTTTATTTCTCATATCTGGTTGTACAATGGTTATTCCAGCTACTCGTTATGGGTTCTGTCTCATCATCTCATCAGTTGTCTCCATACATGTCACCAGGTTGTGGCTGCCAGTGTAAGCTAATAAGCTCATTTTTGAAGTAGATTTTTGATACTATAATGAGACATAGTTCAGAACTTACAGGAGATTTGATTATGGTAATTTCTTAACCACTAATCCTGGAAATTTAAATTATTTTTCTAACTTAGTTCTTCAATATGCTCTTTTTATCCTGTATAATTCTCTTTGCCTTAAGATACATCACATTCCTCTTCAAGAACACATTTAGGGTGGGTTTCTTCTGAACAAATGTGAATATCTATAATACTTTGTGAATTAGTCACCTGAAGCTCCCTTTATAGTCATTGCAGAGAAATAGACCTCCCAGGGTGTGATGTGTTGTCCCACACTACACATTGGAAACAGATCAGACGAACGACTCTCTGAATGTGCCTGTTGCTCTGCATCAATTATATAGGAAGGCCAGAGTGAGAAGCTCAGATGTAAAGGCCCACACTGCAGCTATTTGAACTTATGAAAAATAAATTCTACTCCAAAATCAGCTGCTAAGTTTATTATTAGAATTTGTTTTCACAAAAGAATTTTTAAAATACAATTTAAATGTTATTTAATTCTTATTTGTGCCCCTATGTGTAGTGAAATGAAATTTTGACTTTTGGATAAATCATTCTCTAAGTCTGAAGCATCCTTTTTTGCGATTACTACTGTGAGTCAGGTTAAGCACTCTACTTGCAGCACGTGCATTACTCTTGCTTCGTATGGTATCAACATATGCATGTATTAGTCCCATTTGTCCAAGCAATGATTTGGGACAGAATTGTATAAATATTTTGAGACCAAATTTTCTAGTACCTTTTCAGAATACATAATAAGAATAATGATAAAATATAAAAAATATAATATTGATTTATAATGACAAATTTTAATAGGTATGAACATTTGTGCTGGAAAATAAACATTGATTAGGCTACTACTTAAATTTTTTATTTTATTCTGTAGCCAAATATATGATTCTGGATTCTGTTCTCACTTGTATGTGCTGAAAAGAACAGAATAAAGTTTGGTTAGGTCACCTTCAAGATCTTCTGACAAGATATATGTACTTTTGACAGCTCATGAAATCCTGCACTTCCATTTGTTAATAGTAACCATATCTGTAGGAACATGCAAGTAATTTATTTCAAGAGACAACTCATTCCATCTGAGTTCTGATGCTTGGTGCTCTGGATGTTAAGGTGCAGACAATTTTTGACCCAGGTAAAATTGTTTTCATTATGTTTCTTCACCTGAAGTGGAAAACACATTCCCTCTAAATTCCATCTTAGCCTGTGAACCCTGCAATGTATGACTTATAAAAGCAGGTCTCACTCTTTGGGATCAGTCTTTTGTGAAGCCATCAGCTATGTTTTATAGATATTTATACAATTTATATTTATTTCTATATTCTTTTAGAGAAGACACTCATTTGCTTGATTATTTTATTTAACTTCAATCCACACTCAAAATTTGCTTTATGTGCCTAGTTTTTATGAAGTGTTGATGTTAAAGTTTTTGAGGCAATTTATAGCAAAACAAACAATATAAAATAAACCAGCTGGTGACTTATTTAATGTGGTAGTAACCCAGGAAGTGTTATTAAAAATTTGCAATTTGTTTGTTCTTGCTGTATGATATAGTCCCTATGAAGTTCTAAATGCACTGTGTATTCTTTCCTAATTGTTCCTTCTTTGTACTTGTAATTCTATAGGCATTGAAAGCTCATCTGAACTTCTGTAGAACTGTGCTGAGCAGATCAGCTTGTTCCTTAGGACTAAATGTGATTAGGATCCAGAATCAGGTTGAACAGACTGCAAAGTCCTCAATGGGCCTGGTTTGATAGGCATTTTCGAAGCCTTTATATCATGCACTCTCAGTGCATGGGTAGCAGTGCCCATCTCGTGATAGCTTTATGATTAGAGTGCCGTCCTACTAACCTGACCATTGATTTTCTCTTGCTTTGAACATACCACTAACTCCACGTGTCTTGCATATTGGAAGAACTTTTTGTCATTGGATTTTCATCACTGGATGTTTATGACTGGATTTTTTCTAGTTGCTATTGGGAAAAACAGATTACAAACAAACAAACAAACAAACCCAACCAACACAGACAAAACACCCCAACACCAAAAGGTCCAAACTAAAACCCACAAAAAACCTGCTAAGTGAAAGGAAAAAGGGTACAGAGTCTCTCTCTCGCTTACCGTTCCCTACCATTCCCTACAGTGATACTGTGCAAAGCTGTTTTGCTTTAGCTTCCTTTTGATGGGACTGCCCTCACAGATAGGACAAGCATGTACCTGCAACAAGTAATTTTGAAAGACAGTAGGACAGCCAGATAAAGAAGACACTGAATTTAGCGTTCCCTATCCCAGATGAGCATTCCAGCCTTAGGACAATTATATTATGTGAAATGTGAAGCCACCAAGTGCCCCTTCGATATGTGAGTCCTGCTTAGTGTGGGCTGCATGGGGGAGCCAGTGTTTCATTCCCTGGCTCTGGGATCTGTTCTTAGCACAAATGTGTGTGATATTTCAAGCAGCCTTCCTACAGGTCCCTTGCTGCATCTGAATATAAAATCCTTCAAGGACTTCACGGCTCTCTACCTCCTACTAGGATTCAGCAAGAATGACAGGTATTATTCAGTTGCTTGCTGATGAGATGATTTTGGTGTTGATACATGGTATTTTAAATATTTTACTCTAAAGTACTTTGCAACCCTTTTAAAACATAATTGTTAAATAAAGTAAAATGCAGTGCATATTTTGCATGGTACTTTCCTGACCATCCATCCTGCATTATGCATAAGTGAGAATCCTGGAATCAACAGGAGCACTGAATTCCTCTCACTGCTTTTGTCCATATTCTGTGCTCCCCATTCACACATACTGACTATAAAAGTGAAAAGGTGCTCAATTTTCCATGCCATAGGTTCACCAAATCATATAATGGTTTGGGTTGGAAGGAACCTTAAAGATCATCTTGTTCCAACTCCCCTGCCATTGACAAGGACACCTTCCAATACATCTGGTTGCCCAGGGCCCCATCCAACCTGTCCTTGAACAATTCTAGGGATGGGGCATCCACTGGAGCATTCTCTGAGCAACCTATTCCAGTGCCTCACCATCCTCACAGTAAAGAATTTCTTCCTAATATTATGCAAACCTACCCTCTTTCAGTTTAAAGCCATTGCCCATTGTCCTACAACTACATGCCCCTGTAAAAAGCCTCCAGCTTTCTGTTTTATCTATTTAGTCTTTATTCTTTTCTGCCTCTGTCTACAGGCATAAAGAAATAATGAGTACAGTTTCACACTGCTGACTTTGGGCTATTGTCTCGTGACCACGAGGAATTTGTTTGTGTCAACATAGCTCGTATACCAATGGGTACTGAGCAGTAATAACCTTTACCTTCTGCCACCTTAGGCTAACTTTTCTGGTGTTACATGTTGTCTGTCTTCGTTGTTTTGTTTTCCATTCTGTATCTGTAAATGAGAGAAATAATTTCCATATCAGTAAAAAAAGAGAAAACTCCTGTTTCTCTCATTTTCAGATGGTTGATGAGACATTGCTTATACTTTTCCTGCAGGTCCTTCCTCTCGTCTTGTTTTATTTACTTATTTCTCCTGGCATATGCATCTCTTCTTTAAACCATACCTTTCAGTCAGTGCCATAATTAGTATTCTGTACTGCTGAACCACATTTTGTTGCCACTTTGGCAACTCTTTGTATCTTAGCTAGACTGTGTTAAAATCTCTGATACCATCACTAGAGTGTTGACCAAATTCTTCCCTCGTCTTCCTTTGTATTCTGCTTGTTGTGGAATGGCTCCATCCCAGGGCTCTGCAGAACAACCATTGTATTTTCTTGTCTTTGTATGCTGTCTCCTAGTTCAATTTTTCACAATCAAAATATAATGTTCTTTTGCTTTGCTGATGGCTCCCAGCTCCCTCTCTCTCTTTCCTGATGCTTCAGCTGCAGCCTATGTTTTGTCGCAGTGTTTGGCAGAAATTCAGAACTGAACACCTTAATTTTAAAGTGAATTTGAACAAGATGGAAGTTAAACTAATTATCTTGTGGCAAAAGCTTGCAACAACCCCTTCTGCAACCATGTAATTTAATAGTCCAGTGTTCTCTCTGCACTAAAAGATTTCAATGTTATTTTTGGATCAATGTCTTTAAAATAAAGACTAAGTAATGTATATATTCTGATGAGAGAGAGGTTTGTCACTTAAAGAATCCTGCTGAAGAGAAACCATTTGTATTCTGCTGCAAGAGTGATGATGTTTTAGTCACTAACAATGTTAATCCTGTATTACTCAGAGAATGTGATTGTGCTGATGTTAGGAGTATACTTAGTCCAAATGCTTCTTCACAGTTTATTAAACTACTCCAAATTACTAACCTCCAGTACTGCTTTTCTTTAGATCACTCAGTGTTTTAATTTTAAATACAATTTTAAATTTAAAAGTTATTGTTGACTGTTCTTAAGCTAATAAGCAACACTTTTAGTGACCTTGCCATTGCAGTTATTCTCTCGAGGAGGGCAGGATATCATATCTTTTCCTCATGGAATTTGTCAGCCTCCAATGTTTGTCTTAATGATTTTGGCTGCAAGTTTATTAACAGTTGTGTGAACTAGTATTTGACCCTCCCGCCTTCCCCACCCCGACAAAGTCAATGTTATTAAAATTAGAATTGAAAGCTTGCATCATTTATTATGTTACAAAGAAATAGTGGTGATATAACACACCCAAAATTGCAAAGGAAATAATTAACTAGGAAAATGTTGATTCTTCACTAGTTACTGCAGTACAATTTTTCCTTTAAAAAGTTCAAACAGTGCTGAAGCCTGGCTTTCCTTGTCTCTGGCTAGTACATTCTGTCATCTTGTTGCAACAACAGCTCTTATGCTCCACACACTTCTCTGTGTGTTTGACTTAATTCTTTTGAATAATTGCTTTGATCACAGTTGGGTTATTCAAACTGACGGGGCCTAAATGCAACAGTGCTTTATACTGTGTTTGCTTCAGAATGAACCTGGGACATTTGCAAAGGTCACCTCCCTTCTCTTTACTTCCATCTTTTTTCTTCCTTTCATGTACCTTTAGCTTAGATTCTTAACTTTTTCCTCTATTCCCTCATGGTCAAACAAACCTTTTGTTTGATAAAGGTGAATCCTTTATCTCTTATTAGTCAGATTTTGAAATCTGCAAAAAAGGGACCTACTTACTGTCCTACCAGATTGAGCAGTTTATGTTGTTTAAACAGAAAACCTGTGCTGAAGTTATTAGTCCTTGAACATTTAATAAGTAAAACTTTTCTATTATCTTGCTAAAGAGGGGATAGAAAGCACTGAGGAGCTAAGTAAGCTTATTGACAAAATCAGAGAAGCTGCCTATATAATAATTTGTTACTCCTTGAAGAAAGGAAAGTGCAGAAAGGGAGAGAAAGTGGCCTGGCAGCTCCTTATATGTAGTCTGCTGCTTGTTTGTGTGCTGTTGTAATTGCTCCCATTTCGTGTTCTTTGTCTGCCTTTATTTTTCAAGTTTAAATGAATTTAAATTTCGAAGAGTATCATGACTGTATTGGTGACACTATTTCTTATCAGCCAGTAGACTCCTGAAGGTGTTTAAATGTGCTGTGTCCAACATACGTGACACATAAAGTGGAAGGGTAAAACTACTGTTTCAGGTTTTGTATTAATAAAACATAATTCAGGAAGATAAAAATTCTCATTTTCACATAAAGATGGAAAAAATAAAGGTTATTTGCCTTTCTCTTTTGGTTATTTTTCATTATAGTATCTATGGATTGAGGAATTGATCAAGTAAAAGATCTAAGTGTGCTAGAAATCAGAGACTATTATGGCTTCCTGAAAGGAATGTGCACTCCAGACTTAGGCTTCTGTCTCCAGTTAAGTGCACAGGGAGTACTAAGCCAATAGTAAAAAAAGCCCCAACATGCTACCCAAAGGTGTTGGTGTCTCCCTAAAGCACAGCTCTCGCTGGTATCCTTTTTCAGAGTTCAAAAAATTAACAAGTTGTTCTCTCTGTTCCAATTTTCAGCTACAGTACCCTGGGGCTCTGGGAGAAGAATTCTGGATATCATACAGAGAGTGTGAAAAGCCAAACAGACTCCTGGGAGTAGGGAAAGAGGAAGATTGGAAGGCAGCAAATTACTGCAGAGCAACTCATGAGAGTAATTATCAGTGCACGAATCAGTAATTGTCAGTGAATATATGAGTAAGTCATACTTATTCAAGGAGTGTAAGTACGATGCTTGAACTGAAACAAAGGCCTTCAGTAAACACTTGCTTACCCAAGCCCATGCAAAATCTTCATGGGCCTGTGACAGAAAACAGAATGTCCTGAGCACCCGTGTCCATACCTACTGAAAACCAGTAGGATTCTGGTTTTCTAAATTCTGGGCATTTTGGTAAAAGAGGATGGAACATGAGGAAGTTGAACTGTGCAACACTTCTTATGCCTGCTCAAAGATATTTGAAGCATGAGCAACCCATACCAGAGGGAGGCTAAAGCTAAATATGAGGCAAGTCCTCTGGGAGAAAGTCTCTGTGCCTCCACCATATGTTGCCTTTGGCCCTCAGAAAATAGCAACAGAATGTCAGCTGTTGGGAAAGAAAGGACTGCTCTGTGCCCCAAAGAGTAAAGTCATTAGGTGCACTGCTAAGTCCGTTGGTTTCAAAAGTACTAATGTCTTGTTTAAAGGCAATAGAATACATATTTTTATATATACTATATATATATTTATATGCAATGTAATGCATATTTATATGCACTATAAGGCTGGGATCCAGTACTCAATCCAACCTGAACACATGTTCTGTTTGGATCCTATTTAGTATTACTAAAATGTGGTATCCCTGGAAAAAGTTGCTGTGTCCTCCAGTCAATATCCTTGCACTTGCCTCCACTATGTGCAAGGGCCTGAAATTAGTTCAGTAAATAGGAGATATGTTTTAAGTATAGCCTGTAAGTCAACAGGTGCATCACGTTAGGCTGACCTAATGGAAATTAATCCCTTTGTGAGCAAGTTGCAGACAATTCATTTTCTATGTATATTTGACTGCAGGCAACTTGATTTTAACAAAAACCTTCCATATATTTTGTCAGCCACAAAAGGATATTGTTGCTTGGGTAAAGCATGATACATGTTTTTCTATTTTATACTTTAGTCTTTCGAAAAGAAAATTAAAGAAGCATGTTTATCCTGTTGTTATGGTTTCAGGCTACTTTTAGTAAGTTACCACTTACCAAAGGATATCTCAAAGTACATTCAAAAACAACACTAAAATTTTGCTCAAAGTTAAATACATTACATATTGATTAATTTTGCTGTAGTGCTTTGACTGCTTAGTACTCTACTGTGATGGCATACATAAATGGGTTTGTTATTGGAAGATACTGAGATGCCATTAATACCTCTTTTGACACAGTATGGGGTGACCTTTCTCAAATTTTTCCTATTAAAACAACTGCTATTCTATATCTGTGTCATGCTTCCTCGGGAGAACTCATACAGGACAAAAGTGAAAAGTAAAGTTAATGCAGGTCAGTACAATATGCAGTGTAGAAAGCTGCTGAAATACTGCATGACAGACTCAGCTAAACCTTTTAGGTATGCTTTGCTCAGTCAGGTATCTCTCTTTGAGTTTTAAATTATCTTATTCATATGCTTTCAGATAGTTCTGCTTTTGCAAAGTACTCCTTTCAATGCTGAGACCCTATTCTCATGAAGTTGCTATCACTGTGAGTTTCCTACTATTTGCTTGCAAAATCAGCAGCACTAATTTTGACAGAGATCAGAATGCTTCAGTCTCCTATAAAATCCTGAAGGACTTTTGGATATCTTTCCTGTACCCAGTTTTCTCCCAAGCTTACAAAGTGTTAATTACATAGCTATTTTGACACCTCATGATCTATCTGCTACTTTCTTGTTGGTTGCCTTCACCAAACTTTGATTTCTGCTTTCTGGTCAGAATGATTTCCTTACTGAGCAATACTTCGTGTTTTTGACTCTTTTTGTCTGTTTTTCTTTTATAGAGTATTGTGCCTACCTCCCGAGACAGTGCTATGTAGAACTTCAGAAAGTCACTGAAGAGCATTAGGCCTTTTAGTTTCCTTTGTTTTGGCTGTACTGTGTACTGAACCTGATTTTTTGTCCCTGTGTACTTAGTAGAGACACCTTCTGATTTGAAGTGTATCTATGCTAACCGTGCTAGGCTTTATGACTGCAGTTTGTGTGCTTGTTTGATCTTGTCGCCATTGGAACGTCTGTGCAGCTATTGGAAATGTTTGCAAGTTTTCTTTTACTTTCTGTACTTTTCTGATTAACTTGCTACTACTCACACAAGCAAACATAAGTGCATGCAGAAGTGTGTGTACTGTTTTGTTAGTCTAAAGGACTGGAGCTTTCAAAATTAATTATGTTTGTTTTCTGAATATTCCCTATTGTGATGGTGATTACTTGCCCCTGAAGCCACTTGTTTTTACTATTTCATGCTAGCTTGCCTCTGATTCCTCTGACATTACCTGTTTACCTGTGGCTGCTAACTACAGGAGTCTGAGTGGCTCCTATTCCTGTACTTTAACTGTGGCCCAGGCATTTTACAACTTCTGTCTGTTGAGAGAAAATCTTATGAAATAAAATTCATTTCCCTTGTATCAAAGTTTGAGGGCAGTAATGTTGTTTGGCAATCTGCTTCATAAAGGGGGAAGTCTGAACATAGACATTAAATCCGTGACTGCAGTTTTTCTTTTTAATCTTTGGAGAGTGTAATAAAAAACAGCAGGAAGGAAAAAAAGCAACAATGAAAACCCAGTAAAAAATGTCTCTCCTTTCATATTGCAGTGCAATTTGTTTTTAATGGTCATTGGTCTTACTGATCACTTAAGTTTGAAAGAACAAAATGCTTTGCAAAAGCCGTTGTCTGCATGTACTGATGGTTTGACCTTCCTTTAAAAATGGTTTTGATTTGTAAAGGGGAGTTGTGATATAAGGAGTGATATTTTTTCTTCAGAGTCTGTACCAAATAAGGTCAGCATTCAGCACCTTTCACAGTGTTAATTTAACCGTGGAAAAGCTAATTAAGGCCAGTTACATCCTCACTAGAGCTAATATGCTTAGTAGAAAGTTTTTGTCTAGAGATTTTGCCTCTTTTTATCACTGTCAGAAGCTCAAAGTTTAATCTTGCATTGTAAAGCTTCCACCCTCTTTTCTAGAAGTACTGCTTTGCTATGCTACTGTTCTTCTAATCTTCTTGCTCTTAGTGTTAGCAAAAGAAATGACCTGACTGGTCCCTGGAATAGGTTAATAATTCAGATATTGTTTCATAGTGCCTTTGAAATGTTTACCAGCAGGATACTTACTGAGGATCTTTATTTTGCCTTCCTGGCAGTTTTCTAACTACCCTCTTATAAGAGTAAATCAACATATATATATATAGTAAAAATTCTAGCAAGCTGATACAGCCACAACTAGGCAATTTGGCATATTAATAAATCATTGCATATCAGCCACATATTCTTCATAGTGTATCTCAGCTACTTCTGGAAGCTGACACATAATGTTCCCTCCCTCCCCTTCCCCACAGCAACTATTTACATAAAGCAATTACTAATTTGAACTTCAATATTTTTAAAGTATGTGTCTCCATTAGAATGTGTATTGCATTGCCAGACATGGTATATTTAGAGGAAGGAACTGATCTGTATGAAATAAGAATCAATGCTAACCTTGAATCAAATCCAGAAAAAACATTCTTAAGGTTCAGAAGATTTTATTCTTTGCTATTTAGTCTACCTCTGTACTTTGCAGATGGGAAGCAAAAAAAAAAAAAAAGACATACAGGTAAAGACTTTCCCCATAGGCCTGTTTTTAATAATACTTCCTTACTAGTCCAATTTTCAAAGCTTCAGAAATGATGAAAACCACTATAGTTGTGGATTCTAAAATGGAGAATCAATTCTATGGTTTTTGGATATCTGTCCTTCATCAATACCTGTGACAAAGACTCGAGTACTAAATTAATCTATGCTAGGTTTAAAGAGAAATCAGATGCTTGTTTGTTTTGTTTAAATAACACTTTGATGTATCTGGTGATCTTATGTACTCTTAAAAAGTATATAGGACTTTTTCTTGGAAATTGTCAACCTTCATAAAATGACTAGCTCAACTCTTTCTATACCAAATGATCTTTATCTGGGGCATTTTATGTTCCTGTGCCAATATTACGTTTAAATAAAATTTTATTCAGAGCTCAAGTTCATCACAATATACAGAATAAATAGTTAGGCACTGGGAAGTAGCTAATACTAGTTTGATTATTTTTTAAATAGTCTTAATCAGACCTAATTTTACATGAAAAAGGGAGAAGTTCAATTTCCTCTTATTTGGCATCAATAAGCATTTAGAATTTAGCAAAAGTGTCTTCAAGTTGAATGAGAAATTTTAACCATGATGTTAGGTACCAGGACAACGGATGTAAGACAGAAGTGCATATTATCTGCCTCTTCCATTGAATCAAAGGGCATTAACAGCGGTTCCTCGAAATCAAGAATGAATTTTGAAAGATACATTAAAATCTCTGAGTTGATGGGCTTCAGTTGCTTGTTACTGATACCCGGTTCAGAACACAAGGTAAGAGATAGCAACACCAGAAATACATTGCATGTATTATATCACCACTTACAAGATCTTTTTTTCCTCACACCCTGCAGAGAGTTATTTCAGCCTGAGTAACTTGTTATAATGTTCTTCCTGAAGCATGAAGAAGCTACCTAAAAGCCATAATTTTTTAACTAGAATTTGAGGAGCACATTTTCATATTTTCTTTAATTAACCAATTAAATCATAGCTCTTTTTGTGAAGTCAGATATAATTTTAAAGTAGTTGTGTTTCAATTACTTACAAAAATGACACTACCTGTTTTACTATGCCCATATTCCTCACTGTTGCAATGACCTATTGAAAGCTGAATGAAGGATGATCTGTAAGCAGAGGAAACCGGAGATCAGAGAAGCAAATAGGATGTAGTATCATAATGATAGGGTTAAAAAAAAAAAAAAGACAAGCAAGCAGGCTTAAAAATGTCACTATTCTTTAGTGATAGATATTTCCCTCTTTGGTCGGGAAGTAGAAAGGTTTTGGCCAAATCCTGTTTACAGTGACTCCTGCTGAGAAAGATCAAAATGTCTAAAAGTTCATCTTTCTCCTTTTATGTTAAAATTTGTAATGTGTAGCAGAGAGCAGAAAATCCCCAGAAGACGTAAGGAAACCCATGCAAATCTGAGCTGCTGACTCTCTGCAGCTGCTTCAGGCTGGCATTTCATAATAAAAGTTGTCTAGGTCGAGGGAAATACAAAATATAAATAGCATAACTGCCACAAGAAAATAATAATTGTAAAATCAGGTTGGTTTTACTAGTCTGTCTGTAAGTTGTTCTTCATAGCAGGAGTAATGAATTTTTAACCCGGAAATAATTTAAGTATACTAATTCACAGCATCATTACAGAATATTTACAGACAGGGTGCAGTTTCATGTTTACAACAAGTTCCATGCTTATGAATTTTAATTCTGTGCTGGATATAATTCATTTTTTCATTATCCAGCTGTGAGATCAGTGCAAAGCATATAGGGTAGGTGTAACACTTCTACAATGTAACTTACACAAGATGAAAATTTTGTGGTAAATAAGAAATTAGTAAAATTCTGAAGGCTTGCAGAAGAGAGAAAATTATCCATTTCTTCATACAACTAAACAGCATCTGTGAAGCAATGTGGGGGGAAGTGTAAGTATTCCACTTAAAATAGCAGCTGGTTTCACATCACTAAGTGACAAATCTGAAATTGTGATTCACTGGGTAGAAAACTTTGGCATTCTAAACCTACAATTAACCTTCTACAGAGGGCAATTGAGAAAAAAAAACCACAGGCAGAGACAATTCAAGTGCTAGCAGCAGTATCATCCTCAGAAGAAATCAAAAAGCTATACGTCAGCTTGAGTCACTGCTCACCAGACCATAAAGGCATTGCCTCTTGCTCCTCTTAATTATGGTGTTTGACCATTTATTCATGGACATAAACTGTGATTTGTATCCATTTCAGAATATGAGACCATACCAGTTGATTATAGGGTTACAACTGCTATTGTTCTACATGAGAAAAAGGGTGACATGTCAGACTGAAAATTGTCAATGCTGCCTTTTACCTGTTTCTAATAAAATGCTAGCAAACCCCTTGTCATTCAGATTTTAGAATATATGTTAGTTCTGTTTCTCTCCAAAGAGTTAATGCATTTTTGAGAGCAGACTGTAGTTCCCAGATAAGATTTTTATTTTATAAAATAATTCCAAGCAAAGGAGCATAGACAGTATCAACTGAAATACAAAAATCTTATAGTCTTAAAGAAGAACATGTCAGAAAACATTGGAGATCACGCAGAAGTCATCATTATCTCCTCATTACTTCAGCTGCATCTCTAAGATCCTTCAGCTGCAGTATTTTTGTTGGTCACTTCAGAGCAACAAAGCCTCTGCTAGAATTAGAGAGCAACTATTGCCTTTCAAAAGTTTAATAAACCTTTATGGATTTTTAAGAGATACCAAGCTGACTGACAGGGTCGTGCTATTCATCTTGCTGAATGATTCAGAAGCCCAGGTATTTTACCCAGAGGAAAACTGGAGGTTTTTATGAAGTAGTACCGAGCAATATCAAGTTCCTTATCACCAATAAAAACTTTGCATTAGTCAAAGTCAAACCTACTTTTTGTCCAGGAAACCTTGTATCAGACATTTTCTTGAATGACCTCCAGGAATGGCAGTTAGCTTGAGATTAAAACATCTGCATTTAACTGTCTGCAATGCAGGTGTCTACGTACACTTGTGGTAATGGGCTGAGTTCCCTCGGGAGACAATGGAGACCTTGTCAGCACAGGCAGGGATGGGCAGCCAGGCCCATCCCACCATCCCAGCCAGGAGCAGAGCAGCCAGAGATCCAGGGCAACACCAGCCCCAGGCACTGAGCACTTCCCTGGGGATGAGGATGGGCAGAGGCTGGGCCCAGCTCAGCACAGCCCGTGGCTGGACAGGGCTGGGCTGTGGGGAGCTGGAGACCGGCCCTGCTGTGGCATCGCTGGGGCTGGCGCTGATGGCACCAGGGGGCTGGTGTGGGGTTCTGTGCTGTGGGCAGGATGAGGGGGAGATCTCTGGGAAGCTAGGCATGGACACTTAGGACCTCGGGTCCTGGATGGTGTTTCAAACTCATGAACATTTGAACTACTTTTTGCTTTTCCCAGCTCAGCCCAAAGAAGTCACAGACAGATACAGAATTACTACTCAAATCACTCACACTACCTTTACTAAAGGGATATGGGCATGTGAACTACTTGCACAGATCTAAGGCAACCTTCTTTTAGTCCATGATAGTTATTAGGTGCTTTCACCTCTTTCCCATTTCCCCAGCTCTCCTACCTACCCCTGCTGAGTGAAAGAACCAGCAGTAATTGGCAGAGCAGAGCTTTCCTGATGATGAGGTCATGGGGGGGGTGGGGGATGGGGAGCTGGGGTTTGGTGCTTGTGGCAGTGTGTGTGGCTGTTTCTGGGATCCACAAGCTTCCTTTACCCTCAGTGACAGAGCACCCCAAGTGGGATCACCCATGCAGCAAGAGGTTTTGAGATGGAGAAGAGTGAGACCTTCCTCCCTATCACAGGTCTCCAAAACCCCAGTGATCCTCCAGTGAGAATATTTAATACTATTATAATGCTTGACAGTATTATGGTAATCAGCAGCTTGATAAATATTTCTGATTCATAAAATTCTGTTTTTTCCTTTTATTTGTTTCACTGTTTTCTTCATTAAAGAGTCAAGAATGACTCTTCATTCTGCTTCCATCTAAGCAAAGCATTAGGACAAAGACAATTATTGATCCAACGCTAACAGTTGCCAGCAGAATAGCTTGTTGCAGAGTTGTCAACAATAGCTGAAAAGCCATGGAACTTTCTTTTCTGACTGAGCATGCATTTTATATTTGGCCTGGCTAAAGTTATTTTTCCCTGTACTTAGAGGTTAAAATTAAAGAAATGGGAATGGACTGAACCCTCAAAATATACTTATCCACTTTGTTTTGTAGTAAAGTAGGTGTGATTAACCATTTTTCTGTTTCTTTTCCTCAGACAAGCTCATAAACATTTCTTTACTTATTTTTTCTTTATTTTTCCCCTCAAAAAGAGAGTGCAAATTTTCCAGAATTTCACCCATCAAAGCTAGTAAGTTAAACATAACTATGTTATTCTGAAGTGGTATGCTGAGATAATGAGTAGAGGAATAATTCCAATATGTCACATTATCTTTTAAAATTAGCCAAACAGTGGGAGAATGGGATTCATTTTTTTCCCTTAGCAGAATCTTTAAGAGGGAAAAAGAAGTGTTCCTTTCAGCTGATAACCATAGAGGTTTGCAATTGATTTGACCATTTCTCATAGTCTCCCTTATGCCAAGAGATATAATAAAGAGCAACTGGTAAAGTTAGGCAAATTTTTACTTATGGCTTCTGACATATTTTATGTGAAAGCCAGGATTGCTTACCATCCCAGTGGTTACTGATGATGTGGAAAGTTGGCTTCAAATTTATTGTGAAAATTTATGGGATACAGTAGATGTATGTCATTTTCTTGAAATTTTAGAATTTTCATTTGAACCATAGAGAAAATTTCAAAGATTTCTTTTTGTTTTCAAAGTTTGAGGTAAAGTAAGTGGAAAGCTGTTAAGGATGATCAAAACTAGAATTCTGTACTCCTGGGACTTCACAGTCCGTTCATTCCATACTCCATATGTATTATGCAAATTGATGATTTCTTCTATTTTTTGGTGTCTTATGTAAGCACTAAAATTTTGAAATCTGTAAACTTAGGAAAAAATTCAGAAGACAGGAAAGATGCAATAAAATATTTAATACAATAAACTGAGATTACCTATTTATACTAGAGATACGTTGCTTGTTCTTGCATGCATCATAAAAACACAAACTTATTTACTACCAATCCAAAAGTGTAAGGAGGCAAACCATTTCTATTAGATGTACTAAAAAAAAAGTGCCAAGGATTACTGATGAATGAATTAGTTCATTTGAAAAGAGCTGGGTCAAAGAATAGTTACGTTGTTATGCAAATCTATTAATCTCTGTGAGGTAGGGATGATTGAATCAATACATTTGGGAAGCGATGCTTTCTTTCCACCCTACTATGCAAAACTTTGGATCTTCATGGAGATAAATTAAAGTGTGAAATTTGAACGAGGACAGGAAAGAACCCAGTCTAGACTTGCTGCACATAGACAGGCATGAAAGACTGAAGTACTAAATCATTGCTTAATATGCATTTTATGCATACTGTATAGCAAATTATCAAATAGACATCAGTAGATTCTATCAAGACTCAGCTAAGATGCATAATAATGTGTTCCACATGTATGCAGTCTTGAAAGGAGAGGCTTTTTACCGTGATGACTCTCTGAAAGAGCAAACCCAACATTTCAAATGACTGTTCTATAATTAGAGAAGATAGTTGTTTTCTATGCTTACAGTGGCCTAAATAATCCTTTCAGTTAAAATCAGCAATGAATATTCTTTTCCATTTGAAATTAAAACTAAAGTACTCTCTTAAAAAACCAAGGGATTTCTTTGGGGCACTAAGAAGGTTAACAGTAGCTTTGCAGGCCAGAACAAGCATTATTTACTGCACTCACCATAGTTACTGCTGAGATGGCATGATAATACTTGAGATAAATGTGTGTCACATCATTAATTTAAATGCTTTTTAGTCTCTTCATTTTAAAGTATGAAAAGATTGTACGTTAGTCTTAGGCATACACAAAACTTAATGTCCATATACTGTTAAAACAAAGCCATTTAAAGGAGTCCTTTCCATATCTTGCAATAATTTAATTTCAGAATCACTGGTAACTTGTATGTGATTCTAGTGTGATTCATTCCAATTTTTAAATTATGCATGTGGAAATGACTGAATGATTATTCCAAAGACCCAAAACTGATCCTCCCAGCCCTTCCCTGCCACGTTTCAGCCTTAGGAGGCCCTTTAGCAGTCTCACAGAATCACAGAATCATAGAATGGTTTGGGTTAGAAGGGGCATTTAAAGGTCATCCAGTCCAACCTTCCCTGCAGTAAGCAGGGACATCTTCAACTAGACCAGGTTGCTCAAAGCCCAATCCAACCTCACCTTGAATGTTTCCAGGGGTGGGATGATCATCACTTCCCTGTGGACAACCTGTTCCAGTGTTTCACCAACCTTATTGTAAAAAATGTCTTCCTTATATGTAACCTAAATCAACAACACTAAAAAGTCTGTCCCCATCTTTCTTATAATCCCCCTTTAATATCTCAGTATAGTCTTCCCAGAGCCTTCTCTTCTCCAGACTGAACATTTACAACTCTCTCAGCCTCCCTGCATAGGAGAGGTGCGCCAACCCTCTGTTAGTTATTGTGTCACTCCTTTGGACCCACTCCAACAAGTTCATATCTTTCTTGTGCTGAGGACTGTGGATATGGGTGCAATATTGTAGGTGAGGGTCTCACAAGGGAAGAGTAGAGGGTAGAATTGCTTCCCTCTACCTGCTAGCAGTGCTTCTTTTGCTGCAGCCCAGAGTATGGTAGGCCTTCTGGGATGTGAATGTACACTGTTGGCTCATGTCCAGCCTCTCATCCACCAGTACCCCAGGCCCTTCTACACAGAGTTGCTCTAGATCATTCCATCCTATATTGATACCAGGGATTTTCCCGACCCAGATGCTAGACCTTGCACCTTGAACCTTATGAAGTTCCCATGGGCCCACCTCTTGAGCCTGTCCAGATCCCTCTGTATGGCATCAAGTCCCTTGGGTGTGTCAACTGTGACCGCTCAGCTTGGTGTAATCTACAAACTTGCTGAGGGTGCATCTGATCCCACTGTCTAGGTCATTGATAAAGATATTCAACACTACGTATCCCAGTAACAACTTCTGGTGTACACTGCTTGTCACTGACGTCCATCTGGACTTTGACATTGACCACTACCTTCTGGATGAGGCTGTCCAACTGATTCCTCATCCAGCAAACAGTTAATCTACTAAATCTGGATCTCTCCATTTTAGACAAAAAGGATGTTGTGGGGGACTGTGTCAAAGGAGTTCTTCTTTTCTTTCCCATATGTCCCACAAATGGACTAAGAACCGCAAACTAAAAATTGATTGCTCAGGTTCCACAGAAATATCTTTCCAGGCAGCTGCTAGTGATTTTTTTACCCAAGAAGTTTATTTGGTGGCAGCCAACTACCTTTTAGTGGAATTTTTGAGCCATTATTTCAACAGCTCTAGCAGCTGGTAAAGTGAAAATGTCATGATTCTGCCTATACCACTGTTTCATAACAACATCTTTCCTAAAGATTTCTGGTAAATCTGCAGTAATTTTCAAGTCTTAGTTATGGAAATTTTACCAGCACCTCTGTTGTTAAACACAACTGAAAATAGCCTTATTTGAAAATGCATTAAATTCTATATTAAAGTAATGGGGTTTTCTAATTTTCAAATCTTCACAAGAGCATTCAGAAAATGAAGAAACATATATAAGATAAAGTTAATTCTTTAGATTGCTAGAATTTAACTCATAGCTGCATGGACAGTTGGTTGATGTTGCTGTGTTACGTAGAATGGAGATAACAGGGCATGATAAAGCATGTATATAGGTATATAGTTTTTGTAAATTAAAAAACAAAAGTAGTTTTCAGAAAACCTCAAAGCATTTTAAAATTATAAATTATAACTTTAAAATTTATAAATTATAAAATATGTGCCTGGAAGGAACCTGAGGTATTTGAAATAGGCTCCAGCATATCAAGACTGTAAGACTGATTCAACCCCAACCCCATCAGTGGCAGAAGTTCCTTAGTGCTTTCAAACGCTCATCTTCACTGCACTCCTCTGGACTCCTTCTGCATCATCTGCCCCTTTCTTGTATGGGCTGACCTCTGCTTTCCTGAACTGCAGTGGAGGGCTGGAGAACCAGTGTTCACCAGTGAGCATTGCTGCCTCTGTTGTCTTACATCTCATGTTACTCTCAGGATATCCCACAATACTTTTTAGAATAAGTGTTGCTTTATGAACACAGCTTGAAACGTGAATAAACTTAACTTGCAATAAGTCAGTCCTGCTGCAGCCTTCCTCTCTCCATCCACATCTCTCTCCTTTGAACTTGTCTCAGTTTAATGAGACACAAGTCTTTTGCTGAGGATGAGTTATGAGGAAGGCCCAAACTCCTCCCTCTAAGCAATTGTAAGTCTGAAATTGAGGCTTCAATTGAGAAAGTGTGGAAAAAGGAAAAAAAACCCAGCACTTTATTAAAAGATAGATGTGTATTGGCAGAACAATGAAAGAACACAAATAAAACAACCAAATAATAATCCTATACCCCAAAACAATCCCCTTCAAAACAAACAAAATAAAAGTAAACAGTTCAGTCTATGCCCTTTGGTGCAATTCTAACCACAGTCAGCTGTTGGATCATTGGAGATGCAGAGCCTGCAGTGTTTTGTGCCAGCCAGCAGGGGGTGGTGTTGGATCACTGGTGGTCTTCGGGGGGGGTGGGGGTGGGCCCAGGTGTCCTGGAGAAGCCAAAAATGAAGGTCTTTCCTCCCCCTCACTGGGAAAGGGGAAAAAGGAGGGGAAGGAAGAAAAGTTCTTCCCAACGGGAACTCACTGTCTGCAGCTGGAACGTGTGGCGTGGCTTCCTCTCTCCTTCCATGTGCACAAGAACCGCTGCCAAAAAAAAAAACAGGAATGGAGGAGGGGAAGAAGGTGACCTCCTTCCTGAACAGTTCCTCTCGGATGAAAATCCAAGCAGGTTCCGGGGCCAGGAGGGGAAAAAAAAAGAAAAAAAACACCCACAAAAAAACCCTGCCAGGCAGTCAGACTGAGAACAAAGCTACCTCAGAGCTCCTCCCACCCAGACCTTGTCCCAGCTCAGGCAACAACGAAAACTCCGTGCCATTTCCCAGGAGAAGAAAAAGAAGTAAAGAAAACTCCTCACCCCTCCCCACAGACTCTTGAGGAGGGCCATCAACTTGGAATGTGTCTCTGTCAGCCATTTTTTTTGTTTTAGTCCATTGCCCAAGGCACAGCCAACTTGCCCATTCAACATCTCTTTCACCCAGTGGGCTGAGGGAAGGGAAAATTCCTGCTTAGTTTCCCAGAACAAGCAAAAACCATGACAGAACGGAAAACTAATCTGCCAAAAAAACTTGTCATCTGCATTGCATCTTTGATATGGTTTATGCAATAGCTATACCAGTGTTTTTCCCTCGCAAAAGGGAGGAGGGTATGGCAGCATTCTGTGGCAAGACTTTTCCTTAGTCGTATGACTAATTTACATTAGATTGAAATATGTATTGAATTACTTTTAGTCTCCTATTACACTTGCAACCCATCATTACCCCAAGCTTTTTTCTGTCAACTTCTGTCTTTTTTTGTTCCTTTTTAGTTTTATTTTGTCTTATTAACTTCAGATTTTTTTGTCAATTTAGCAAAATAATTCTGAAGGTAGCTGCTTTTCCTGAAGTGCTTCCTACTCATCCAGCTTGCTCTTAATGCAATTTTTTGTGTGGTTTCTCCTCCAGCATTCAAACTCTTAATGGAAACCCAGAACAGACCTATAAAAGAATTTGATAGGTACAGCCTCTAAAGATAGCCAGAAACTACTGAACGCTGCACTTTGATCAGCTTTATTTGTCCAGTCTTTTCATCCTTGTAAGATAATTCTAGCTGCAGTGCAGTTCCATAGTAAATATTTGAAATACCTTTTGCTTTCCCTATCAATTCTACACTGTCGAAGGTGAGATGATTTTGACAGGGTATGCTTTTGTAATTTTTTTTGAGATGTTTCTTATCACATTTCCTTCAGGAGCTAATTGACTGATTTTTCACATTATATTTTTGGATTAATTATGTACAGTCCTACCTTTTTGTCATTTTGAAGAAAGAAAAGATTATATTTACCATTTTTTCAGTCCTCCACTGTTTATTGTCACCTCTGTCTCTCTCCCCTCAAGTTCTCTTAGGTAGCTAATTGCAAATGATTCAGAGATCACTTTTGCTACTTTCTTTAAAATTGTTAATTGAAATCCATCCCATTTACTGTCTTGAATATGTTCACCCATTTTCCTAAGTATTCTGTAGCCTATTCTTTGCTGGCCTAAGCTACCTTATTTTAAAGTTTATATTATGTGCATGGTTACTATTAGCCTTTTTGTCCAAAGGCTCATAACAAAAAGGTAGTAAATATTTTGACTTTATTAGTATTATTCGTTATTTATTCCCACTCCCTCTTAAATAGTCTATCTATATTTCCCTCACCTTACCTAATGAAATATAATGTGCTTTCAATTCCTGTTGCTTTCTTTGTGTGAATCTCTAGCCATATATTTTCTGTATTTTCTGCCTACATTATTTTGCTGTTTATTTAGAATCAATCTCATCCATGTGTTCAGCCTTCTGTATTTTTGAGCAGTTCTGTGTTATGAACGGATAGTTCATTCACAACATTGTTTGTTTTGAAAACAAAACAAAACGAAGATAATATTCAAGACCTATAATGCTGCTATGGGGTGTTCTGCTTTACTTATAATATCCTCTCCATCTCGCATTGCCACTGCCTGTGATAACTGCTTATTAAAAAGCTACAAGTTCTGTTACCTTTCTTTTTCCTGTGTTCTCTTGATTCATCTCATTATTTCTCTGCATTGTAATAATGAGTCACTGTGGACTCCCACCTGTCTCTCAGGTTTTTGCCTTTATGCTGGGGTCTCAAAAAATTCTGTTGCAGAAAGATCTTTAGCTATATTTGTCCCTCAAAAAAGGAGAAAGAAAAGGTAGAGATATTAATGCATTCATTAATAGATATATACAAACAGGTAACCCACTAGAATGATGTAAGTTACTAAGTAAACTTATTTTTCTGTGTGACGAGTTTTGTTTTTGCTCCCTAATTGATAGTGGGTTTTTGTAATATTGCTTATGAACTACTTATGAGTCATTTACTCAGAGTGTAGTGTTGTCTATCTTCTTGTAATCTACTTGCCTCTTGTGAGCCTTCAGTTTTATGGTTGCTTGATTCTCAAATGTTTTTCAGAAGTTTCTCATGCATACACATATTCTTATTAGTTGTGGACCCACATTTTGTAACAGTAAATTGGAAAGTAGTATTTTTTTCTCTGAATAACAAAAAAGTTACTGGTAAAGTTAAGTGTTAAATAAAATCCTAGTGTTTAAGATTCACAACAAGTAAAATGTATGCTTTCATACTTGCCTGAAGGCAATACAATACTCAAGCTTCCCTAACATGTATGAGGATTGTACTTTAACTGCAAAGTGAACTCTGCCAAAGCATTTCAATTATGTGTTACACTTGATTACTCATTAAACTATCCCTACATTCTTCATTATCCTTACTACGTGGACTTACTGTAGTGTCACATTAAAGCACTCGCCTTTTAGAATCCAGTCTCTGAAAAGCTGCCATAAAATTGTCTTATCTGTCCCTCGTTACCTTCTTTGTTGAATCCCTGTGGAAATTCTTCTGTTTTTCCAGTTGGGTTCAATTTTCTCCTATTCTAGTCTGTGACTTTTTCCTGCTTTCATAAAGTCTCAGTTGCCTTAATCCAGCACCATTTAAATGTTTCCTTTGTTTATTGATATTTGTTTTTTCCTCCCAGAGCTCACTTACATTTTTGATAAGTCTGCTTTCCCCCCTTCTCTTTGAAATAGTTCTTGCACCAGTTATAACGTATCTGTCAAACAAAGAAGTGAAAAAAAAATTTCATAATCCTCTTTCTTGTCAAATATGTCTCCCTAGTAAAAGAAATATCAGGAATTTTATGTAAATGCTTTATTTATCATATAAGTTTTTAAGATCTCAAATGAATACGAAGAATAGAAGGTTGCTGAAATTCTCAACAGAACACAAGTACTACTTTGCAGTTTGATGTTCCAAGAGGATTTTCATATAAATTCAGTTCCCTCTTTTTTCCTATCAAATGAACCAGATGTTTTTCTTTACAGCACTTGTGTATCTCCAACTTGCTGGTGACAGAAGTCCACTGAGGAAAATATTTTACTGGAGAAGGCAACTCCTATACTGCATGAAATGATTAAATTGTTAGTTTAAAATTGTAACAAAATGCTGTGATGTCTGGCCAACCACCCAATAGCGTAGCAATCTAGAGGAACCTGGAAACAAGTCATGCTATTAATTCTTTCCCTGCCAAAATTTAGGACTTAATAATTTTCGAGACAAAAAGCACATAGACTAACTTTTAGTTTTCCACTCCAAAGTGGGAACTCATGTTTTATGGCATTTTCTAGATGCAAACGGTCAACACTTCTGGAGATTAATGTTTGCCTTTTTTTTTTCTTTTTTTTTTTTTTCTTTTTTAGTTAAACAACAATAAATGGCTATTAGAGGTGACCCTATGACAAGGAGAAGGAGTTACAGTAAGAATTAAGTATTTGTTTTTATTTGTTATTACCTAGCTTTGTTTTGAGCTATGTGAGGAAGTTGTATTTTCTAACAATAAAATATTCCCACCCTGCAGAAACTTCAGTAATATAACTCGCAGGTTTCAGGGAAGTAAATGACAATTCTTCCATAGGACATAATAACAACAGAATACACCCAGTAATTCGTACAACAATCTGAGAACAAACCCAGAGGGGAAAAAATGGAGAAAAGTATTTGTTTAAAAACTTTTTTTGTTTACACCAGACTCCAGTGCTCTTAGTAAAGGTAATGCAGAGGTTGGCAAAGGTAATGAAACTCCTGGAAAAGTTTCTGGATAGGCCACTGTCCTGGTTTCTTCTAGGGTAGAGTTAATTTCTTCTCAGTATCTATGACCATGCTGTGTTTTGAATTTGGAATGAGAATGGTGTTAACACACTGATGTTTTGGTTTTTTGCTAAGTCCTAACTCAAGGACTTTTTTTCTTGTCTCATAGTCTGCCAGTAAAGAGGGAGCATAGCTGGGACAGGTGACCCAAACTGACCAAAGGGATAATACACCCCTCAGAATGTCAAGCCCAGTATATAAACTGAGGGGGAGTTGCCTGGAAGGGGGACCAATCTGGGCTCAGGAAGGGGGGTCTGACATCGATCAGCGGGCAGTGAACAATTTTCTCATCTTATAAATTGTCTAATTGAGGGTGCATATTTTGCCCATTTAAAGCAAAGTCCCTCAATTACAAGAAGCTAGAAACTGACTTTTCAGTAGTGCTCTCTACCCTTCATCACATTTGAAAAGATTTCTTTCTCTAGCCAGCAATTTTGCCATCAAAAACCTGGCAAATTTAAGAATAATTCTTTTTGGCATTTCATTCTTTTTCTAGTACGGGATTAAAAACAGTACAAAATATTAAGTTATGTTCATTTAAATTTAGGTTCTCTTGTAAGAGCAACATGCATTCCCATTGTAGAAAAGTTCGTATCAATTAAGTTATAGCAGAGATGAATGTGGCTGAAAATGAGGTAGAGGTTTAGGCAATGCTGAAGATGCTTATTCCACTCTCATCTGCCCAAACATTATTGATTTAGATATCAGTTTGTAGAGTCATAAAAATAAGAATGGTTTGATGTTGTCAAAGATCTTGAGGTTCTTGTTACATTTCAGCAAATAGGTATTCTCCATTCAAATTCATAGACAAGCCTGCACAAGCATGTCCCAGAAAAGAATAGAAATGAAATACTTCCTTTGGCTACGATCCTGTATGACAGTGATCACAGAATCACAAATAATCATTTACCTGGTCTACTTCCCTCAGGTTTTAGGTCAGTCCTGATAGGTGTTTGTTCCTGGAAATATTTAGAAATGAACTAGTGACCAGTGTGACTGTAGTTACACAGGAAGTCTGTATGCTTCTCTAATATGTTGTGCCTTTTCTTTATTCATAAGAAGTTCTTCAATTCAGCTCATTGGTAATTGAATTGGAGATTCAGCCTCAGGGGGACTCTCCAAAAGGATCATCTGTTCCCATTGCAAAAATGAAAAGCACCCAAGATCTCTTCGAGAAAACTCAGTTGGAAGTTTTCTTTGATTTAGTTTACTACCAAAATATCTCCCTTATGCAATCTTCAAGTGAATGTGCTAAGACCATTTAATATGACGGGATATGTTTCAATTTCTAGAAACAGAAATTTACCATTTATTTAGCATAGTGCTTAGAGAACCTTTAACAGCATTTCAAATTTCAAAACTGTGTGTTACGGAAATATTTGCATAGTTTTATTGAGTGGAAAACACGTAATCTGGTCTTCCTCCTCAAAGCTGCTCAGCCTTGCACCGGAAGGTTCATAGGTTGTGGTTCAGCTACCTGTAGAAATCATTCTAAGAAAAAAATCTAAAGTAAGAGGAAGTATTGTTTTAACATCAGATGGCTTTTAGCTTCGGTATTTGAATTAGCGACTGCTTATGCTATTTTAAAAACAGTACTATTATCAGTGTCAGGAAGGATGATATTTGGATTTCTCCCTCATGTGTTATGTAAACCCTTGACAAAATGTTTCTTTATCAGAAATCCCCTACTACCTGCAGACACAGCCTTACTATGTTGTTGAGTAAAGCAGTGTTATTTCACTGCTTTCAACTTTTTTTTTTCCTGCCTTTTACCTTGAAATACAGGTATACTTACATCCATATTATTATTATTCAGATGTCTGGAGAAAGGACAGATGTTTTAGATACATGGGCAAAGTTGAAGCTGGAGCTCTAAGTTTCCTGTATTGTTTCATATATACGAGTAGTTTTTGAGAAACATCTCAGCTTTGCTGCAGAAACTGCAACAGGGATATTTGTAAGAACTTTTTATCAGTAAATTTCTGGTAGATTTTGTCTTCAAAAAAGACATAGCAATGAAGAAAAAACAGAGAATTTCCTATCTTAGAGAAAAGAGTGGATCTTCCTACTCAATCATCTTCTGTTTCCAAACATCCAAGTCCTGGGATATCATTGAACTACTGAAATCAGCCTTAGTTTTCTCTTCAAAATGACCATAGCTTTAAAACAATGGAATTGTAAAAATACTTGGAGTTATTTTGAAGGATGTGCAGGATTGAGCCTTTTAAGGATATATTTTCAGTCATTTTTACACAATTCGGAAGTTCACAACATTAATGTTTCTTCTTTTTTTTTTTTTTTTTTTTGAAAGGAAAATAGAAAAATTAGGATTTTCATACAGAACAGTTGTGGTTAAAGCTCAGTTATCTAACAGAATGAGTTTCACTGTAAAATCAGAAACATTACCAAGTACTGTTTAACTTTCTTTTCTCCTTCATATTGCTTATTTTTCTGTCTACTAGAGAAATCTTTGATTGGGTCATTAATTTGCAGGGTTAAAAAAATTTCTCCAGCTATGGACACAGTTATAGCAAATCTATTGTTGAAGTTTCCAAATTGTGTGAAGCATAATTGTGACCTCTGAAAAGGGAGGAAAAAGACCAAATCTACACATAGCATTTTTGGTGATTTGGGTAACTTAAGCTACATTTGCACAGTGAATACTTGCAGTAAGGACAATTTTAAATAACTTTTGAAGCTTGATTTTTATTTTTCATAGCAAAGATGGTAGTAGGTTCTGAGGATCATACTTGAAACTGTTTATAGGAGTCAATGTTTGTGCAAAACATACAAAGTTCAAATGAGTTCAGGGTTACACTGGTATGCCTAGTTTGAAGATATAAGCTTACTCTCTTGATTTAAGGTGCTAACTTCAGAAATTATGTTCCGGATTGAAATTTTATTTTCAACATACTTAATACTTGAGTCTACTAACCATCTTAAAGCATAGCTGAAAATATAGTCAAAGAGCACTGCTAGTTCTAATAAATAAAATTCTTAAATTTAACTATTTTTTCTGTATGCTGACATAATGCCAAATGCAGAGCTCCACTCTTTCCATGCTTCTAGTCCTTATTGCTGACAATTTTTCACAGAGGCATGCTGCTGATGCACTTGAAAGACATCTTTTTTGCTTTGCCCTGTATTCAGGGCAAATGCCTAACTTTCAAGATCACATCAAACAAAGTAATGATTGGCTGTTCCCAGAAGCATTGTTTGGTTCCAGGCTAAAAGTCTTTTTATTCAGTATCTACTTTCTTATTGAACCCAAACAGGAAATAGAAGCCTATTTCATATATGGTATTTGGCATTTATTTCTCTCAATAATTTAATATTACTTACTTTTAAAAACTGTTCTGTCCATAATGATAATAAATCAAGGGAAATGATAGTGTCACATAGAAAAATTAATTTAGATGACTATGATTGATTCATTCTGTCCATGCCCTGAATACATATCACAATCTGTTATAAATGAAATGAGTTTAGAAAGAAACCCTCCATACAAGCATGAAAGGTATGCAGAAAGGTGAAAAAAACTCTTACAAATTTTATGCACTTTGCTTAAACAAGAATACTTAACACTGCCCTATTGTGCAGCAGTGTCTTCTTCCTTTCTGTCTAATACAGAGGGTTCCTTTGAAATATGCTTTAGGATGACTGTAATTTTACACACAGAAACAATGTGTGACTTCAGCAGACTTCCCTGCTCGGTTTGCTCATTTGTAATGTCAACCTTCCCAATCATGCTTGTCTCTTTTGATATACTGCTTCTCATGAAAACTGTGAGCTCTGTAAATGTCTCTATAATGACTAGCTCACTGAAGCCCTGGTTGTTGATGGCAGCTACCATAATGCAAATAATAAATAATAATAGTGTCTGTACGTAGCTACAGCAAAGCCAGTGAAGCAATAAATGTTCCTGGATATATAGGGATTCTAACAACATATTGGGTCAGGGTCAGATCTTTTCCCTGTATCACACGGCACTGTGTCAAAGCAGGAGCTGAAGTTCAGATCTGTATTTGAATCTTTACAGAGTTCAGTGAATCTCTGTGAGCCTACTGATCCACTCTTCCATATTTTTTGAGTGAAATACTTTTATCCTTTGTAGTCTCTATACTTCAGTGATATTACATGCACATTATCTACTCTCTTTCCTATAAATTAATTATTAAGCAACATTGGAAGGCGTCTTTTAAATAATGTATTGTGAACTTTTAACAGTATATGCTTAACTCCTATTCTTATTTCCATTTTATTTAAATAACATAACCTGATATTCATATGGTGGGAAAAATATAGAAAAGGGCTGAACAAAATTTCAAGAAATGCCTGTCAACATTGCTTAAAGGTTTGGCCCCGCAGGTTCTGACCTCTTAACACCCTCATTAGAATAATTGTAATGAAATTTTCAAGATGTAGTGATTAAAGGATCTGTGGTCTTAACTGTTTTGAATATGTGCTTCATTAGTCCCAAAGTCTAAGCTGTTAGCATTGATATGCCTCAGCTGTACTCACGTTCCATGTATTTTCATTTAGTAATGCTGTGCCTTGATAAAATACTTCCTTTTGTAGCCACATCTCTGCCAGACGTCTTTAACATGTATGTTTCTGTGGAAGATTATAGTATTTAATAGAAACTGCTCTTGCTTTCAAACTACCCTAGTCACAGAAAGAAGTAATTAAATTTAATACAAACTTCAGCCTCTAAACAAAGATACATGATTTATATGTGCCCATGTGCTGCATAGTTAAAAGAAACACTAACATAAGACCAGGATTAGAAAAGCAGTTCTCTAACTTCAAAGGTTGGATATCTGAGAGTGAACTAGAAAAGGAAATGTTTTCAATACAAGACTTTTTGTATGCACTGGATCCCTACATCAGACACACTAATTTACATTTTGGAATAATTTTCTATTCTGATTACTTGCTCTTGCTGAGCAGTGAAAAAATGTCAGATTAAAAAGTGCAGTAATAGAGCTATCTTGCCAAACTCATTGCATTCAGACAACTGCAAGACTTCCTCCCCCCACTGTAATTTGACTGAGAATATACCCACTGTGTTGAGATTTATGCACTGGAAATGGAACACAGAATTATTCCAGCAACTTGCCAAAATTCTGAAAGCAAATACTTTTCAAATCTAAAGCAGTATTACTCTTGCTTAAGTGCCATTTGTAGGCAATAAGAAAACTACTGCTAATGTTTCACTTTCACTCTACACAAGCGTGTTAACATATAAAGCAACAGTAACTGATCCTCTGGGAAATTCCAATACTGCAGAGCCGCTATTTCTGGAAAACTGTTTTTATATATGGAACACTATTGGGCTGTGTAATATTTCCTATTATGTGAACACATTGAAAATTTTAATTGCCACATGATTTCAGAGCTGTCTTCCCAGGGGAACAGTGTAACTTTATATACTGATTCGGTTTGCTGTACTTGTAGAACTGCTGTTAAAGGAAAACCAGTGGCTTGGATCCATTGAAAGAAGACTAAGAACTTATTTTCCAACACAGAAAAACCTAGAGAAACTCCTTAGTACCCTTTAAACAACGTATCTTCCTTTAACTTATTTATATATTTCACTTAAGGAATTTTTACAAAGACTGTTTTCCACCACACTGTGTGCTGTCAATGGCCAGAATTGCCTTGACACAAGAACTGGCCCACTGTGAAACTACACTGTCCTTGCACACCGTTGGATAGACTTATGTCATAGCTGTGCCGAGGGATTCCTGTTCTGATACTGACATGCTCCTGCCCTTTGCACAGAAGAAGAGGATCTACTCTTTCCATCCTAATGCAGGGACTGATCTAGACGTGTGAAAGGAATACAGTTAATTTATTACTTTTGTCCTAAAAGTGCCTGTGAAAAGTGTTTGGGGTTAATACTGCACCTGACCAAAAATCTAGTAAAAGCCCTTAAATTAAGTCAAGCTCAGGTTGATTTGCAAGATTAATACTTGTTTTTTGGGCATGAAGCTTTTTGTGTGGAGAAAAAAGGATAGGCAAGACACTTATGATTCTTCATTCTTCAACTCAAATGAATAGGTTCTGGGATTCAGGTGGATGGTGATTCTAACAGATTTCAGGAAAAAAATATCCCACATAGATAAAACAGTCCTTTATGTCAGATAGCTTTTCTCTGCAGTCATTACATTATGTTATGATTCAGTGAACTGCTGAAGCTATTTTTCATGTATCATGCCAGACAGACATGCTATTAGTCTCTATTAGTTCTTTCCAGACAGCCTAAGTAAGGTGGCCGTTTACTCATTGTAGTGCTTATTGTAGTCAGTTGTGATAGTTAGTTCCTCCTGGCCTCCATTTTCTTCTTTTTCTTCACAAAAAATGCAAATTTATACCATAGTGAAATGTTACTATAAATCAAGATCTGTGCTTTTTTTTTTTTTTTTTTTTCTTTTTTGCTTCCCTCCCACTCCCAAGACCTAGGCAAATAAAAAATATGCTTTTCCTGAACTCAGCTACCTCTTCTTAGGTGATCCCTCTGCTTAGATATTTGCAGGTCTTTATGCAGCCTTTAAACTTTCTCCCTTTAAAATGTGTCTGCTTGTGCTGTGCCTCTTGTTATGGCATTGTCTTTCTGATCCCTAATATTTCATTGCTTCCCTGTGCTTATCCTGCCTGCTTGTCGCCTTTCCTCAGCCCTGTTATATTTACCTTACAAATTTTTCAGGGCTTTCTGTAAGTGCACTGTGGACACTGGGCTATGTGCTTAAAGCTCCCACATACCTCCAGAATAGACGGAATAGACACTTGATATTCTAATGAGGGAATTTTAATCAATGGAGCTTAGTCTGAGCATGTTAATTCTTAAAAGACTGAGAGGAAGCCAAGCCTGACACAACTGGCAGAAGTTCTGGGCAAGAGCTCTCAGCTGAACAGAGAGATTAGATTCCAAAGCAGTGTTTTAATTATTACTAATAACAGCAGTGCTCAGTGCTGGGAACATGGATTTCTTTCTGTAACTTGTTCCTACCATCTACTCATTATCATGACAGCTGATCAAGCTGGGATCATAGAGGTAGTGGTTGAACCAAACTATAAGCGTTCATCCTTGGCCAGAGTGCTAGAGGTGACAGGAAAACAGGGATGGCAAAGGAGCAGAAGAGCTGCTGGTGACAATCTGAGCTCATTTCCTTCATGTCAGTGATAAGCCTGTTATGTGCTGTTGTATGGCTTGGAATAGAAAAAGAAAGGAAACTATGTCCTTCCTGCTACCTCATAGCTGTAAAGCATCGTGGAGACGGATAACTCCTAGTGCCCTCAGTTGTGATCTGGACCCTTTGGATATTACTGGTATGCAGGACCATCATAGTGACCTCTGCCCCTGCCCCTTAGCACTGCCTGCCTATCTTTTTGTGTGTACAGGACAGGCACTAGGGGTATAATTTGGAAACTTGGAGAATAGGACTGACTGTCCCTCTGAGAGGAGCCCAACATTTGAGAGTATTTTTTGTGCTGCTTAAGGAAATCACTGCATTAAAGATGTAGCTGTTTCCTGAGTATCAGATAAAGAGCTGGCTCCATTTCATCTATTAGCTGGCTAAAGAGTAGAGTGTCTAGTATACAATTTCTAGATTCCCTGGGGAAAGATGGAGAGTTCTGATGGTCACTGAGACCCTGAGGGATCTTGATGGCCCACATGGTAGAGTTGCCATTAGGGAGTTGCCCCAGGTGATTCATGTCCTAAGTGCCTGTTTGGGTTTATTCCTGCAATAGAAACAATAATCTTGGGAAGTGTATATGTCATTCCAGTGACTAAAGAACAATGTAAGTGACTAGCTAAGCTAGGCAACTAACTTTAGTACACTTTTAAGTGTACCTGGTTTTGATTTTTTCCTTCATTTTTTTGTTTTGTTTTGTTTTGTTTTGTTTTTGTTTTTGTTTATCCAGTCCCAAATTGGCCTTTTCAGCAAAGGGAGAGATAAGCCCAGGGGTACCACAAATACAGCTGTTGAAACCTACCCCTTATCTACCTTTCCTCTGAGACCACTTGAGAAAGGTCAGGTCTCCCAGTTTCTGTATTACTGGACAGAAACTTTAGGGATTAATTTAAAATGAAAGAAATGAAAATCTATCTGTCCCCATGTATTTTTATCCTTATCAACTTTCCTTGAGAAAAGTAGAGACACCTTTGAGAAAACATCCTGTCAACTCATGGAGTAACTGTGTTTTGAGAGGGAAGGGAAAAAGCACAAGGTTGCTACCGGCAGTTTACAAAGCTGTTCTCTCATCTCATTTAACCTAAAATTTAGTGAAATATGAAACATTACGATGTGAAATTTCCAAGATGAAACTGGCATGCTCTCTGAACAAAGTGTTACTAAAAATATCTAGTAGTTTTATGCACATGGAACTCAATTTAGAATGCTTGGGGCATGTATTAATTCTATGGTAACAGTGGAGCAACACACAACATTTGTTCAGTGTCTCAGTGTTTACAAGGTATCACATCAAAATAAAAGTTTTTGTAGCTAGGAAAATACTTTTTTCCATGGCATAATAATCTTTTTTCCCCAGAAGTTTTTTTTTACAATAGAAGTATGCCAAATACTTTTCATGTATTGAGCTATGGTTGTTTTGAGTTTGCTTATTTGAATTTGAAACTATAAATATACAATTTAAAAAAAGGTATGCAGTGAAAAGTACTTTAAATTTTAAGTAATAAACAAGTTTAAAATAATAATAAAAGGCAATAAAGGAGATCCTCTGTAAGGACAAACATTTTGATTCCATGCTCCACAGAATGCAAACTCTTCCTTTCCTCACAAGGTATTGTGACTAGGCTTTTCATGAATGTCAGAAGTAATTTGAATTTCAGCTCATGTTCTTTCTATTTCTGGATATATTAATATTCCTGGATTTAGAGGCTGGTCAATAGAGTTAATGACACCAATAATAATGCTGCACCAGCTTTTGTCAATCCAAGCTAAGAGCTTCTCTGCTTGAGTAGAAATCTTTGCTATTGCTTATTAACTTCTATTACTCTCAGTATTAAGTCTTTAAAATTACCTAAATATTTGAAGTTATAAAAAAAAATTGCCTCAAGACCCTAATAAAGTTTTGGATCTGAGTTTTACAGATGAGAACTATGCTAAACTGGCTCAGACCACTGTTTAATATTTGTGTTATTGTAGCACCCAGATATCTTGAGCTCTTTTCAGGACCTGGATGCTCTCACGACAAAATTTCGTCCTTGCCAATAAGACCCATAGAATGATCTGGGTTGGAAGGGACCTTAAAGATCGTGTAGGTCCAATCCCCTGCCACAGGCAGGAACACCTTGCACTAGACCAGGTTGCTCAGAGCCCCATGCAAGCTGACCTTGAACACTTTAAGGTATGGGGCATCTGCAGCTTCTCTGGGCAACCTGTTCCAGTGCCTCACCACCATCATGGTAAAGAATTTCTTCCTAATATCTAACCTAAACCTACTCTCTTTCATTTTGAAGCCATTCCTCTTGTCCTGTCACTACACGCCCTTGTAAATAGTCTATCTCCGTCTTGTAGGCTCCCTTCAGGTACTGGAAAGAGGCAATTAGGTCATCCTGAAACCTTCTTTTTTCCGGGCTGAACAATCTCATATCTACATATAAAAATTTTACTTGCTAAAACCAAGTACCTGCTTTTTTTTTTTTTTTTTTTTTTTTTTTTTTTTTTTTGGCTGCAAGTTGCTGCAGAGAGCCCTGAGATAGGATTAGGAAGAGGGAATGGTAACCTTATAGGGCAGTTCAGGGAGACAGTCCTGGCCATGACAGGTACTCTGGGAGAAGGTAAGCAGTGTTGAGCACCTGCTGACCTTACACAGGCAGACAGTGCCACAGGGGTGTGCTGGTTTCAGCTGGGGTAGAGTTAATTTTCTTCACAGTGGCTAGTATGGGGCTGTGTTTGGAGGAATGGCACATGGACCTCTGCTTCACAAAGGGTTTCATTTTTCATGGTTCAGATGGGGCTAAATTGCATTCAGAGAATTGCCTCAGGTCTTGGCATTTTATAAATATTAGCAATACGACACATTTTTTCATTTCTGTGTCCATGACCTGAAGAAGTTCAGAGACACCAAATATGTAGATTTGACTTGATAAACAGTGAACAGACAAATAAACAAGACCTTTAAAATCTGTGGAATTCATGACTTCCTTAGGTTATTTTCTCAAGTGACCAATAATTTTGTCGGTATTTCAAAACTGCCAATAAAAGAGGGTTTGATCTAAATAAATCTATGAAATATGTTTGGTATTTTGAAGATCTTTTTATTATTACTACACGCAAAACAAAATTTGTTTAGAAATGCACGTAAAGCTGGAGTTGAGAATACACTCTATATCCATCTAATTGTCAAAAGCACCATTATTTGTTTGCACAATTTTGATTGTTTATTTGAAACAGAGAAATATTAGAATGACTATAAATAACTTCTAAGAGGTCTGAATATTTCCCAATCTGTACCATACCTAATAAACTTGATATTGTTTATTTGCATTGAAGAGAAGTGTTGTGCAAGGTCAAATAGTGGGTTCATTTGGAAATTAATTTCTTTGATACAAAATGAAATTTTTAAAAATGCTTCACAGTTCATTATTGTTTCTTTATTATCTATTTTTTCAAATTTTCTGCAAAAAAGTTGTATGTATTAGTATAAGAAAGTATTACCAGCTGAGTGAGCAGTGAGTGAACCACTAAGCATAACATGGCAATGGAAAAAGAACAGTTTTGTTGATTTTCAATCCAGGGTCTGTGAATCTTTGAGACTCTGAATTACCTTGGAATGCTGTGCAAAAGCATATAAAAATGTGTTCCTGTGGTCAGAAAGGTTAACTCTGTTGTATAAAGATGTGCACCTCTCTCAGACAGAGCTGGAGATCTGCAAATTGAGAAAGACTGAGAAACACCCTTAGCTCTACAAAGGAAACCATCCTGTGTTGTGCTGTCTGGTGTTGTTTTGACCTCACTCTGGAAATGTATTAGAAACTTTTATAAAAGCAACTAACATCACAATGGAGTTGTATTCTGAAAGAGAGTTTAGTTTGTTAAGGAAAATAAGAACTCATGGTGAGGAAGGGAATTATTTTAGCTGTTTATTTCAGGTAGAAGAGGCCTTAAGGTGCACAGTTGAGTAGGTGGGGTTTTAGTGTGTGCTCATTTATCATTTCATGGGGCTACCTTTTCTCTCTTAAATATTTATTACTTAGTCCAAAAAAAGTAATAATAGTCATGCTGTAACATTTCTCTGGCTGTGTTCCCTCTGCAGGGTAATTACTTGTGATGAGTGCTTGGGGGCACACTGATCCACTGAGCTGGAATCTCTTTGGCTGGAGAGAAAATGATTAAGATGTTTTGTACCTGTTTGAATTCCAGACCCAGAGCTATTGTGGAAATATTTCGTTGACAGAAATACTGTAATAGAATTTCAAGTCTCAAACCCTTTAATTACAAGATTAACCCCTTCCAAGCTAGCAAAAATAACTGTCATTTCCAGTTGCTTGTACACTCATTCATTTATTCACTTAGCTAACTAGAGCCAGGTACAGCATTTCCAGTAAAGCTAAAGTTGTAATATTCTTTCTCTGTGGTTATAGACCCTTTGAAAATGTACAGTGTAGGCTGGGAGTGATTCAGCTAGCTCAAATACTTATACACAAAATGTTCTGTGTATGCAAAGCCCATATATCAAAAAGGAGTGCACTACTTCTTATCAGGTATATTTTCCAAGAGGTCAAAGTGGGACACAGAGGAAGAAAATGAAGGAATTCTGAACATCTCCAACATGTGACAGGTGAGTCCCCTTTTGGTCTCTTGTCTGACAAGGTCTGCAGGAACTCTTTCATGTTCATTGATGCTTCTTTTTGAGCCCTCAGGCAAGACTACGATTAATGGGTGAAAATTAGAAATTTAAAGTCTTTGTATGAACTAGTATACTCCAGAGATAAAGATGGGAAATATTACCAAAGTCTCTCACATTTCTGTTCACAGTGACCTGAATAATGAATATACTGAATTTGCCATACATTGTCTGGAAAGCCTAATTGCTGTTTTTCACACTTCACATCTCTAGGCTACCCAGTTATGTGGGGGTAAGTTAACATTTTACTCCCACTAAGGGTAATAATAATATTTTCACATATTTTTGTCATCATGTGTAGATGTGTCTGTGTTTTAATGACTGAGTACTCTGGTGATACTAATGAGCTGGCTTATCTTTCTTTTAGAACAACCAGGCCACCATTACTCAGGTGTAAGCTCAGAATGACTTACACAAATTCATCTGTTAAAAAAAGTCCTTATTCTTCCCAGTTCTTCATTTGTTCATCATGGCAGTGTACATGTGACATAGTTGAGATATTGCCTAGTAGGTGCAGAATAATATCTGCCTGAACCATCTATAATTGCTTGTTGTCTCACAATTTCAAAGAAGTAGCTCATCTGAATGATAAGCTTTTCTTTCACCACTTAAAGCAGTGGTAGGAAAATAAGCAACACATGTGCTCGGTATCATTATCTTGAATAATAGGGTAAAAATTTCAACACTGAAAAAAATGTCTTCAGGATAATTTTTACCCTCTTCAAGTATTAACAGGGTTGCAAACTATTCATTGTTGTGTGCTTTGACACTGTATACCTCGCCAGTGTATAGAAATACCATAAGCAGTTTTCAATGAAAATAGTTAAAAGTACCCAAATGCTCCAAGACACAGTGTAATGGCACTACTCTGAAGAGCAGCATCTCATGGCTGTAACAGAATAATGAATAGGATTAGGTGGATCAATAAAAAATTTTGAGCATGAATCCTGGTCACATTCAGTCCTGAACTCATATTTCATTGATGATCAAATGGAGGTATAGTATGAAAAGTCTTGAATATACTGTGGAAAATTGCTACCTTATCAGAGATGACTGGGGCAAGCAAGTCTAGCCCTTTCTTTCTGATCAGTCCTTGAGTCAGTCAATTCATGCAGTTACTGTGGAAGAAATCAGGCCTTCTGAGGAGTTCCCAGCATTATATGCAAGAAGGGTCACTGAGGTATGTGGGACGCCCAAGTTCAGGCTCTTGGGAGAGTGGGAACCTGACTGAGTTATGGCTGTTTTACATCTGATGGGGAACCTGCTGCACTTAGTTTCCTTTTGGATCTGCACTTGACTAGGTGCGGGGGCTTTATATCTGCCATGAACACTAACTGCATGCGGGTCCTCTTCACACTGCAATGAAAAGTGTCTGCCAGGGTCTTATACTGTAACAAGTGTTGCAGTATAACAGTGCAGAACTAATCTCGGCAAACATCTCAGGGCTGAGTATTTGTTGTTTTGCTGAGGTCATAGGTAAGGTTTTGTGGTGTTCTGTGAGGGAGAATAATGTGTTGTGTGTAGTGTGTTTCATTATCAGCTGGAAGCAGAAGAAAATTCCTTCTGGAGACTCAGAAGCTGTTGCTGTGTGGAAACATGCTGTGTGAACAACGGGCTGTGACTAACACATTAACTTGACATCTTCCTGCTATTGGGGTAAGATATCTATGAGAAATATATATTTTTTTTAAAGAATAACCACTTCATTTTTGATAAATTTCAAAACTAATAGGTGTTATACTACCAGATTGGTTGAACTTTTGTATTTCTGGTCATAGGGATGGTTTTATTCTGATCCACTGTTACCATTTTTGTTTTACCATTTTTTGCTTCAAACATTTCTAGAAATTTTATACGAAGACAAAGTTCATGTCTCAAATAACATATAATGCTGGGGCACAAGCTGAAGCAATGAAGTATAGTACACAGTAGAAGGTGATGGCAGAAGAAAACTGGAGGGTAATTACAGTAAAAACAAGCAGTTGTTTAAGCTGGCTGTTTGCACAATGTGGTGATCTTGAACCATCTGGAAATTTGTTTTAATAAACAAATAACATCTGTTTCTCTTAATTGCTGCATAACCTTACTTTTAGTAGTGTTAAGGAAACTTCAGATGTATTCCTCAACAAGTAGTTTCCTGATTTCTCCAAGGCACTCATCAGAAGTGAATGTAGAAGTAGCAGGTGGAGGAGCAATAGGCATACTGACTTATTTCTGGAGAACATCTTTGATGACATTCAGATACGAGTGCAAATATACTCAACTTGAAACAGTTTCTGAAGGCATATAGCTACATACTGATCAGCATAATTTGATAAAGTTATTTGAAATGCAGCATGAGCATGAGCGACAAATATCCCATTGCTCTTAGCATAACTAGATGGTGTGTGATGAAGAGGCATGATTTTGTTATTAGTTTTGCTACCTTAGCTAAGGTCTTCAGACTCATAACTTTGAAACTTGTATTTCGGGCACTGTTTTTGGTTGCGTGAAAATAGATTGACTGGAATGTTAAGTGAAAATGCAGTTATCTTTAACTGGAGAAAATCTGTTTCAGTGACTTTCCTCTTTTGCTTCATGGATCTTCTTTAGCTGCACTGTGGATTGGTCATTGTCCCACTAAATGACACAGCCCAAAGCTGTGTTTCCAACAGGGTCTGAAGCACCAAGGATCCCTTCTTGTTGGTTTCATGAAGTTGATGCTTGCGAAAACATTTTGACAGAAAGTTAATTATTGACAGGCAATACGTCATCAAATCTACCAGGGATTACTGCTGGATGAAATTGCATGTGTTACTTATTGACGTTTGAGAAGAGTGCTTGACAGCAGAAAGCAAAAAGGAATTTAAAAAATTTTAGTTTATCTAACCCATCCGGAAAGATTCACAGAAAAAGTTCAAATTGTTTCAAGGGTACTATTTATAATATATTTGGATACTTGACGATAGATTATTAAAGCTTTCTATTTTGAAATGGAAAATAAATTGATCTTAATGTTCTGGGTCAAATTTTGTATGCAAAATCCCGACTGATCACTCTGGAGAATTAAATTCACATTCACCTCTGTGCCTTCATGTACGAATGTAACAATTACATCATGCTCTCTTGTATAACTAGCAAGTTTAATGCACCTTAAATATGCACTCTCATGCCAACAGGTCCTTCAGCAAATGCAGCTTGCACATTTTAAAAATCAAAAGCAATTTGTTTAAATGACCTGTAACCTAACATGGTTCATGCTGATAGAAATCACTAAGTCTGTTCTTCAGACAGCTCACTGAAGTTCATTTTAGGAAACCACGCTTTGAGAAGAGTGCTTTAGTGTGACTCATAATAGAGAGCAGTGTGAAGATGTTTAACACTGTGTAGTTATTACATGTGCTTTCCACTAAGTGTGTTTATGTTGAAACATTTTTCAAGTATTTTGTTTTTGCTTAAGCAACTGACCAAATATTATACAATATTGGCACATGAAATATTCTATAACAATCTTTAAGTAGCTGGGAGAAGTCTCACAATTCCTGGCCCTTGCTCTCATGGGGGGACTTCAGCTTACCAGATATCTTCTCAAAAGACAACACAGTAGAGAGAAAACAGTCCAGGAGGTTCCTGGAGTATGTGGAAGAGAACTTCCTGACACATCTGGTGAGCAAGCCAAGGTGTCCTGCTGAACCTGCTGTTTGTGAACAGAGAAGGACTGGTGGGTGATGTGATGATCAGAGGTTGTCTTGGCTATAGTGCACATTGCCCTTCTCTGGACATGCTGCAGCACCTCAATGTCTTTCTTGAACTGAGGGGCCCAGAACTGGACACAGAACTCGAACTGTGCCCTCACCAGTGCCGAGTACAAGGGGACCATCACTCCTGTGGTCCTGCTGGCCACACGATTTCTGATACAAGCCAGGATACCATCAGCCTTCTTGGCCTCCTGGGCACACTGCTGGCTCATGTGCAGCCAGCTGCTGACCAACACCCCCAAGTCCTTTTCTGCCAGGTGGCTTTCCAGACACCCTTCCCTGAGCCTGCAGCACTGCATGGGGTTGTTGTGACCCAAGTGAAGGACGTAATTGGACTTGTTGGACCTCACAGAGTTGGCCTGAGCCCATTGATCCAGCCTGTCCAAATCCCTTCCTACCCTCCAGCAGGTTAACACTCGCTCCCAATTCAGTGTAATCTGAGAAGTGACTGAGAGCGCCCTCAATCTGTTGTCCCGATCGTTGATAAAGGTATTAAACAGACCTGGAAGGAGATGGTCTGGCAAAATAATTACCATTATATATATAAGGAAAGTACTACAAATATACAAATATTTACTATAATGACCTTGCTGGGATATCAAGGCAAAGTCTATGCTCTGCAGGTAACATATGTCACTTTTCTGAATAAGACCATTTCCTTGGAAAGAGAAACTTCAGATGGCTTGCAAGTTGCTGAACTGGAAACTGGTGCTGACTGCTGAGCCCTGGTAAATCTCCATAGTTCTTGAGTGAAAAGACACAGAAGAAATTTAGAAATGGCATAATAATTCCTGCTTGGAGAAACCAGGACTAGAGCGAGGAAAGCTTTGTGGCCTGTTTAATCAAGTAGTAATACCTCTCAGCTACTGCAGTTTTTCCTCTGAGGGGAAAGCACTAGAATTCTGGCTAAGGGGGAGGAAATGTGTGAAACTGAGGGCCAGGGTAGGGGAGAGGGTGATTATGTTTTTGTGATGGCTTCCTGCCCATTTCTCCTCTTCAGCATGAAGGTAGGGAAAAGCCACACTGATATGTGGGCAGTGTAAGTGTGCGTCTGGGCAGAGAGAGTGCAGCCACATGGTAGAAAAAGGTGACATTCAATCACACTGTTACATTCAGTAGTTTTTGTGTTTCCCCAATAGCTCAAACTAAAGCTATCCAAAATTATTCTGCTGGAAATCCCTTAAAACAGCTCCAAACCTATTTAACAGCCTATGTCAATTTATTGGGGAGAACTACCCCATCCCTATAAGGGTTTCAATAAAAGAGAGTTAATAGATGTTACAAGGTATAGAATTTATATTTTTCACAAAATCATTTAGTGCTCTCATTTAGCATTAAATATTTTAAATTCCTAAGATGTGTCTTAATTTTTTTTTTTTCCCCCAAGTACAAGGAAGGTCTAAGCATCAGATTACTTAGTTGAAGATAACATCTGAAATAAACTGTACTACTAGGAATAAAGGCCCAATTTTATTCTCGCTGGACATTTTTCTTATGGATTTTCAAATGTTTTTGTTAGCAGAATTTAATTTCAATTCACTTCTCCCCTCATGGGAAATATATTAAAAACATTATAAAGTGGGAAGAGAGTGAAGAATTTTTTTCATTCAGTAATGCAATGTGATTATCAAACAAGACATAGTGAAGAAAAGGGAGAAAATAAATATATCTGGAGTGATCATTTTACTTCTTTAGGCACAAGTTTTCAGGTTAGATACCAAATGAATGAAAAACATTTCACTGTGCCTAGGATAGATTTAGTTTTAAGCTGAGCTATGAAGCTGCTTTAAAGTTCAGTTCCCTCAAATCTGCAAATAACATGAAGAGGGCCAGGACTTCTTATGTGGATTTTAATGCTCTTTTTCCCACTGTATTTTTAAATTATTTTTATTTTCTAATCTGTCTATCTATCTATCTTTGAACAAGCTTACATGCCTGGTGACTGATACAGATTCATAGAATTTAGCTTCATAGTGTTTGAGAGGGACTTATCTAGTCTCCTGAATATCACAGACTGTGATGCTGTGTTAAGACCCATAGTTTCACTCAAACTTTTATTTCAGCCTAGTATCTAGTTGTGAGTTGAAAATCCGAATATGGTGAGAATCTACCATTCTCCTTTGTAGTCTGATCCACTCTGTTCACTCTCACTGTTAAAAATGTGTACTTAATTTCTAATTTGAATTGTCTGGCTTCTGCTTCCAGCCAATAGGTTGTTGTTATATATTTCTCTGCTAGATTAAAGTCCCCTTTCATATCCAGTATTTTTTTCTCATGAAAGCATTTATACTCCTTAATTTAGTCACGTCTCAGTCCTCTTTTATGATAAGATAAACAGTCTAAGCTCAAAGAAATGCATTTTCTCCCTTCCTTAAATGTTTTTTGTGTTTCCCTTCACCTCACAGACTACTTTCAAAAGATCCCTTTTTAAAATGTGGACACTGAAGGTCTATGATGTGCAGTGAAGTTCACCTGTGGATGCAGTTTCAGAAAGCCTAAAGTTATGTTTCTGCTTCGACTTGTCTGCTCCTTAATTATCCTCCATTCTTTACAAAGAAACTTAAGGAGACAGGTGAGGTATCCCCAGGACTGAAGTTAGTTTTTGTGATTACTTCCCTCCACTCCTCTACTGCTGGCCTTCCTTTACTTTTCACCACTACATCTCTCTAGGCACTAGGTTCCTTGGCCTCCAAAGTCCTTCATGGGCATCAAGTTTAAGATACAGACTTAAACTTTAGAGATACTAGATAGTATTGCTAATTCAGAGCTGTCAGCCTGGACATGGAGATGGAAAGAAAGAACTAGTACCCTACTTTTTTCCAGGATAGAGTTGATTTTGTTCCTAGTTAGCTGATGCAGTGCTGTGTTTTGGATTTAGGATGAGAATAATGTTGATAACACATTGATGTTTTGGCTGTTGCTGAGCAGGGTTTACTCCGATTCAAGGACTTTTCAACCTCTCCTGCTGCTCTGCCTGTGAAGAGGCTGTGAAGAGCTGCACAAGGAGCTGGGAGGGGACATGACTGGTACAGCTGACCCCAACTGACACAAGGGATATTCCATACCATATTCAGCACCATGTGGAACAACAAAACTAAGGGGAATTGGCCAGTGAGGTGGGGTAGCCGCTGCTCAGGGATGGGATGCGCACTGGTCGGTGGGTAGTAAGCAATTGCACTGCCCATTGCTTGCTTTGTATATTCTTCTATTAATAATATTATTTTCCCTTCCCTTTTCAGTCCTCTTAAACTGTCTTTATCTCAGGTCACAAGATTTACCTTTTATTTTTCTGGTTCTATTTGACATCCCACTAGAGGGGAGTGAGAGAATGGCTGTGTGGTGTTTATCTGCTGGCTGGGGTTAAACCACAACAGTCCTTTTTGGTGCCCAACACGGGGAACAAAAGGTTGAGATAACAACAGATCTGACCAGAGTGTGTTAAAAAAATTTGTTTATACACATTCATTATATTAGGTTAATAGGCACTGACCACAGTGTTGATTTATTTGCTCCCAGAGGAGTTCTTGTTCTCAGGGTCGTGTTATGTAAGACCTTACTTGCTGTATGTGTACTCTGTTGTGCTGTTTAGCATCTCTGGGAGCTGGATTAAGGGTATCATTTTGCTGTAGTGTAAACTGGCTTATGATATGATAAAGTTACTGGTTGTTGGACTAATCTGGTATTTATACTCAGCATTGCTGTCATCTCTGTGCTTTGGGTACCATCTCTCAGAAACTATTAATAATTACAGTTTTCACCTTTTCTCCTCAAAGAGCCTATCGGTAGGGAAGATGAGGAAACAACCCCCTGCTACTTCACCTTCCCCTTCTCCAGCTAACTACAATAGCTCTTGAGAATTTTGAATCCTTAGGACATTCAAACAAGCATGTTCCTACCGCTATCTCCTGAATGCCTTTCAGGTCTTGTTTAAGGCTAAACATCTATTTAAGAATACCACCCAGACATCTGTCCCGAGGCTGGATAGTTATGAGTGGCAGGGTGTGTGGGATAGTATGGGCAAGTAAATGCAAAAGTGAGCTTGTTTAGTAAGGGAAGAAACTGCTACTAAGAAGGGGAAGGAGGAAGAAGTAGATAAGGCAGGATACTCCAAAGCAGTGCCATCACGAGAACAGGAGGAGGAAGTGGCAGAACTCATAAACAAGGCAGTAACCTGATCCCTATCCCTGAGGGAGCTGTGAGATATGTGAAAAGATTTCAGCTTCATCTCAGTGAGCACATTGTCACCTGGTTGCTCTGATGCCAGGATAACAGGCCCAGTGGTCTGGAATTAGAGGGTAGGAAAGCCAAGAAGCTGGGATTCCTTTCTAGGGAAGGCACTGACAAAGTGATTGGAAAAGGGACACAAACCCTCAGCCTCTGGGGGTGACTCCTGTCAGGCACTGAGTGAATGTATCCCTTCAAGGAAGATGTTATGTCGTCCAGGCAAATGGATCACCATCAAGAAAGGTATCCAGTACCTGAGGGAATTAGCCATGCTGGAAGTGATTTATGATGACCTAGACAATGAGCAATTATCCAAAGATCCAGATGAAGTCAAGTGTACATAACCCATGTGGCAGAAGTTTTTATGGAGCTCACCATTGTTACACACCACCTCATTGGCAGTAATGATCTGGAAAGATGGAGAGGAACAGTGGATAAGTTGGCTAACTAACTCCAGCAAATTGAAGAAAATCTCTCTTCCTCCCCATGACTCTGTGTCTCATCTGTGCAGAAAGTGTCCCAAGAGTTCCAGGAGTTCAGAGAGGATATGCCCTAGTCCCCACCTTTATGGATCAGTATCTCAGCTCTTAGGAGTTAGCATTCCTCTACTCAAGAGAAAGAAATAGTGGTTACACACTACGGACCATTCTGTGGTTTTATCTGAGTGACCACAGAGAGGACATGAGGAAGTAGGATGGAAAATCTACCTCGATCCCCTCATGAGTGTCTGATTTGCAGGAAAATAAAGAAACAAAACCAAACAAAACAGGGTTCTTCAGGAAAATTTCTGCTTCAGTTTCAAGAGGGCAGTTTCCCAAACAGAGTAGAAGGGCTGATCTTACTCCTGGTCTTGATAAAGGGAGTTCTGTTCTTTACTTACAAGAAGGGAGGAATGAATACTATGACCAGGACTAGAGGGAACCTGCCTCCAGCCAGTTGGAGGAAGGGGACAATGGGGCTTACGGGACTGTGTGGTTTTCATGGCCTGGTACATCGTATAAGGCTCTAGTGGACACTGGTGCACAGTGTACCCTAATGTCACCAAGGTATCAAGGGGCAGACGAGGGGTCCCAACAGTTGTGTTAATGATTTGCAGACTCCTCAGTTTCTTACTTATTTCACGGACTTCTTCCACTGATGGGGAAAAAACCTTGAAATTAATTAATTAACTTGACGTTGCTGAGTGACTGATAACAAGGATAGGCATAAGCCTGCAGTGATTGTTTGAGTGAACATTCCCACAGGACAAATGCCTTTCTCACTTACATTAAGGCAGCTCTTTGATTTAAGTGGAATTCTGGTGATATATATGAGATGTATGAGATTTGGTCCATTGATTTTTTAGTGAGGTTAACAATTACCTGAACAAATTTTAAATTGAGTTTTGAAGCTACATATTTTTACTAAGTTGGGAAGTCCCTTTAATAGATCCTGCCACTGAGTTGCAGAGAAATAGGACTTCCAAATACAAAGAAGCGCAGGTTCTATGGAATGCCCCTAAACATGCCCCTAAAAGCTTCTCACTACTGTGTAAATTACCCTTACATACATTTAAAAATCTTGGGATAAGGACTAAATATACCTAGGACAACAGCCAAATATAAGTAACTATATACTGTATGCTTCTGGTTTTCTTATACTTAATAAAAAAGTGAAAAAATATGAGTAAATTGCCTGCTAAAGGCCAGATTAACCCTAGTTATGTGAACATGTATTGAATTTCCCCAAAGAAAGAAACAGAAAAATAAACATGTCTTATATCTTGTCATGACTGGTGCAAAAAATTTCTAAACTGTGTGTAAAGTATATGAACTAAATCCATTAAAGGACTGGTTTACTCTAATAAAGCCTGAACCAAAAACACTGAACAAGGAGTATCTCAGAGTTAACTAGAAGGGAGTACTGCAGAAAGATGCATATTCGTGTTATACCCTCCTCTAAAGCCAGGTATTTATCTGCAGTGTTGAGACGAGGTATCTCCAACCATCTGGGAATTGTCCACAAATGCAGCAGATGGGTATATGTAACAGATACATTCCTGAACAAATGGACCAAGATCCACTGTTCTTTAAAATATTATTGATACTGTCTTCCTAGTTAAAACACTCACTCTGGGCTTGGTTCTTAGCTCCATGACCTGCTTAAGTATTTTTATTAGCAAATCACTCAGTAAAATTAGTAAAAATATCAAATAAACAGGAAGAGATACATATTCCCTAAACACCCAAGTACTCTTCCCACTGTAAATGGGATGGCTGGTGCTATGCTATCAGCTGCACTGGCTTCAGAGCGTTTGCACCAATGGAGAAGTCCTGCCTCTAGCATGGTTCAGCAATGCAAGTACTGAAATGCTTTGTAAAATGAAAGTGTAGGGGAGAATCATAGCTTGCCTATGTGGGGAAGAAACAGGATAGGAGTTGTGTTGCTAGTTTGCTAGAGGTTGTATGGCAGCTCTTAATTAATGGAGCAGATTTTAGTAGCTCTCTGCCTTATAAAGACATGATTTAGACAGGAGTATGGGCTAGAATTCAGGTCTCTGGTGTGGGAGGATAGCTTGCAGATGGCAGGTGCTGGCACACGGTATAGTCAGTCCGTTGTGATGACCCAAAGACAGAGCTGGGCACAGGCTACTAAATCCTCCACACACTGAAAATAAATGGGTGTGTAATTACAGAGCTGGTGTTCCAGACAGTTGAGTGGTCTTTTCTTTCTGGGTGATGAATATAAGGTCTATATTAATTTAGAAACTTATCTTCTGTTTATTTTTGTAATAAATGCATATTTTTGTATGTTCTTAGCTCTGACATCTCTGTTTTGTCCCATGAAGAGTCTAATGGTACAGAACAAATTGCTGGAGTACAGTGAGTTTGTTTTTCTTCTCACATTCCTAGTTTTTGCTATACGTAGTTGAAAATCAACAGAAGGACATGCAATTTGCTAAAATCAATATAATTAGAGAAAAAAATTGATGTACTGAAAAGACCACAATTCAGAGACCTGCTGGGCATGATTGAAATGCTTAATGAGCTGCTGAGCTGTAGTACATGTGGGTCTGTCATGCTGTGGGACCTGGGTACCTCTGATGGAAACATTGCCACGATCCTGCCACCCCTAAACACTTCTAAGCACTATTTCACATCAGCAGCTGTATTAGGATGAATCTGTATCATGCCTGCTGTCATTCCAGGAAGCTGTTCATGCTGAGAAACTTTACACCAGAATGTCATATACCTAATTTCTTCAAGTTATTAACATTTAGGGCTGCTGCTGAGTATGCAGCACTGTAGTTGAACTCCTCTGTGAAAAGAGAATTTTTCTTTTCAACAGATTAATTCTATTAAGAGTTGTCTGTTAAAAATACTATGACTTTCCATTTATCAATGACTACCTAGGGTCCTATAAGTGAGCTCTGGGCTTTGTTCTTTCAGAATTATACTGTGCAGCCAGGGCTGGAGTCTTAAGCATTAAGTTTATTCCCTCTTTTTTCTATTTCCCTCTCCTGACCCAGATCTGCCATGAAACAGGGAATTTGGATGATTTGATTGAGACCTCTGCTCTTCCTCTGACCTAGCCCACAAGACTCAGCAAGGTGGATCCTATGATGGTTGTATCCACACCTCTCTGCAGCAGCTCAGCCTCTTTCTCCATGCTGTGTTTGTGAAGGACAGGAATGATGGTGTGAGGCTGAAATGGAGTAAACAAGTCTTCTGCTGTGACTTCAGCATGGAATGCTTCATTAAGAGGCCCAACCTTTCCTACAACCCAGGACCTGCTCTCTTCTGCCCTCTGTATCTTCACGTGATGTCTCAGTGTGGAAGAGACCAGGACACTTCATTGCAACTGTGTGAGCTACAGGGAATCTGCAGGACAACATAGGCTGGGCTGAATCCTTGGGTACATCTCACAGTTCTGTGTGGCAGCTGACAGATCTATAGCATGGGAAAAGTACCACCACTCCCTATACTATTAAACTTAAAATCAGACAAATGTTTTGCTTGGACTGTGGTGCTCTGGATGCAATTTGCTCTCTGACATTTTGCTTCTGAGGTTATGAATACTTAGGAAATGGAAGATTTCTGCATAGCAAAACAAACAGAAAGAAAGGCTCAATATTTAGCTTTCCTGCTAAATTTAATTTTCAATAAGAGTGATCCTGTAATGGAAATTTCTTCATCCTTCTTTTTGAAAAACAACAACTTATGCTCTGTCACTTATGCCTGCTGCCAATAGCAGTGTATGTGCAGTAGTTAAGGGTTCATCTTCTCAAAAAAGCAACGAGAACAGCCTACTCCCCATGGAAGGCAAGTCAGAAGCTAGAGTGATAGCAAGGTGGTAGGACAGTGGGACAGTCCCACCATGCCTGAGAACAGGAGAGGTCTGGTGGTGGTAACCAGGGACTGTAGCAGTGCAGATTAGGATGAGGGCCTGGAACAGGCATACTCCAGCGTGGCTCAGTCCAGAACCAAGGGCAATGGCTCCAGCTTAAATGCATGAGTAAAGCAGAGGGAGTTCCTGACAAGGTTTTTAATGTCTCTATTGCACAGCTTTTGTGCCAGCAAAATTGCGGCTTAGACACACACCATATCAGGGCTGGCCAGCAGCACGGGCAGCAAGCCCCTGGGTGGGGGCAGAGTTGAGGCTGGAGCTGCACTCAGGACACAGACTGAACTGACCTGCAGGAGAGGAAGGCCATGTCTTCTGTAGGATGTTGTCAAATGGACAATGTATACTCTTTTCAAGAGGACTGCTGTGTACTTGAGGCCCAGTGACAATCAGGATTTCAGCAAATATATACTACAATCTTGTCATGATGTGTTTTGCAGGGTAAACGTGAGATGGAAACAACATTACCATCTGTGTTTCAAAAATAAAACAAAAAAATCCCCCCACAACTGAAAAAGGGGTAGTCTGCATAAAACAAATGTTTTGCAGAAAGACATAACGTATTTCTCTTCCACTCTGGAGAGGTTTCTGAGCATTATTATCATTTTGTGATGCTATGCTACAATTAATCAGCCTTTTTAGTGATGCTGTAATAAACTCAGAGGTTTAGATTTTCAGCTTGTGTAAATCAATATGAGTCCATTGATTTCAATGGAACTGTGCCAGGTGAATATCTGGACATCAAGTGGAGCTTGTACAGAGATGTTTAATAAAGCAAGAGACCTGTGTTTTCACAGTAGATAAATGACTTGCCGAGTGATGCTGCAGTCTCTTGTGGCACCAACCCTCCAAGAAGTTTTATTTTAATCACTCTCATAAAGTTCCCCTAACTGCAACAATAATGCTAAGTGCCTGACACAAAGCAAAGGAAATCAGATTTCTGGATAACTACTGGAATGAAATGTTTCTCCCGGGTTGCTGTTAGGTGTTTTTTTTGTTTGGTTGCACCTTTTTTTTCATTTTGTTTCTTTTTTTTTTTTTCCCTGCCCTAGGATTTTTATTCTATTATTTCCCTCCTTCTAGTAGCACTGAATGTCCTTGTGCTTAAAAACCCAACTTCTTCAGTCCTCATGCACACAGACCTCCAGGTGCTCACTGTAAGTAAGGCCAGTAATATAAATTGTCATTAATCTAGTTTTTCTATCTAGAACTGTCTCAAATCTTCGTTCGTGAAGCCTAGCCGTAATGATCTAGAACTGTGGCATAAAACAAAGGTCTTAAGACCAACTGCCCCATTTATCACATTCATAATCCTGCTTCATGTTCACCTGCTAAAAACAGATGCAACCCCACAATAAACGCAAAGGAACCAACGAAGTACTCAAAAGTTGTTTAAATGGAGTTAGTTTGGGATAGTGCAGCACACTAGTGTTTATGAAATTTTCTGTGAGAAACTCTCATTTAAACCCCATCTGATGATTCTAAACCAATAAATTTAGCAGCAAAAAATAGTATTACTAAAACACATGAATATTGCATAAAATGCCTTCTCAGCTCTGAAATATCAAATCTGTTTACCTCTCAGTGAATCAATAGGGGCTGCAGCTATGGTTTACTTGCAAGTGCGTTTCAAAGTTGTATTCAGGTGTTGCATAGTGCTGTCATAGCAGTAATGTTGTCTTGGAGAGCATAGTAGGGTTCTTGATCCTACTGTCTAAGATTGTTCTACAAACTGCTTCTGTAATAGACAAAATCACAGTCCCAAGGCACAATTTGAGCACTGATGCATCATTATCCCTAATTTTCGTGCCACAATTGTGGCCTGTGGCAGTTTGTTCTGTTCTAGACAATGCTTGGCCATGGTTTGGGAGATTGCATGGGCCATACAAACAGATGTGGCATTGTGCCATTTGCTTTCAGGCCCAGAGAACAGGCTGTATCCCAAAGAGTAAACATGGCTGCAGTCTCCTGGTCTATGTTTGACTCACAAACTGAGTTGAGTGCAGCTTCCTTCATGCCAGGCGAACTCTCTTTGTTCTGTCTCACCTTGCTATCAAAAGTTCACTGCCTTTCCCTTACCTCATCACCATTAAAATTCCCATTCTGGACTGCTGTTCTTCTCAGGTCCTGTAACTAGTAAAAGCATAAATCTCAGGGGTGTTGGTAGGCATCTTCCCTTTTCTAAGCATGTTGCTACAAGCTTCTCAGTGTGTTGCCACTATTTCCAATCCCTTCCCTCCCTGGCAATGCACTACTACATTAAGGTTGTAGGACTCAAGCCATCATCACTTTGGTGGGCAAATAGGGCAATGGGTTTTTGAAATTGTGATGAAAACTGTTGAAGAACAGCACAGCAACAGCTCCCTGCCTGTGATCGCTGCTTCTAGGTCCACATTCAGTTTCTCTTTTGTTTTTCTAAAGCAAAAAAAAAGAAAAGATTTTCATGTAATTTTTGCATTATGCTTATTTCTATCACTGTTCTCTTTTGGCCACTCCTCAGCTCCATCCGGTAGGCCATCAGTGTGACACGACCCATTCCTAAAAGTGAAGATTTCAACATTCAGGCCTATGCCAACTGCCCTTTCTTAGGAGCTCCCAGACATGTAAATACACCAAGGGGCTTTTTGGTGGATGTGTCAGAAGTTCAAAAACAGCCAGTGAAGGTTTTGTATCTCTGAGATGGCTGCTGATGGTAGCATGAAATACTTCATAATTGTAACATGGTTGCAGATGTTAACAGTAATCCCCATGTATTAATTTACCTCAGATTTTTATGTGCTATTTAGCACAAGAGGAATTTTTTGTGTGCTCCCAAAGAGAGGTTCCATATGGGACCTTGAGTCCAAGATTTCTCCTCTACATCATGACCTTGACATGGCTCATTTCCTGTAGCCAGATTTACTTAGATGAAAGGCTGGACTTCTGTGTAGGTTGACAGCATGCTCCAGGTTTCATTAAATCAAAACGGTACAAAGTGACTCAGTTCCCTTTTTAGTGGTAGCTAAAAGAATCCAGCCTGCTGTAGTCTCCAACTCTCTTTTGTCACACATACTGAAAACCCATAAGGTATATTCGAATCTACTTTGGAAATATAGCCAGCTTCTGGCCTCATCCCTGGGCTTTCTACTGTGTATTTGCTCCGAACACTGTAATGGTTTAGTTGATTTTTAAGCTGAAAAAGCCAGCAAAGAGGGAAAATTACAGACTATGTTTATTTAACAATTGATTCAGCCAAAAGCTCTAAATATTTACTGATTTATACCTTTTCCTTAGTATCAGAATAGTTTTCAGCTGTGGAAGGAGAAAAATGCTTTATTAACTTTAGAAAATATTCATAGTATCCTGCAGTAAAAACCTAAATGGTGCCTGCAAGCACTGGACACAGCACGTACTTTGTTATGTGAAACGAGTGAACCAGATAGAGTGAGACTGGTAAACCTCAAATAAATTATTCAAAGCTTTGAAATAACTCCCGTTCCATTACATATTTTTCTTGCTTTTAACTTTTAAAGGAAATCTTCTGTTCTTAGTAACATTAGCACTCATTTAGGACGATTTGTATTGAACTAACAGCTACCCCTTTCAAGTGAAATACCTAATTGTGTTTCTGTCATACAATTAGGTTACAAACCTGGCTAAAAATGCAGTATGTGAAACCAAGCCTAAGTGAAAATGTGCTTGGTCAGGAAAACTGTATGCTGCCAAAATAGAGTACTGTACCCATTTAAAGTTTCTTTCTTCTGGTGAAGGTAAGCTTTGTCTTTAGGAGTTATAAACACCTCAGATTTTTTTTCTATTAGCTCTAAATTCAAGGCCAGATTGATAGTAAATTTAATGGGATAGGTGTGATTAGTTAGATCAATAGGAGTTTATCAATGTGAATATGTTCTTACAAACTGCACCACCAGGACTTGATACTTTTCTCAGCAAAATGTGCTTCACGCTTTCATACATAGATGGCCATCTTATATGTCTTAGATTGCTGATATTCAGAACACACTTTGCATGAAGACATATTCCTTTGTGCAGTGATACTGTAGTGAGGTATCACTGTCCACGTTACTAGTGAACCAGTGTTAGATTCACCAGTCTCACAAAGAACATATAATTTCTGAGGCAGCTAAAAGCTGCTTCTGTTCCTGGATTCAATGACTCTGGTTGCCCTTTACAAATTTTGTATTGATAGAAACTGCGTCTTTCCTGTCAGCTATTTATGGGCTAGCCTTATCAGAGACTTACTCCAGCAAACTGTATGAATAGCAGTGAATTTTAAAGAGGACAAAGACCACATTACAAACTCTCCTCCTACTGATTTCACAAAAAAAAAAAAAAAATCTACTGTAAATAAGGAACTTAAACTTTTTATGTGGGCCTAAGTATCTGGGTCTACTTATCTGCTGATAATGGTGTTGCTTTTATACAGTAACCTGTACAATAATTTATAAACTGTACATAGCTCAACCAGCTTAATTCAAAGACCAAGACGATGCAGGAAGAAAACAGAGGCCTCTGTTCAGGATCAGAAGCAGATAAAAGTGTGGTGATGCAATTCGCCTTTACGCATATTCCTCTGGAGATCATTTCTGGAAGGGAGAGGAGTAGGTGACAACATGGTTCAGTTATGGCTAAGAGAGTAGGAAAATAGTTTCGTGCCTGTGATGAGAATTAAGTCATGATTATCCTTAGAAAAGGATGTGACACTGACACTGGTCATGCTTTAAAGAAGGAAGTAAAGCAGAGGATGCAACTACTTTGAGGACACCTCGGAACTTGAGCAGATCTCACAGTGTGTGAGCATGTATTCTCTGGTATATTAGAGCCTTTCTGTGGTATGATGGCTCTAGCACAGTCTTTTAAAGTCATTTTTAACAAGCACCAACAACTAGAGCTGCATCAAAGAGATGCATCAAAGAAAAACGACATGAAAGCTCAACCCAGTGGAACTACGAAGGACATAAAGAATGAGTATAGAACTACTACAGCACTATGCCAAATGAGGTACACAGGGGCATATATATATCTACAGAGAAGTATGCACAGTGTGAGCTAAATGCATATTCTGCAATTTTCACCAAGAAAAACAAACAAATATCAGGAAATTTTTAGAAAAAAGGCTTTTATTTTTTTTTTTTTTTTTTTGTCTCAACTAGAACACTTTGGTTAAAGGCTGCCCACCAGGTTTACGACATTTTATAGTTCAGCTGACTGCATGCTTTTTCTGAGTAAAGGTGAGGACTCTGAAAATAGAAAAAGCAAATTCAGCAGGAAAAAATACTTTGATACTGTAGTTATGTCTATTCTAAAATGACAGGTTTTGCTGGGATATAGTTATTCAAGGTACCGCCCTAAATAGCAGAGGAGATTTTTCATTCTTCTGAAATATGGGAAGGAGAATTATGTGACACAGGGGCATTCAAAAACTCAAAACTCTTTGCTGGTAAGCCTGAAAAAATCATGGAGTTATGGTACGACAAATAATATTTCTGAAGTAGCAGGAGCTGATAACTGATAACGCAAAGTTGATGTTTTGGGACAATAAAAAACAATAGCTAAGAGAGTTTTTTGTGGTGCAGAAAACATACTATCTAAAATTAACTTACATAATTTCAAAATACTCAATGCAAATCTGCATGTCGTAGAAGAATGAAAAAGATTATGAATACACGTTCTTAAATTTAATGTTCTCAATGGCTCAATCCTTCTCAGGTTACCTTCTGGGAAAATGACACCTCATGACATGATGCTGTCATACACTCAAGCACCTTATGGCAAAAATGCTAAGGTTACTTCTTAGCCTATTGGTCCAGTCCCATTTACCTTAAAATAAAATCCAAATAAATGTAACATGCTTTAAAATCCTGGTGAAATTAGCTAATGGAAGAATGACAAAGGCCGCATACAAGGGCTGGCTGGGAGACATGCAAGTAGTTGTACATAGCTGTGAAACTCCTGGGGAGATCTGGTGCCTGTTGGTCTCTGAGCATTAATGTGGATTATTCTCTGGCACTACTTGTTCTGCTGCAATGATGGTTGATCCCTTTAAACCTCCCAAAGCTGAAAGGCCTCTTAAATCACTTAGAGTCATGACATCTTCTACTTCTTCTGAGCCATGTATTCTGGACTAAAATCAGTACTGTATCTTTTGCTAAAATTACAGTAATAATTTTAATAACTCATTTCTTAATTTCCTGCTCCGGTGATTTTTTTAGTGTCTACAGAAAATCAGGAGTTCAAGTTACCAGGCTCCATTTCTCTTTTTTTCTTTTTCCTCATTTTGAAGATCTTTCTTTATTCGGCACTTAATTTCTTACTTCCTGAATAGTTATTGATTAGTTTTTCTTTGTAATGCAGTACTTAGAAAAGTAGTGTCCTAACACTTTTAAAACTCAAGGAAAAAACCCCAAAACAATTTGATCCAATGTTCTCAAGAAAGTCATCTTTAAAGGCAGAGCTGCTTCAATGAAAAGTAAGGGATATTAAGCATGATTAGGTGCTAGAAAAGGCTTTCTTTGGTATCCAAGATGGCTATACAGTTACCGACTTCAAAGGAATTGGGTTAAAAATAAATGCAAACCATGTAATTCCTTTGCCACTTGACAAGTGCTCCCAGAGTTCAGCTTTCAGTACTTTTCCAAAATGTTGCCAATATAATGTTTTCTCAAATCCATATTTTGAGAAAAATTATCTTAGGAATTGTAAATTTAAAAAATTTATATTTTAAATTAAATTTAAAAATATTTAGATTTTAAATTATTGATTTTTAAGGGCAGCACATCCTATGCAATTATTTGTATCTCAATCACTCTCTTTTGGCACCCTTTTAAGTCAGGCATTTTCTCAAATTAAGTCAGGCCTTTTCTCAGACAATTTGACCTAAACTGACAACTTCAATGTATGAATTTCCTAAGCATATTATTAATTGGGAGCAGGTAGTAGTTATAATTACCTGTTAGCTAATATTGTACACAGAACTATTATGTTTGTAGAGTTATGTAACCTTGGACTGGTGTGCAATAAGCTTGCAAATTTAGAAAGCAATGAATGACCTTTGAATATGTCTAAGACAAGAAATAATGAACAAAGAAATCTCCTGATATGCTGTAATACACAGCAGTTTGCAGCTAACAAACATTATTTTTCATTTTAAATGCTAGCAGTTACAGTATGTCAACTTTGTCTTCTACGTATGTCAGAATAAAATCAATAAAACTTGCAAATAGCAATTAAAATGCAATAGAAATCCCACTCAAGATTTTTTTAAGCACTATGGGCAACTAAAATGATGATGATCATAATCACCTCTATTAATTTTCCCCCATAGTACAGTATATTTGCATATTTATGCCACAAATATTTCACTTGCTAATACAAGCCTTCCCTTTTCCAGCTCCATAGCCATGGGGGTGCACACCTGGTGCAGAGTGATGCAGTTATTCAGCTCAGCAGAAATGTTTTAAGCTAGCACACTATGCTTTGCACTTGAAATGGGTACGCACTGTATTCCCAGTCAGGTACCAGGTGTCACAGACACAGTCTTTGCACTGTCTCATGACATGACTAAGGTGACTCTTACACTGGTGTCATCCAAATATAGAGATGGGTCTGGGCCAGAGTTCTCAAGTTGTGGTACACATCCCACTAGCAATTTTCAAGCTACGCCTTCTGTGCGTGTACCAAACCCAGCACAGAGCCAGGAGCTTTTGCTGCTGATACTGTCATTAATGCTCTTACCTAAGCAAACTGCATTTAGAAAGTGCTATGTAGGATATTCTTCCCTGATAATTATAGTCTGGTAAGAAACACACTGCAATCAAGTGTTTCAGAAAGCCTGTTTCAACAAAAAGGAGTTCTGACCCTACTCAGATTATAGTATGAGTTTATGTTTTCTTCAGTGTTTCAATCAAGGAAAGGAGAATCGTGAATATATCCTGAATGAAATGAGAGAATAATCTATCCTGTAATCAAAACATGAAATTACCGATGAAAAAAGAAGACTTTTTTGTCTGTATTTGAAATTATTTCTGAGTATTTTACTGTGTTACATAGTGATGCCATTTTCTGTTCTTCTTGGCATTAAAACAATCAAAAGAAATAAGAAGTTTTCCAGCCAAATAAACACAGAAGTCTTGATGTGACACCCAATATGGCTGCAGAACTGACTGACAGCTAATGTGGCACTTCAAGACAGAATCTAAATTAAAGGTTTGCTATGAATAATGTATTTGTCAAAACTGGTCTTGTCCTGTTCCCATTTTACTGTGCTGTGATTTTTTTATTTTGTTACTCATATTTTTTACATGAATGATTTTGGGCTATCTAAGCCCTGTATGTTCTATTTTTGGCATGAATATTTGGAATTCCCTATATGATTGTCCTTTGAACAGCCAAATAAATTATTTGCTATCCTTATTCTTCTTAGTTAAAATTAGAAAACTGCATAAATATTATTTTGCTTGTTTTTAAAAATAATCTGCTTTTACCCACTTGGCAGGAAGATAGTAGGGTAGAAATATATTTTCGGAACAAGAAGTTATAGCTTGAAAAAAATATATGGACATTTAAAACCTATCTTGGTTTTTTTCTTTCTTCTTTTTCATTTAAAACTGTTTCCTGGAAAAAGAAACAATAAAGTTATAACCCAGATTTATTAGCTGTCTTGGAAATTTCAAGTTCAATTTTCTCTTCACTCAAAAAAGTGAAGGAATTAAAAATTTTTGAACCTGGATGACTTCAACTTTTTCTGGCTGAAGTGTCTAAGTTGAAGGACTTTAAATAAGTTTTTTTCGAGGTGAAGCAAGCTAAACTCATAGATCTTCCTATCCTTCAGCCCTAAAGGCTTGATGATGGTGGAGGGATGATGTAGCCCAGGGACTTCCATGTAAGCGAGCATTAGCTTTATGGAAAGACTTGGAAGACTACTTGCCTGTGTTCTCACTCAGCAGTCTCTCTCAGTATACCATCTTTCCATATCTGTATATAAAGCAAAGCATTTTTTCAAGAAGCACATACATCAAGTTAAATGGTCTTTGGTTTGTATCATAGTGTATTTCCTCCACATATTTAATTCCATATGGAAAGGATGTCTATGTTTAATATTGTCTGTCAGATCAGATGACTACAGCTGTCACTGCTGCTGAATCCAAGTGTTGCAAACAGAGATTTTGGCACTGGAGCTGATATTGAGGCACACAGTAGGAGTTTTACACTGATGATTGATAGGTTTATGCCAGTGGCAAGATTTAACAATCACTAAAATATCATAAATGTTTATGACCTTTGCTGTTGCTTGATCATGCCTCAAACTTCACTCGTTCTAAGTGGTTATTTGGAGGTTTGCTTATGAGTTGTCTTGTTTTCCAGTTTTGTCCCTTCCTTGTAACAAAGTGAAATTAGAGAAGGAACTATGTACTACTGTAAATGTGTAGTAACCACAAAGCAAATAAATGCTTATTTATTAACTGCAACATTGTGGGACTTTTTCCAAAGCTGAGCATAATACCTAATAAAATAAGCCTAGATAACCATTCCACTTTTGGTGAAACTTATTTTCTTTTTTATCTAGAGAATAACATCTTTCGAGAGGTGATTCTTAAAGCACTGCATTCTGAAATATGCAATATTTTTCCTCAACATGCAAGATCGGCCTTATTGCAACTTATTATATGGGCCATGTGGACATAATCAAAAAAGTCAGAACTAAAAGTTTAGGATTTTTACAAAACTTTAATAAAATGCTCCACTTTTTAAACAGTTCTGTTTTAATACTCTGTGTTCCAGAAATCCAGGAAGACAGAAATACTTAGGGATACAGATGAGCCTGTAATAATAGTGGACATGTGTGACTGGCAAAATCTGTGGCTTGACAAATGTCATGTACAAATTCAATTTTAAAATATAGTAAGCTGGTTATTCACTGACATTTATGATGCATTTTAATTACCTTATTTTATTTTCAGAGTGAGTTTCCCATTCCCAGGATTTCTGTATTTATTTCGTATTTCATATTTATTTGGGAAGTGGCCAGATCTGAAAAATGTACTTGGGCAAATAGAGTGCAACTTTGATGGAATTTAGGAATGAGTCCAAAACTTATATTCACAAAGTAACTATGCCCAGATAAATGCCTGAGCATTAAGATGGTGGAGTACCCTGGGGCTTTAAGTGCTGCAGTGACAAAACCATCTCAGCACAACAGTGTCCTGCCATCTGTTTAACATTAAGCCTCCTTCACCATTCAAAAAGTAGAAATTTCAGTACCTGGGGACCAAAAATGCTCAGAAAAAACCTTACAAACACTGACCATATTCAATTGAGCAGTAAATGTGCAATGTGGCTGTATTTCTTTAAAAGCACAGTTAGGAAGGTACTGCTGCCCACTGATAATAAGAAAAACTGTGAGGGTGGAGAAGGTCAGTCTTTTACTATTTAATTTATTTTGTATTTGAGAAATGAATGAAAGAGTTTCATCCTATCTCACTAAAACCATCTTTTATCTGCTGAAAGACAGGGTCAAGGAATACTTTAAAGCCACATGAATAAACAGCTCTAGCAATGCAAACCAGTACCCAGGACTGTCCTCTATCACCCTCATGGAATTATAACCTTGGCTGTGGATTCCCTCTTGAGAAATGGAGCATACCAGGTAAATATGTAGACTTACTGTTGGACTCACACTTAGGGCTATAGCAAAAGCAGGGAGAAAAAGATGTGGTTTGGAACACAGCTTACGTAAAATGTAATTGATATGTCAGTTAACACTTATGTCAGTTCCTGACAAATAATCTACCACTATTCAAGTATTATTAGGTACATCCTGTATAGCTGGGCAAATCCTCCTTTACAAATGTATGAATCCTTCAGCTCCAGTGTACAGTCTTAAATCCATCATGTGTTCCTGGTCAGAGAATCCCAGAGCTGGAAAAAGCCTTGGTAGGCAGCACTGGAGATACACTCATTCCAGAACCTGAGGCTTTTTCACTCAGTATGTACATGCTGTAAAAATCATGCCTGTACCACCTTATCTGCTTTAAGGAGATTTTAGGTGTTTAATTCAGATTTATGACATATACACCTACAGGTAATACAAAAAAATAGTGCTATTTTGAGGTGGCTTTTCCCATATTAAGAACCTCAGAGGCTCTGCATGTTGCTGACTATTTCAGTCTCTTTTATTTTCTGTGTAATTTCTATGCACAGAAAAAAAGCATTTAAACGGCATTCTTCTTGGTATGGCTCCAGTTGATATGGATAATGAAAGATAAAACTATCCAAATGTAATTTTTGACAGGAAGATTATTGAAGTTGTACTGAAAAGCCCCAGAAAATATGTCTAGAATGTATAAGAAAATACAGAGTTTCACAAATTATACTCCAGTGAAGATAAGAAAGTATTCTTTCTCTTCAGAAAGTATCCAGCAAAACCAGTCCTGCAATTGCAAAACAGAATGTCACATTTCTCTTCATGCTAGTCATTCAGGATGAAACCTGAGGTTTTGATTTGGATTTTAGTGATTTAAATGGCAGAGAGGTATGGCCCTCTGTCACATGTATGAAATCATAAACACTGGGGCTAGAAGTGATTCAAGAATTTATCTTGTCCATCAGTTTGTCCCAAGGACAGATAAAATATCTTTCCCTCTTTCCAAAAGATTTGTCTAACATACTCTTAGATATCTTTGATGATGGATATTCCGCAGTCTCCTTATTCAGTACCTCCAAAATCCAACAAAACAAAAAAATTCTGAATTTTTTTCTGGCTGAATTGTTGCATTGAGAATGAACTCAATCCTCAAATTACCAGCTGACTTCACAGGATTCTTGCCAAAATGCTGGTGTCTGTGATGCAGATGAGAACTTGACTGAGAGGTTTATGTAAAGAGAGATTTTAATACCGTCACAATTAATACTTATTAAACTCCAAGGAATTCTACTGATATCATTGAGGATATTTGTTGAACGTACTGTTATCCAATATGAAAAAGGGGTCATAATCTGTCCCTTTGATAAAATTTGTAGGGCAAGAAGATTTTTTGGGACTTATGTTTAGATATGGCTTTGATAAGTCGTGTCTCATTCTGCATGACATTGTTCACAGCAACTGAGGTATTGGCCAAAATAAAAGAATGGTTTTTATATTATGGTAACTGAAACTGATATAGACTCAAGTATCTAATTTCCTGTAGTAGTGGTAATATAGTACCTCTACTACAAAATAAACATGCCAACATTGTGTTGTCATGGCATGGCTTGTGTAAATGGGTGAGAAATCCTAACTGAGTTTTTGATGTAGTTTTGCAGTCAACCACTTGCTTTGCATAATTGGGGTGACAGATCTACTTTATTGCAGCAGCAAATCCATTTTGTAACACATTTTGTAAAATTGTACAATGGGCCTGGATCTTGGCCAACATCAATAATGGAGTAATAAACTTATACAAGTAGCAGGGAATTGCAATTGTTTTAAGGAAAACAACAATTCTCATGCCTGTTTTGAGGTTATTCTGCTCAACAGTTGCTGTTAGGACAGAAGACTTTTATGAAAGATTCTCAAACATTTTTGTTTGAGAGAAGTAGGAAGGGACACAGGAAAATAAGATTCTGAGAGTCCCACAGCACAATCCCCATCATGTTATGCACTGCTGCTGTAGAAAGCACTAGATCATTACTGAGCCACCACTCAAAGAGCAAGTCTTTTTGTGCAGCCCTGTAAACCAAGGAACCTTGTAGAAAATTGTTCTCCGTCCCTACTGGAAGTCAGACAGGAAAACGCATCCTGGTCTACAGGGTTTTCCTGTGCTAATGCTTTCTTCATCTACATTGCTTACTCACCTGATCATCTCTTGATCCATTGTTGCCAGCCTGAATGAAGCAAATCTATGAGTCTCTGGAGTTCTGTGAAAATTGTTAGTGTCTGTCAGACCATTAAGAGAGGTTGGTACTGATGTGATTTCTCTTTCTGACAATTGATCAAATGCTCACCTCTCAAAAATCACTGCTTCTCATAGCTGCTACTTAGAAGATAACCCGTGATGTAATGCTCTTGAAATGTGATCTTGAGATATATTACAGTGTTTTTTGTTTGTTTTTACTCAGTGAGTAAACAGACAGGAGACACTTGTTGAAAACAAAATATTCTTTGTGATGTAATGTCTCTATTATTCCATGTGATTTTGCAAACAATCTGTCCTTAGATAAGTCAGATGCAATATCCTCTGAAATTTCGTAGGATCATCAACTCAAATAGGTTGGAAGAGGCCTCTGAGATCACTGAATCCAACCTTTGACCAAACACCACCATGTCAATGAAACAACAGCACTAAGTGACACCTCTAATTGCTTCTTGAACGCTTCCAGGTGTAAGGACTCCATCTCTTCCCTGGGCAGACTGCTCCAGTTCCACCTTTTCAGTGAAGAAATTCTTCCTGATGGCCAACCTGAACCTCCACTGGCACAGCCTGAATCCATTTCCTCTTGTTCTGTCACAAGATGCCTGGGAGAGGAGGCGGATCCCCACCTGTCTACAACCTCTTTTCAAGTAGTGATGAGATCCCTCCCAAGCCTCTTCTTCTCCAGGCTAAACAACCCCAGCTCTCTCAGCTGCTCCTCATAGGAAATGACATCCAGACCCTTCCCCAGCTTTGCTACAGTTCTCTGGACATACTCCATCACTTCAATGTCTTTCTTGAAGTGAGGGTCCCAAAACTGAACACAGGATTAGAGGTGCAGCCTCAGTTTGCAGTGACAGATATACTGAAAGCTACAGTCGCAGTAGATCCAAACAGCAGGAAAACCATATCAGTTGGAATACTCTTGTAGTGCTACAGGTCATAGAGTGTGTCTGATTTATCTTCACTGTATAGCAAAAATAAAACTTAATCATCATCTTTGGTGAGCAGAGAAACATAACTAAAAGCTGCTTCATTGAAAAGACTTCTTATTAAACTCTACAGTCAATTGTCATTTCAGAGTACTTCCTGGGTTTGTTTTCTAAGTCTGCAAGGTTCAATTGTGTGTGTTTTCATGGTATCTGCATAGATGTTAATTTCCAGAGAAGTCCACAAAAAGATCAAGTAAGGTTATGCCATTGTTTCTGTTATTTCCTGTCTTCCCACAGGAAGTTGTCTGTATTTCTGAAATACAGACAACTTGGTCTGTCATTTCAGACTGTTTGAATCTCATCTCTTCAGAGAGAAATGGAACATATTCAGCTTATATCATCCTGATCTATCTGAATACACAGTCATTGCTGGTCAGATCACAGTGCTTGTATTGCATTGTTTTCCTGAAATAAAAATATCTAACTTCTGAATTTTTATGTTCTGCTCAAAACACTCCTGTGTGATAGTCATCTTACCTCAGCAAGGAGGAATGGTGCTAGTGCTTAAAACAGTCACAATCTCTTGTGCCTTTGGCTTGATAAATTAATGCATTTTATTGACCTGATAAGAGCAATATCTTCCATTCGTTTCAGAGGCCCACTTTTGTACATTTAACAGCTCTTTTTGGATAGAATAGCATTTATTTAATTTGAGGCCAGAAGCTTTAAGCCTGTCTGTGAAGACACTTTCTTGCTGAATGCAGTTCCAACACCACCACCACTGCCTTTGAAACCCTGTGAATGATGCTTTTTCTTTAAATAGTCCTCAAGCCTCAGGTAAGTTGGTTTTCTTTGTTTGATTGGTGTTTTTTAACATATTCATTATTTGTTATTCACTATTTGCTATTTAGTACTTAGTTATTGGTATCTTTAGTGTTTGTAGAGATAGGTCACCATTGCACAAAACTCTTCAGAAGAAGCATTAACTTTAAAATAAAAGAAGCAGTTCTGCCTATTGAGCAGAACCAGAAGAAAACTCATGTTTGATCAAGTATTTGATTTTTTTCTATTTTTGAAGCTGCTTTTCCTTAATTAATTTTGATTCTTGATATAGAAGTATAGAATTGGTTAAGGTGGAAAAGACTTTCAAAAAATCATTAAGTTCAACTGTTAACCCACTACTGCCAAGTCCACCATTCAACTAAGTCCTCAAGTGCCACCTCTGTATGTCTTTTAAATACCTCCAGGGATGGTGACTTGGCTACTTTCCTGCACAGCCTGTTCCAGTGCTTGACAACTCTTTCTGTGAAGAATTTTTGGAATATCCTATCTAAACCTCCCTTGGTGCAATTTGCCTTTTCCTCTCTGGATTCATAAAAACATTTTTATTGTCTTTTATGACAGTGGCCAGATGAAGCTCCAGCTGGGCTTTGGCCCTTCTAATTTTATTCCTGCACAGCCTCATGACATCCTTGGAGTCCTCCTGAGTTGCCTTCCCCTTCTTCCCAAAGGTCATAAACTGTTCTTTTTGTCCTGAGTTCCAATCAAAGCTCTCCATTGAGCCAGGCTGGTCTTTCCTGCCAGCTCATCCTTAGGGTCACAGAGATGACCTACTCATGGTCTTTAAGGTTTCCCTGTTGAAGAACCAACCTTCCTAGACTATTTTGCCCTTCAGGTCTGCCTCCCAAGGGACTCTGCTGAACAGTCTGCTAAACAGGCCAGAGTCTGCCCTCCACAAATCCAAGGGGACAATTCTGCTTACCATCCTCCTTTCTTCTCCAAAAACCAAAGGCTTCATCATTTTGTGACTTCTGTCCCCAAGAGGCCTCCAACCATCATATCACCCATCAGTCCTTCTCTGTTCATTAACAGCACCTCCAGTGGGGCACCCTCCTTGTCTGGCACACTCACTAATTGTGTCAGGAAGATCTCTTCCGCAAACTCAGGAACCTTCTGGACTGTTTTCTCTCTGATATGCTGTATTTCCAGAAGATATTTGATAAGTTGAAATCTCCCATGAGAACAAGGACTAGTGAATGCGAAACTTGCTTGGAGCAGTACCATAATAATTTCTGTGTGTTCAGGTCAGATTATTGGAATGTTTTGAGCCTTCGCATTAAAAGACAGAACTGGGAGGTTTTGTGATTTGCTTTCTTCAACTTTTGATCTCAAGAGAGCTCTCAGCTACCTACCAGCATCCCTGGAGAAGGCAGACTGACACAGAGAGAGCACTTTTACATTTGTGCTCAGCTGCTTGGGAAATGTTTCCCATGTGTGAAAGACCTAATACCAGTCAGCTAACTTGCTGTCTTCTGCTCCAGGAGCATGATATTGCTCCTGGAATTCAGTTAAAAGTATATACTAAAATTTAATCCCAGTTTATAACCCAGAAGGAGATTTGAGAAATTTCTTAAAGCATTTGTTCCATCCTTGTTCTTGCTTGTGGTTAGCAAGAAGTTGACTCAAGTTATGTATTTAAAATGCTACTATAAGAAGAAATTCAGTCAGTATATTGAGCTGATTACTGATACATTTTCTCAAGATTGCATTTGTTTGTTAGATCAGGATATTCTTTTTTTTTTTTTTTTAAAGACAAAAAGAATGGTTCAAGCTAAGTCAGAGAGCAGGAAACAAGAGAATTGGATATCATTGCCTGTGAAAACACTGAGCTGAGAAACTATTCTGAAGCAGGACAGAAAAGTTCCTGCCATGCAGGAGATCAAAAGAACTCTCCTGCAGGTCTAAAAATGAGCACTTGCTCCATGGAGAGTAATTATCTTGGAACAACCAGCTGAGACACAAGACCTCATGGGACCAGAAGAAGTTACAACTAGCTTCATTATCATCAGGAGATCAAAAGATTTTAAGATAGATGAGCATGCCAGCTGCTCTGTCAGGAAATACTATCCCTTTGTTACAACAGCTTAACACTTCCATTTTAAGAAGGCTGTTATGTATCTATGTATGATCTGTATCTGAGTCATAAAAACTGCAGGTACCTGAACATAGTCAGACTTACTGAGAAAGTACAGTCTCCCTTGAAGTATTGTAACATAGGTGTTAGTTGAGTACAAGAAAAGCATCAATAAACTGGAGCCGGATTGGTCAGGGGCTGGAGCACTCACCCTGTGAGGAGAGGCTGAGGGAGTTGGGCTTGTTGAGACTGGAAAGAGATGGCTCTGGGGGGATCTTAATGCTGTCCTCAACTTGCTAATGGAAGGAAATAAGGGAAAAAAGAGCTGGTTTCTGAGAAGAAGAATGACAAGTAATGGACAAGAGCCAGATGTTGGTAAATTCTGGCTCAAAATCAGGAAAAAAACCCTCACCACAAGTGCAATCAAACATGGGAATAAGTTTCCAGAGAGGTTGAGGGGTCTTCATCCTTCGAGATATTCAAAACTCAATTGGAGAAGTCCATGAGCAGCCAGCTATAAGTGAACCTGCTTTAAGCAAGGAGGATGAAATTGCTAAGGGTGCTTCCAGCCTGCGTAATTCTGTCGTTGCAAACGGTGAGTTACATTGTAAATTTACCTTGTAAACATTGGGTTACAATGAAAACAAGGTCAATCATGGGTAGCTGGTTTGTCTTGGCTGTCTGCCAGACCCCTAAGCAGTTGCTCTTTTTTCCTCCCCAACAAAATAGGGGCAAAAAATAAGATGGAAAGGCTCATGGGATGAGATAAAGGCAGTTTAATGTCTATTACATCACACTGGCAGATAGATGCCAGCTGTTCTCTGGGTCTCCATACCAGTGGTTGCGCGGGAAGACAAACAACTCAACTGCAAATATGCCCACATTTGCCTCCTTACCCTCAGATTTGATTGCTGAGCACAATGTCATATGGTGTGGAACATCCTTTTGGTCAGTTTGGGTCAGCTGTTCCAGCTGTGTTCCTTCAACCTTTCGCCAATGCCCAGACTGTGAAAGGAAGGGAAAAACTTGATGCAGTGCAAGCATTGCTCAGCAAAAGCCAAAACACTGGTATGTTATCAATACTATTTTAGCTAAAAATGCAAAGCACAGCACCATATGGGGTAATATGAAGAAATTTAACTCATCTTAGCCAGAGACAGTACACTGGAATGTAACTGTGCATCATGCAGGCTTGTTGCTTGAAAGGGATGTCTACAGAGATGTGAGGATGGACCAAAACATACAGTTTATTCTGAACTGTGACAATAATGTAGTTTAGACACTTCTACTTATTTATATTTCAATAAAATTGATCTGACATTAATGCACAGTGGAGGCTGACCTTAGGATCTACATGCACCAGAAAACAATTAAATACTGTGCTCCCAAAGTGCTAAGATGGGACTAAAATTTAACAGAAAGAACTTGAGCATGCCAAGGATAAATTACCTAGGAAAAGCAACTAAAATGAACTTTTTTTTTTTTTAAATATATTTCATTTTTTTTAATTTCAGTATTGTTTAGACTGCTTGAGTGGTGAAAATTGCAGGACAGCAAATCCAGTTAGTGAATTATGGTGCTTTTTAAAATAAGAAAATATGGTTTGGTGACCAAAGCTTCCCAGCTTTAATGCCTAATCCTAAAATGTGCTGCTGAGTGCATTTAGTGACAATTCAGAAGATCTGCCTATCAGTGACTTCTGAATCCTCTATAACACAATGGATGTTGTTTATCTTAATCGAAGGTAGTCTTCACAGCTTTAAAATGCACCTCCCTAAGTCTCTCTGTTCTTCTGCCTTCCTGACAGTTTAGTATTCACAGAGGTGAGCCTCTGCAGCCAGGAACAGAAGATTTCTTCAAACAGGAGAAAAAAAAAAGCCTGGCACCTGATCAAGAGAACTGGTTTAAATGAGTTATCTGGCAAGCAGATCACACACTAGGGGTCTCTGATTATATGTCAAACCTCTCCACAATGAGTTCTGAGGAATGGAGGCAGAAAGTAAAAAAAAACCCACCAAAACACCACAAACTGATTTTTTTGAGGGGCATTTTCACTAGCTTTCCTGAGGACCGTTCAGCCAATATCTGATGAAGAAGGAACTCTGACTTACTCAATACTGATTGGTTCTTAATGAACAGGGGATAGAGGGTGAGGGATATGATCTACAGAGAGTCTGTGGGGTTTATTAGATTCTTTGCTAAGCAACCTTACTAGGAAAAGAGCAGTAACCCTTAAAGAAACAATTAAAGAAAAGACATTTACATCTATAAAATGGAATTCTCTCTTTTACAGGGTAGATAACTGAAATCAACTGTTTCTTGTTCTAGCATCGAGGTGGAAGACAATTCCCAGTTTTCATTATTCTGAGTAAAATCCAGACAAATTTTTTTTATGACTAGGTCATACAAATTTGTTCTGTTGCCATCTTTTTTAGCTTAAATTAGCTTTTCTCTCTCCCTCTCATCTATCACCCTGATGATTTTACAGACTGATTTCTATTTTTTGCTTCCTGAATTGAACGAGCCAATTTTTTTCTCAAGTGTTCTTTCCAGACATAAACTCTCCATTCAGTTGACCATTTCTAGCAGTTCACTGTATGCATTCCAATCTAAATTAATGTCTCTTGAAATGGATGATTAAAACTGTATGGTGTGTGTGAGTGGTCACTAATTCTATAAACAATGGTAATGACTGCAAAACAAAAGCAGACTACCATTGAGAAGCTTTTCAAGGTGTTTAATACTCGGGTCTGAGTAGAAAAATATTATATAATCATTGGAGGACTCATTTTTGGTCTTTCTTGAATCAAATATCTTTAATGCATTTTCAGTGTAAAATTAAAAAAATAATCTGTTTTAACACTAGGAATTTCTCTACCAAAATATTTCAGGTGACAAGATCAAAACAAGCATCCCAAACCTATCTTTATATCTAGAGTTTCAGATGGAACACTGTTTGGACCAAGGATGGAAGAAGAAATTGAGGATTAGTAGATGAACTGTTTTTATTGTCAGAAAATGTTTCTGTATGAAATAATTTTTTGCCATGCTCTGAATTATGTGAACTGAAAAGAATTCACATAGGACATGTAGATTGGTGTCAGGTCACAAACAAAAATAGTAAGCAAAGGACCCAGATGAGCTAATTGACAGCTGACTGAACAGCATCCAGCAGTGTGGCCAAGAAGGTGGCCAAGAAGGCCAGTGGCATCCTGGCCTGCAGCAAAAATAGTGTGGCCAGCAGGACCAGGACAGTGATTGTCCCTCTGTACTCAGCACTGATGAGGCCACACCTTGAATGCTGTGTCCAGTTCTGGGCCCTTCACTACAACAAAGACATTGAGGTGCTGGAGCGTGTCCAGAGAAAGGTAAAAGAGCTGAGGAAGAGTCTGGAGCACAAGTCTTGTGGGGAGCAGCTGAGAAAACTGAGGTTGTTTAGCTTGTTTAGCCATGCCTGGGGGCTGGAACTAGATGATCTTTTAAGGTCCCGTCCAACACAAAATATTTTATGATTCTATATGATGATGAATAATTTAAGTCAAACTTATTTTTTCCTGATAGGACTATTATGGATCTTAATACCATAGCAATCATTTTATTCTGTGTTTCTTTCCAGAGTTTACTGAAATGGATCCTCAAAAAAAACCAACAATAATTTGCTTAGTGAAGGCTCCTCCTCCATGGTCTACTATTACTAGGACAAGACAAGAGGGCACGGGCTTAAGCTCTGTCAGGAGAGGTTTAGGTTGGATATTAGAAAGAAGTTCTTTACAGACAGAGTGATCAGGCACTGAAATGGCCTCCCCAGACAGGTGGTGGATTCACCATCCTTGGAGGTTTTTAAGATGAGGCTGGATGTGGCACTGAGTGCCATGATCTAGTAATCACAGTGGGGTCGGATCGAGGGTTGGACTTGATGATCTCAGAGGTCTCTTCCAACCCAGTTAATTCTATGATTCTATGGTTCTATGATTTGGGATGCCATGAAAAGCTTCTAAATAATGGAGAAGTTAAAAAAAAAAAAAAAGGAAGAGAAATTTAATTAGTATGTTGTAATTAGAATACTGAAACCTAGGGGGGGAAAAAAGAAAGAAAAAGAAAAAAAAAAAAAAGAAAAAGAAACCCTCACAGAATAGCAGGAAATATTTTGGAAAAATACTTCAGAACAACAAACTTCAAACCAACGGGAGAGTTGGGCTGATTTGACAAGAGACTGGATGTGGCGCTTAGTGCCACAGTCTAGTAACGGCGGTGGTAGTGGATCAAGGGTTGGACTTGATGATCTCAGAGGTCCTTTCCAACCCAGCTGATTCTATGATTTATATGATTTCTAATATTAGCAACCAAATGATGAAAGTTCCCACTTTGTTTATGAAATAGTTGCAGTCACCAGTGCTTACATTCAAATAATATTATGTGAATCACATTAATAATGAATAGTCAATCATAAAAATACTAGAAAGTTTCCAAGACAGCACTCACTGAACCTCAAATTTTTCCTAGGCCTTATACTTAGAAAAATCACACAGATCTAGTAGAAATATCAAACGATAAAAAACCCAGAGAAGATAATTTAGGCTCCAAAACTGTAAATTTCTGAAAACTTCCTTGTGAGGGAAATTATTAAGCAACATGAATAAAAAGAGCTGTTGTCACCTCACTCACTGTGATGTACAGTTTTAGGGCCTACCTGATGCTGTGTTGGCATTTCAGTTTTGGTCAGGAGATGAGTTATTTGAAGCTGCTGTTTATTTGCAGAAGTTCTGATTAGTCAAATATGAACACTTTGATATGGAAACTGGGTTATTTTTGCCTTGGCTTTTCCTCTAACGTTCATCTTGATATTAATAGAAACTTGGGTCAAAGCTCTATACATAAATGAAGTATAATTGTATGCAATTCTCGTGATTTGCTATACCTATTGCTACACCATTACAAAATACCATTATCCCAAATATCTTTCAGCAATTTTCCCTGTGCTCTTTCAGCGTTACTAATTTGTGATTTTCAGTATGGCTTGTTTTAGTAATATTGACAAGTGAAATCTAACCACTCAATCAAGCATATCAAGTCCTTTAATTTGGCCTAATTCAGGCATCAATGAAAGGTGTGAAGCTTTTACATTTGCTCTACTGAAACTAATGTCCATCAGAAAGCAAATTGATTTTCAGTTTCAATACAAATCAAAATTTGATTACATGAAAAAATGTTGTCAACCCTGCTAAATTGGTAATGAATGAACAAAGTAAAGTGACTGTTGAATACCTGCCCCCATTTTCCTTTTCACTGGTGAATAATTTCTAGCCATTCCAAGTAATTTTCCAAAAGATGAAAAGTTTCAGTCATTTTTTGCATGTCTACTTCGTTTAGTACTCCAAATATACTTTTTGGTCATATTCTATGTTACTGTACTTCACACAGGCAAAATAAATGGATTCTCTGGTGTAAGTGTTTCTGATTTGAGAAAGAGCCAAATGCAAGAGTGGAAAATGTATGTGGAGGAGAGAATGTATCTCTACTAAACTGCGTATCCCAAATGTGACTCCAGCTTCCATTTTCCCACAGATACATAGGTGGGTTTTGCACAGAAACGGCTTATAGCAGTTTTGAAAATTGAATAAGAAAGCTTGATGAGTACGTCTATGATTTCTTTCTTTGTGGAAATTGTAATTCCCCTAATAGCACTGAGTAAGAGACGTCTGCTTTTGTTGCCTTTATATTGTTAGTGTTCTAAATAACTTTAAACAGTTCTACAATAATTATATATAAAAACTGAAAAATTCTGTCATTGCTTTTAGTTAATGTTTTTATTTATCTGAAATTTTGGTAGTAGTACAGATATAATAGAGTTAATCAGTTAATCCTTGATATTATCTCTCAGGTATCTTCAACATATTAATCTTCTGGGCATATTCTCTAATCCTGATCTATACCTGGAGATCTACATTTCTTCTAACTGGCTTATGAGCAAGTTGTTAATAGCATAGAAACATTTGTTTTATAAAATTATGTTGGGGTTTGGGAATGGTATTAGTGCTTCCACTAAAATGAAAAACCAGAAGCAGCTTCTCTCCTCACCTCCTCTGGTGAGAGAGAGATAAGAGGCAAAGATCCTGAGCTCAGATAAGAACAATTTACTGGAAACAGCAAAGAGATAAGAAAACAAAGAATAACAGCAACATTATTAATTGAAAAAGCATACAGAAAGAGAGTGATTTATGTACAAAAAAAGCTCACTGACTGACAGACCCGACTTGGCACCATGCAGCCCCCAAAAACAAAGAACAAAATTGCCCCCAGGCCCTCCACATACGTGCTTTTCCCCTGTAAGACAGAAACAATGAAAAACGATGGTGGACAAACCCCCCTGTTGGGACCAGCATTACCCCACTGCTCCATTCATCGCTTGCTCCTCCAGAAAAGGACAAAATGGCAGCAGACACTCCATGCACCACCTTTTTTCTCCACCCCAAGCCATGCCCCCTTTTTCTTGGAAATGACAATCCCCTGCTTCTGCCCCCCAGCAATGATGTGGGTGGTACAGAACAACAACCTATACATGCCCACTTGGCTCCAGGCTCCGCCCCATCACATCCTTGGCCAAAATTACGACAAACTATAAAAAATTTCAGCAAAGAGTCTGCAGTATCTCCAGAGCACTGCCCATTTATTCAGAAACAAGACTATTAAGCTAATTTTATTTAATTTTTTTAATATCTGCCCTTTCCAAGATTTTCTTGGGAAATCTTTACACTGAATCAGTATCTTCATGGCCTTCATGTTTATTTGCCATACTGTGCTATTTTTAAATGCAATTCCCCATTGATTTCCAGAAAAGACAACTTGGAAACTGTGTGTGTTGCCTAACAAGTGGTGGGACCCTTAACAGATACATCAGTTGTAGAATATCCATCTTATTTTATGTGGTATGAATAAGACATTAAAATCTAGTAGAGTACATCAAGATAAAGCATGTATAAGAAAGGCCTGATCCTAGTCCCTGTATGAATTGTATTTATGATGTTCATCGCCTTGTCTTCTCCAAATCTAGTTAATTTTCAGGTAGAAAAATTTCAATCAAATTAATAGAAGTTACATAATTTAACTGTCATGAAACCTAGACTTATATTCACACACTGATTCATTTACAACTCAGTTTACATCTTCAGGTCAGCTAGTTGTGTCTCTGAGACTCAGATACAGTGTTTTTGATTCTTCTTCCTTCTCTTTTAAAAGACAGTTTAGAGATCTTAGACTAAATCATGCTCAAACTGGAACAGGGTTTATCCATCCTCCAGCCCCCTCACTTGTCTCCATTCTTAGTTGCAACATAATTGAGAAGCATGTGAAAATCTACACATAGTTGCTAAAAATATTCTGAAGGATGCCTTTACCCATGCTACACAACAAGTTGTTTGCTGTTCTGTTCTCCTCACATGTGTGGAAAAGCTGGATTTCAAAACAACCCAAGGCAAGGATCTGTACCTTATTTGTCTAAACTTTTCACTATGGGATGAACAGAGATATCCTTATCACATGACTGGAAATAAAGTCAAAAGAAGACTTCACCTTGTCTATGGAAGTATAGCTGGAGTCATTTGCTTCGAAGAAAGGATTCTGAATCTGGCTCATAAATGAATGAAGATGCTTGGTTCATAAACTTGGGCATATAAGTGGTAGTTGGGACACACATTTCTAGTTAGTTAACTGGAAGTTGTCTATCACTCTGTGTGCAAACAACTTTTGGATTCTCCTTTCGGAACCAGACACATCCAGGGCTTTATGCGTGAAGTCTTTCACAAGATGGCAGGAATTTTCCACCTGCCAGCTCTCTGAGACACCCAACTAGCAGCCCAATATTAGCCAGAAGCTCTGTAGCCCCACTAGGAAGGTACACGGTAGAAGCAGTTCAGCCCTGTCTGACTGGAATATGCCAGAGTCTTTGGCGGGATCTAGTCTTTAGCCTGTATGAAGGTGAAATCTTCTTGTCCTGATAGATGTTTTCTGTAATTCAGGGGTAGTAGACAATGCTTTTGTTTCCCTTTGGAGGTCATATGCACACAGGGTAGGGTCAAGGTGACTTCAAGGAGATTTAGGGAAGGGAAAATCTTTCCCACAGCAGCTATTTCTCATGCCGCTGTGAACAGAAATGCTAAGTCCCATCTCCAACACACATCTTCATTTTCCTGTGGTAGAAATTGCCTGGCTTTGGGCTAAATCCAGTCTCTTTCTGTAGTGCCATCATACCGAATTTGTCTTTAATTTCTTTCTTAAAGTGTCATGTTGAATTTTTGGTGGAAAATAATCTATGAATAGAAATAAAATATCAGTAAATGTAGTTTAGTTTTAACCTAAAATGTAGTCATGATTTCCACATTTAAGAAGCTCTTTAATGTGGACTAGTTGTCTATTATGACAACATTTCATTAGCTTAGACTGGAAAGAGGCAAGAACAATGTCTGCCTGTCAAATCTGAACAGGAAGAAGCTGTTTGTGCTGGTTTTGGTGTGCTTACTAACTCTAAAGTTAGTAGAAAGAGACCTGCTGTTTTGTTATGAACTTTGCCAATGAGCTTCTCTCCATCTATGTTAAAATTGTTTAAGCCTGATATCTTTGTTAAATCCATAGGTAAGTTTTCTGTGTAAATTTTTCCATGTAGATTTAGTATGTGGACTTTTAAATGTCTTAATCCCTGATGTAACAGTGTGTAAAGTAGAATCAACTTAGGTTTTTATTTCAAATGAATCCTGTAAAGTTTATTTAGGTCATTAAGACCTCTGAAACCCTGAGAGAAAGAAAGAAAATTAAAAGGCATGCAAAAAAATTAAGATTTTTTTTAGCTGAGTAAAAGAAGCAGAAAGCAATATTATTATTAGAATGGTGGAAGAGAAAAAAAATGCTAGAAAGAAGGCTCTTTAAACAGCTGGAAGATTGTCAGACAAGATCATCATTTAGGGTTTTACAAGGGTGGGTTCTTATGGGACTGTAAATATGGAAATCGTAGTCTACATCAGTAGAAAAATAAATCCAGTAACAAAACCAACACCATTAGTGGTGCAATTAGGGGAATTTTGGAGGGAATGCTGCATCAAACCACTCTTTTAAGGTGGTGTGAAAAGAAAGAACAGCAAAATGATGATGGTATGGTCTCTTGAGCAAAGGCTTATGGGGTGCTTTATATACTGTAGGCAAAAGCACAGACCCCTGAAAGCAAAATCCTCCCTTGAGTCCAGAAAGATCAGCAGTGCAAATTTACCACAATGTCTATGGCAGTTAACTAGATGACTAGTGTGACATTAGTCAGAGTCTGAAATATCTTGTGCATTCCTAAAGGTGAGAAATACTCACTAGCAACAATGAACTTCTTTTGTTCCTCTATCTGTTGTGAGATTCTAGAAAAGGTTTTGTCAGCAGTGATCAGTCTCAGGTTTTAAAGATATTAAAAAAAGTAGGCCAAAGTGTGATCCCAATTTATATACGGGATTCTTAGCATAGCATAATGAAGATAAATAATTTAATACTGTTGACTGCTGATAGAAAAGGGAGGAGGTACTCTATAATGCACAGATACTAACATTTAGTCCTGAAAAGGCAATTAACTGTCCCATGCCATTTTTTGAGACTGTATTTGTTTGCATTCCTTGATAAGGATCATCACTGAAATAGGCAATGTTGGCATGATGGATTGAGATGAGAATTGTGAGGTGTATTACAAATTCTTTCATGGAGGTTCAGTGACTGAAATACTATCAAGATGAAGGGTTGAATGGTAATCCTCTATTGTAGTTTATATTCCCTGAAAATCCAGGCCTGCTGATGTGGTCCATTGTGACAAATCTCTGGCTAAATGACACTAATTTGTTTACAAGGAAAATATAATTATTCTGGGAGATGGGGAAAGGGGAAGTTACTGTTTACCCTGTCCTATTTTATAGAGTCAGGGAAAGGCTGGATTTGGATCTTGGTCCAACAGTTTAGATGAGCCTGACAGCTATGTCAGCTGTTGCATTATGAAGTGAAGGAGGTATTGAGGAGAAGCTGGGTAACAGTGAGAATGAAGAGATTAGCTCCAATAGCTGAAAGATCACATCAGTGATGGGCACTGAGAATCTTTACATCTCTGCCCTAACTGAGCTGTTTTATTTCTGAGTTGAAAGTAGAACACTCTTCTAGCAGTATAGTGATCTTCTTCTTTTTTTCTTTTGACAGAGGTATTGAAAAGCATTGCAAGTAGTTCTAATGTAAGATCAGTTCTAATGTGAGAACTCTGTGGCATTTGGCACAGAGTTATCAGCACAGGAACTTTCTCTAGGCTAGGTGAAATAGGAGAAGACAGAGACTATAATTTCAAGTATGAGTGCTGATTGCTCAGTCATACCAACTGCAGTTGACCTTTAAGAACAGCAGCTTATTTGGGACCAAAAAGCTATTGGCTTCCTGCAAAGTTCTCTGTGCCTGATTATTGTTATTACACCAGACTGAGCATTTTTCTCCCTCTGCAGCTGGAATTTTAATTGGCAGTTCCATTTCTGTTACAGCTGCTAAGAAGCTTTGCTCTTCCCCTAACAGCTCTATTACAGCTACACAGCACCAAATGCAGCTAATTTTTTTATCCCTGACTTCTTAATTTTTATCTCAATTCATTTGGCTTCTTAAGAAATGGATGGAGCCTTAATGTGGTTCAAAAATATTGGTGGCTCTCTCAGATTGACAAGCAGTGGCATACTGCCACGTTGAAGCTTTGTTTGTAGATGATGCCTAAGAGCAGTGAAGACATGCCAACATTCATCCTCGGCATGTTGCGGCTTGCTATATTTGTGCAAGGAAAGCAAATTGCCTTGTATATGTATTTTGCAATACTGTAGAGTAAGCTGGAGCTGACAGATGAGGAAGAAGATCCATTGATGTTTCACTAGAGTAAGCTGTAAATGCTTTTCAGAACCACCACCTGCACATTTCCTCAGGTTGAGCATTATCTCCTCTTGCCCAAAACAGAAGAGTTTCTCTTCATGGAAGGCCAGCAACGTGTCCTTTCCAGGCATCCCCTGATCAAATTCAGATTCTGGGATCTAGTCCAGGGATTCATGGTGTGATTTGGAGCTTGGCCAGCACACACATTGTGCTGTGCATTTCCTTATCTGAAGAGGCAGCTAGCAAATGTTGTTATAAGAACAAGCCCCTTTTTTCTCCATTCATTTGATTTTTTATTTGCACTGCTCCTGTGTCTCTAAAGCTGATTGGAAGGCCTGAGAAAGGCCCATGGATAAACCAATCACCAGCTGTGTCCTAAATATTGACTTCAGCTACTAATAGGAGCATTTAAATACAGGAGCAAGTGCTGTTATTGGCTGCCAAAGGACAGGATTCCTTACTAGAAAAATAGGGCTTCAATCTGCTTCACAGAGAAAATACATCTGGACTCACCTTATGCATGTCTCAGAAAACTAAAAAAATCAAGGCCAATGAAATGAAAAGGATGATCAATATAAATATTCACTTGCTGTTCACAAGTAACTAATACTACATATATGCTCAGAAGTACAGATCTGCATGTAGTCTGTTATCTCTGATTGGAAATTATAGATTAGCACTTAGTTTGCTGGTAGTTTAGGAATGGTACAGAGTAGTTGTTGTTCTGTAGATGCTAAGAACAAACAACTGTAACATGAAAACACAATTTCCTTATTATAAAAAATGATTTACTTATCTTCTTTTACATCTTTGTTTTGTATCCAGGTAAATAGACAATTTTTAGAAACCTGTTGCACCATCTGTTTATGTTCTATTTTTTCCTTATTTTAATACCTAATAATTTTCTATTTACTCATTATTTGTTGTATGCGGTAGATCCTTTTAGAGAAGACTTTATGGTTCACTAGCTCAAAAGTTACAAGAGATTTTGCCTGCCTTATTTAACCAGAGGTAACTTAAAAGCGGTTTTCAAGAATAAGTAAACATTTTCCCATGAACTTAAGGTCATTTGGACACCTAAAGTTTGAACAGCTGAAACTGAGCATTCTCGAAGTCTCTAGTAACTTTTGAGTCAGTCATGTTTGTTTCTTGACTTGCTAATGTTTTTCCTTTTTGATTTCCTATTGCATTTTTCTGTTCTTCTCTCTTCCTTGTACTTCTTTTCATATCCTACAAGATTCCTCTCCAATTCTCATACCTGTCTTTGCACACTAATTTTTTACATACTATTAAGAAGGCTGCATGTGATTTTTCAGACATCTGATTTAATGACCTCAAAACTGTGCAAGAAACAGTAATGCTATTTTGAAAAGGTTAATGATGGAGTATCACCACCATCTATGCTAAATCTACCGGTGAAGCCTTAATTCACCCCAGGTTAGCAGAAGGTAATCTCATGTACCCCAGTCCCTAGGAGGAAAAGGGTCTGGCCAGGAACCTAGAACAAGGAAACTCATAGCAGTGCTTATTTTACACTGTTCAGGACATAAGGCAGGGAGGAAAAGAGGTAGATACGGAGAGTGAGTAAGCAATACTTCTTTGGTTGGAAATAATCCTACAGTCTGGTCAGCCCTGAAGTGGTCAGGGAGTTGGACTCTATGATAATTTTAGGTCTCTTCCAAGTAAAAATCTAATCTATCCTAATCTATTCTGAGCTTTCAGGTCAGCTGGCTCCTCGGGCCAAAAGACCCTTCAGTGGTTTTGTAGGAGTAACTCTGGTAAAAGATGCACCTGTAATCCCAGCAGTTAAAAAAGAGGATTAGATCTTGCTATCTGTTCAACAAAGCCATTCAGTGGTGAAATGGAGCCACGCTCCTTCCTTCTCAAACAGCCGCACACCAACTCTTAGAAGTATATCTCAAAATGAAAGTAAATAATTAGAACAAAATGAAGTAAGCAGCAATACACATTGACTATCCTGACAATCAAATGTGAATGTCAAAATACCATACTCTGTCTTCTTTCAGCTTCCTAAGCTCACACGTTTAAAATTCAAACATGCATGTGAGCCACTGCAAGGAATTAATGTTATGTTGGAGAAGACTGCAGACTGGTAAGAGTAGACAGTGCCTATTGGTGATGCAGGTGCTATCGTAGATCTTGGTCTTCATCACTGAGGCAAATGTAAGAAAAATATCTAATTGTTTCTCAGAACTTACCTTTTCAGGACTTTCTCAAGAATACAAATAAATTATTAGGAAATGTTGAACTTATGATTAAAGCTTAAATGTATGTGAGGTTTATAGGTTAATTTAAGAAACATTTTGGAATTGTACTTGGAACAGATGTGCAACTGACTGTGCGTGCTAGTAAATCATTAGTAGCATGCTACAGTTCAGAAGGTATTGGAAAGTGGAGTTACTTAAATTTTCCTCCGGGAAGCTTACTTTTTTTGCAACTACAAGCAGAATCCTATCTGTTGACTTCTACCAAGTCCATTAAGCAGCAATTGCTGTGGTTGACACTGTTTGGCTCCTTCAGACACCATTCTGAAGTTAATAGGGGTATGATTAAGGATGGCCAACATTCTGCAGACCTACTGCAGTGTAAGGTTTCCCTTGACCTTTTTGTCCATTATTTCTACTCATTGATGCTATTTCTGCAGTCCTCGCTCACATCATCATCTTTAATTTGTCTCTTTTTTTACTGAATGACCTTTTATATGGATCAGAATAGTGTGGGTAAAGTGGCAAAGAAACAGTAATTTCTGAATCATCAAAGCATATAGCATGATTTTCCAAAGTAAAGTCAGCAAAATCTTTGTCATAATGCAATCCTCCTATTTTATAAATAGGTTCCTTTGAATCCTTTGTTATTATTTAACATACTTGCAGAATTTCTTCTTCTCCAAGTAAGTGTTTTCATCCAGATAAAATTTGCTTTCCATCTTGTACTTGCTTTTATTTGAATACTGCAGCTGAATTTTGCTCCTCAGGCAGTATTCTTAAGCATGCAGGATCACTTTTATGGCTTTTTTTAAAAAACAGGTCTCTGTATTTTACTTTATGTTGTTATTTAGGATGTTTGTGAAATGCCTGTAGATCTTGCGTAAGATTCAAAAGTCTGTACTTACTGTTATGTAGGATAAACCTCGGAATTGGAGGGAAATGTAAACAAAATCTTGGTGATTTCCTGGCCAATTATAAACATTGGTCTTGGGAAGCTTGTGAAACTACTCACCTGCTTGAAGTTAACTGTACATTTAGTTTTTTTCAAAGTCATGGATGAAATGCATAATTAACCAAAATAGAAAACAACAAAATCATAAGAACACTACATGTGTGTCATGGAGAAATGATATACAAAATAATAAAAGTGTTGGATTGTTGGGAGTGATAGGGATGAAACCACCTACGGAATGTGGAAGGCACGTGTGGATCCAGGAGACCATGGAACAAACAAGACATCCTTCGCGGAATGGAAGGCTAGTGTAGTGAAAGATGCCTGCGGAGAAGAGACACTGACCAACACGCCTGTCACCTGATAGACTGATTTTGCTGTGTGTTTTC
>JAYRBT010000114.1:92343580-92360408 GCA_036023395.1 Myiotriccus ornatus
CCCCGCACAGAGACTGTAGACCTCAGAGGCTAGTACACGAACCCCCCTGGCTGGTCGGGTCCTTTCCTTATCACCCCGAAGCCGTGATATTGGATATCAACAATAATAAGAATTCCTCTGTCTGAAATCAAAGACGAAAGTGTCCCAAGGCTTTTAAATTTATCTGTGGAGATGTTCTTATATCATTAAGACACAATTATCTTCTTCATAGTTGCATATCAATAATTTGTGTTTACCTAGCCAAACACATTAAACAGGCATCATTTTCTTATCAAAGGGATGACTGTTGATTTGGAAAACTGAAATTGTCTATCTATTATAAATTTTATGTTTCATTTATCAGGGCCTTGCAGAGAATGTATTTTAACTCTCAAAAGACACTGTTTGTAAAATGTGGCAACAAGCATTTCAAAGATCTCCCAAAATGGTCAACACTATAGAATAATATATGAAATTAACAACATCGCTAAGTAAGAAAAATGTTTTAATTCTTATTCATAAATGAAGAATTAAGAGATAGAAAAAAGAAATATTTTGATCAAAGCTTGGCAGCAATCTTTGTCAGAAGACTGGGACCCTAACCTTCAAAGGCTTAGTTCTGTGCCAGTTTTACTTAGAAGTGTAGTAAATGTTACTAGGATGTAGCAACTGCATGAACTACACGAACTACAACTTTTTGAGAGAATGAGCTACCCATCTTAGAAAGTCATTGGTATAACTCAGTTGTTGGACATCACTATTATTTTCCTTCTTGTTTACAGGCTTTAAGTTGACATCTCTACTGCTATTTTTTTTCATTCTTTCATCTCTCTGCTTCCATACAGAGACTCCTTTAGCTTATTTTTCATTCTGTCTAGTCTCTGCTCAAATTTCACCCTATTTTTCATTATTAATTTTACTTTCCATCATCCTATCAGTTCCCACAGGTGAAATCAAGGAATATATAAAAGAAAAACTCCATAGCACTCAATTCCAAATCAAAAACAATCTCAGTGACTTTCAAATTATCACAGACAAAATGAAGATGCCTGTCTTTAGTTATAATTCATTACTCTCTGAGACATTTGGTGCAAGACATTAAATGTAATCATTTCAATGAATCAATCTTCTTCCCTTTTGAATATAGTAAATCATTCCAGAATAAGAACAAAGGCATAATACCAGTCACTAATCAACTATTAGCTCATTGATGCTTTCACTGATGTGGATAAGTATAATAAATCCAAAAAGCAGCAGTCACTAAGTTTGAGGGAAAAGTCACTAAGTGTGACACAAGCTGAAGAAATACATGACAGTGTTTAGCAGTACAAAAAGGTGTTGTATAACATTTGGTCTATTACACATCATGGGCTTTATCACCTTTTGCTGGTAATAAATTATACATCAGAACCTTCCCCTTTAATATAGTTGTAGTGGATGGAGCCATGTACTTCACTTGTAAGAGAGAAGGGATGATATATTTTATTGATATAACAAAGTCTGAGAGTAAATGTGACAGTGGTTTGACAAGATTTGATGGCAAAGTACACTTGATTATTTCCTGTATAGAGGACAGGGTCAAACAAAACTGTCGAGGAGACCCTCATGTAGAGCCATGAGGTTTAGAAAGGACCCCCTTTTGTCCTAAACCCCACCTCAGAGAGGAGTTTAAGTGCAGCTGGATCCACTCCTAGTCCCAGACTTTGTCAGTGGTTTATAGTATTATACATACATATGAAGGTTTGAAGGATCATATACATATGATCAATCCTTTATAGCATTTAGCTAAGATGTCAAAATTCCTAGACTTATAGTTTTATTTGTTTGTCAGCAAAACATCACGGTCACTGTTACATACACTCGTTGGTTACCCTGTTGTCATCTGCTGCCCACAATCCAGAGTAAGCTGGATGCAGTTACTTCATCACAACCACCACTGATGTTTATGGCTTAAGTAGGGGCAGTGGCGAACTCTGCCACAACAGATATACAAAGGGTAATTAACTCATATGTCCTGAAGAGTCTGAAATTAATGGTGAACTTACTTCAGATGTTGAGTAGAGTAAAACAGGCATCAGTGTAGGCTTTTGACTCATTCCAAATCTATATTCTAGTATTTTCCAAAGGCCACACATGGATTATATGCTGCAGAAATTGAAATTTCTTTGTTTCATTTTGAAGTATTGTGAAGGTACAGAGATGCTTAGTTTTCAGAGCAGTCAAGATCAAGCTGCTCAGATGATTTAATCGGCTTTTAGGCAAAAAAAGTAAGTCTCCTGTGAGATATATTAATGGTGTTTGCAAATGAAGGCTAAAATAGGAGCAGAACTTGTGAATTACCCTTCATAGAAATATATATCCATAAAAAGAACATCTGAAGTATATTTCTGAATGAACGTACATATTTTAATACTAACTTTTATAGTTATATTTGTAAATTATGCTTTATACATGCTCTAAGCATATTCAGATTTAGTAAATTGGGACTTTGGACTAGGTGATTTTTATAGGTCCCTTCCAACTGAAATAGTCTATTCTACTATATTCTATTCTGTTCTTTTTGAGATGTAAACACCATGAGCCATATGGGGCACAGTACGTCCCCTCCGTGAGGGCAGAATCACACCCTTGAAGTGCTGCAAACCACAGGAGATGGGAATATGGGACAACTTGTTCTAATTGATCGTAGCTATGTGATTGAGAAACTCTACTGAGAACAGTGAGCCTGATGATGAAGGGTTAATGAAGGGGTTAATAAGCACTTTTAACTCACATAGTACTGCTGTCATTTCCTCCATGAAAAGTGTTGAACAGACCAGAATGCCTCTGTGTTTTCTAAGTTGTCTCCCATTTCTGATTAAAATGAAATTACTTCAAACAGTGTTTTTGTAACCTACTTGTTAGTAGCAATTCTAGATATTCAGCTGCCCTCTTCACAATGATCTTTTATATTTATTCTTTCTCCAAAGATGCATCTTTACTTAGCAGCACTGAGAACTGCTATTCAAGACACTGACAAAGAGAAATGACGTGCATGGTTTGGCTGCTGAAACTATCAAGTCTTGTAATCTTGAGATAGATTGGTCTTAAAGAACGCTGCTAACAAGCATTTTGCATAAATAAAATCAGCAAAGACATGGTATTACAGAGTTCCACGTAATTAAATTCTGTAAATACCTCACAACTGCCTTTCTGTTAAATTTTGCTGGCTGAAGAGTATGTTTCCTTATGCCTATATCAGAAAGGTCCAAAGCCAGGATCCCTAGTTTTGCAACATTATTGTCAGTGTTGCTGCCTTTTAACTGAATAGCCTAAGGGATTGTAGACTCAGCATTGTGTGGGCAGGTGAAGACTTGGGCAGATGACATGCAAGGACTGACACTGCTGCACAGCATGGCACCACCAGCACAGCAATGGCTGCTCTGCAACAAAGTTTTTGCATGGCTGAATTAGTTTTAAGAGATTATCTGAAGACTTTCTGATGACTGACTGTAGAAAGTATGAAGTAGACTGCCAAAACTTACGGAGTTGTTTATCTTCTCTTAAGGTCCTGAAGGTGCAGAAGGAAGCCATGAGTTTTGCTTTCATTCTAAATAAAATTTGAATGTTTTTAATTTTTATTTTTATGTCATGTGTTCTATATCTTGTAGTTTATAGTGTGTTTTGTCTTCCCTGAGAGAAAAGTGTCACCTTTTTTCCCCCTATGCTGTTCCATATTTGAAAATTCTAGAAATTACCTTTTTAATGGTATGGACACATTGAATGTATTAAGCAGTAAAAATTGCACAGTATCTACCATGTAAATTAACAGAAGTTGTTTGCCAGAGAAAATTATATTATGGCTGAATTTTATTCCTTCACCATGTTACATTTTACCTTTGCATCCTTTACTGCTGATTCTTGGCAAAATTCCTATTTAGTATTTAAAGTTACATTAGATGAGCTGTCAACACTTTCTTTAACTAGACAACTATTTTCATTTAAATAAAATTACTATTCTCCCAATAATTGCTGTTATCAGCAAACTATGTACTTCTTTTATTAAAGGCAAATTATTACAACTTGAAAACTGTCTAATTTTTGTACACAGTAGTTTCTTCTTAAATGCTTATAATTGTGTGGACCTACCCATACTAACATTATAATATAATACAAATTGGTGTCTGTGGTATTGTTATCAGATACCCCATAAAAATGTATCTAATGACCTTTTTGTATAGGAGACAGGTACTTTTGCTCATTGCATTTTAGAAGAAGCTGGGTACATTCACTGTGACTATTACAGTTTTTAAAACTTAGTGTTGCAAGTTTTGAAGCCTATCAGAATTCCCTGTACACAAAAGAGCTCCTACCATATGTCATGTAAAAGAAGTGTATTTTGAAAACTCCCTAAACACCTACTTTTCAACAGTGGCTATTAAGGTTATTTATGGACATATCTACTCTCAGTGTGTGGATTTCATAGCCACAGGAAGTCATAGAATAAAATATCAGAGCTAGATTTGAAAAGTATCTGGCTCATTTTAAGACTAGAGTAATGTTTGTGGGTGGTACATCCCTTAACATGGCAAGCCTGTGCAGGTACAAGTACAAGAGCAGATTCATTGCCTTGAAGAAGGGAGAAACTTAAAATCTGCCTTGTTCTTTGCTGAAGGTCATCCCATTTTTCAACACTCTTTTTGAAATGTGACTGTCAGAGCTGAATAGAATAATCCACAGACTCATTTTTAGTACTTGTTAGTGCTCTTTCCTGGATTTATTCCAGATACAAGTTCCTGTTCAGATAGCCTGAATTTAGTCATGTTTTGACTGTGCTAGCTTTTGTTGTAAATACATCATGCTGAGAGGGTATGTTCTATGCACCTTCTCTTTAGCAAAGCAATTTTTTTTTTGAGAAATGGCTGCATATAACACAATTGCCATAATAATTTTACTTCCCATGTATGCAAATGTACATTTATATGCAATATACATTTATCATGTTAGATCCATATAAGTGACTTACTGTTATGGTCTAGTCAATGATTTTTTATCATCATCGTCATATTTTATTAGCAGTAGTTTTATTACCAATAATTGTTAAAGATACCAAATACCATTAAGCCTAAATTGGAGCCTAGGAGAAACGTGACTTCCTACTTCCAATTACTTTGGAAAGTCTATTTGTCACCCAGATTTTCCTCCATTAATATGGGTGTTATTGATCTTATACAGTGTTATACATAGTGATAAGTTAAATTAAAAAAAAAACAAAGAAAATAGAATGGTTCAGATTATTCACTATTTTACACAGTTGCCTTCTTCAAATGGATTTGCAATCCTATAAAACTGATAGCAAGTCTTAGATAAGTGCAGAGTATTAAACACAGTCAGACAGATGTTATGTGTTTAGACAGTAAGTTTCCGCTAACACAAATACACTCAGTCCCCCAAACACATGCACATATATACACATATGTATTTTTTCAAAAGTTTACATCATGGATAGAGGTAAAATATTAGTCTTGGTAGACTGTTCATCTGGTATGCTACAGTGGTGCAATATTATTAAAAAAAAAAAGAATGTTTATTCTATTTTTTCTTTAGGTTCACTAATGTATGGATAGTACTATATTAATAAATCATATCTACACTGTTTCTTCTTTGAAAATGTGTGCAGAGGGAATGTCTGTGATTCAAAACATAGGTGATGAATAATATAGATGCTGAAAGACTGGCTGGCTACAGATGGAAATGTCTGGCTTTCTGAATAGACTTTCTGAAAAAAAAACACCTCACTCTTCCGAGCACCTAAATGGGCTCTCTGGATCTCATTCACAGTCATAACTTGCAAACCTGAATGATTAAATACAACTCCCCCCTCCTAAATTAGTATTTAGACAGGTTAATTAGAACTGGAATAATTCCATTCAGTGTCTCTGAAACTTCTCTTTGTAGTGGAACAGCAGCTTTATCTCCTCAAAAGGCTATAAAGTTAATCACAGGAGGTACAAGATAGTGCGTTATAATGGCACTAACTCTGACTTTTAAGCCCAGATGAGAATGCTTTACTGTAGTCTGTAGGATTCAGTCTTAAAACACATGTGAAAACTTGTGAGTAATCTTCCCAGTTGCACTTAGGTCTCTTGTAGTCATACACGTTTGCACCACAGAACTCAAGTTCTGATTTGTGAGGCGCAGAAACTCTGTAATGGAATTCCTTGCTTAGTTTATTATTTAGCAGTGGTTACCATTTATTATTTATCTGCATCTGTATTTCTCCATTAATGTGTTTAGAAAGAGGAAAATAAAGCATCAGCCTCTGCTCCATTTTAAAAGATGGGAAGAGACTGTGCTGTTTAAATTTATGTTTCAAATTAAAGTAGCTGAAGAGTTGGACATTATTTATTTATTGTATTTGTTTAAAATTGTTAGCATAAGAAAAATAGTATTTTTCAAATGATTAGTCCAATTCTAAGCATCCTAAAGTATGAAAAAGTCATAAATTGCCCATATAGAATAGTAGCATTTTATTAAAAATGCTATCTATAGTCTCTACTTGCAGTCAAAGGAGAAAGTAAGGAAGATAAAACGTTATGTCAGTTTATCTTTATGACATGAAAAATACAACTGAAAGTTGCATTACCAATAGAAGAATCAAATTACTCTGTATATATTTAAAAGAATGTCAGCTTGCTTTTCATGTATTTCTCATGAATGTAAACTATACCTATTTCTTGTTGAGCAGATGTGCTGAGTATAGTATTAAACAAAAGCAAAATAGGACCTGTTCACCAGAGTGAATTCCCTTACTCGAAGGATTCAAGCAAAATCAAAGGTCTGTGTTTCTTATGCGAGGAAGAGAAACATTGCAAGAAACCATTGCAAGCTATTGAGCTGCCATGGAATTATTTTTACCAATGGTTGTGTTCATGGTAGTGAAAGAAAATGATTCACTAATTTATTTTAACTGACAGTAGATTATTCTGCTTAATGTGAAGAGTGTGTTATGGCTATTCTGACAAGAAGATGAGGCTCTTTGCCCTTATTGTGGCCCATACTGCGTGTGATATTCAGGTAGTGAGTGATACTTTGGGAGCATGATGTCTTTTTCACATAACAGATCCAGCTTTCTTTGATTTTGAGGTTCTGCACAGCCAAAGTATACAGACATAAAACCAGACAGACTTGCAAATACATAGATGAATGCACGTTACACACTTAAATGCGAAAAACTCCTTTAACTGAAATAATTCAGATCTCAGCCAGCTTCCACAGTTGAAGGTGTGTATTTACTTTCTAAAGGTCATATGTGAACCAGGAGACGTACAAAAAAAACCCTACAGAAAAAAAATATTATTTCTTCTTGTTCTTGTTTAAATAACTACCCTTATGCCTTATGCAAGGGCACAGTAATTAAGTGCTTTTGGTTTTGTCAGTGTCTGGGAACAGGTCAGGAAAATAAGCCCATCTCTTGTACACTGTGAGGCTCTTTGTTATTATTAAATTTTCTAAACTCTAGCACAATAAATTGATCATTACTGTTTGAAAGCTTTTCTAGCTATATGGAATGTTTCACCACTGCGGTTGAGGTAATTTGAAAGTCATTATTTGATTTGATGGGGCACATCCAGGTGGGTTAGGCCAGCATTACTGGATTATTCAAATGGCTATTTTTTGTAATAAATGTCTCTCTTTCTCCATCCAACACAACACTTTACCAGCAATAAAGCTAGCTTTAAGTGAACTAGTTCATCTGCACTTCAATGTAGCTGAGAGCCTGGCTCATGGAAAAAATGCACCTGCATCACAGTTGTCTTGACTGCCCAATGAACATGGTTGTGAGTAGCCCCTAGAGAGAAGAATGACTAGTCCAGGTACTGCAACTGCATTGCTTCCAGTTCTGAACCTAACTCATTCAGAGTCAGCCTGGGGATCCCCATGCAGGCATATCCAAGGTGTATCACAGCAGCATGTGCATTTGTCTGAAACACAGTTAATAATAGCTATGACTGACAAGTAGAGCATAACCTTTTTACTTCAAGGTACCCTTTGCCACAGTGATCTATGTCTCTGTGAGTGTGAGATAAAATTTCTATAGTATACCCTGTGTGGGTCTATAGGTTAAAATGGAAAGGGAATTGTCAACAAGATACAGTTGCCCCTATAGGTAGTATTTTGTGGTTTTGCAACACTGATCTCCAGTGACTGCCAATTTGTTTCTAGATGGAGGTCGACTACAAAGGTCAACCTGCATGAGATCCAAGTGCTACTCTCTGTCACCATGACTTGCTGAACAGTTAATATCAGCTAATACTCTCATTACTGAGAGGATAGTGGGGCCAGAAGTTCCTGTCCTCATGTCCTTCATGACAGATATTGGGATTTAAAATTAGCACTTTTTGCCAGGACTTTGCTCTCTTAGCTTTTCATATTGTGAAGGTAATCTTTTTACCTCTACATTTAGGTCACTGAAACATTGATGTTTGTACAAATCCTGTTGTTTGATATGTGAAATACTGTTCTATGGTCATAATTAATATAGAAGATGGTGCCTGAAACAACTTTGTGCTATATTTTTTAGGTTATTATCTGCATATACACAGGCCTATATTCACTCGGTTTTGTGGATTTCTGCCTCAGACAGTATATTTAAGCAGAGTTTCTCAGCTTCTTACAATCAGTAACCCTAGTTTATTGTCAGGTTTTTATTTTCCTTTACAAAATCCTGGGGTCATGATAATTTTGGTAGTAAGAAGCTGCTATCACCAGATATATAGGAACATTTCATTATTTAACAATAATTTAATTTTAAAATTATATATCAGAGTACCATGTTTGGTATTCTGCTGAATGAACTCACTTCTATCAGCTTTTGAAGAAGCATCTATGCACATACAAGCAACAGAAGAAATAATTCAAAAGTAAGAACTGAAAAACTTATTTCCATATGTTGCTCACTGAGCCGTAGAACTAAGGTTTTGCAGTCTCAGATAATGCCTTAATCTATGTGTGACGGTTTGTTAGTCATTGAAGATAAGCAGCTAGGAATATAAACCACATCTCATTAGTCTAAGATTACTGTTGCAGAGTCGGCCTTAGAGAGAGAAGAAGATGTTGTTACAAAATCTGTGATTCTGTGTTGTTATACTAAAAATGTTTATAAGTCTCTTATTTGACCATGTGTCATATAGCGGGGGGAAGGGGGGGATGTGAAACAGATAGGAAATGCTACAATGTATGATGTTTGTCTTTCTGTGTAACAGGAGAATATTTAATTTCCTTTATTTACTATCCAAAGACTGAAAGTACTATCTACTTTGCTCAGTAACTTAATCCTTCTATACTCTTTGCACATTACTGTAGAAAAACAAAAAGGGAACATTGTGAAATTGTAGGGCAGACTACATCCACTTTCTCATTCCTAAATATAAATATGAGCTGAATTTCAATAGATAGATAAATGAGCTCTGTCTTTCAGTAGTTTAATTTCGAACATCTGAGCCGGAAAAATGTCTGACTTCAAAATGGTACAGAAAACAAAGAATTACTCCAAGTCTCTGCATCTTTCCTTGTGTCTTTACTTTTCCTGTTGTAAGTGAAAAATCAAACATAGAATGAAAACATGGGCTCATCTGATCATTCCTGAACATTTCTGAACACTTTGGAGCATTCCTGCCTATTTAATGTTGTTTGTAGGAAATTTTAAAAGGCCACAACCACCAGGGTATCTCAGACATACTAAAGTTAATCCTAATTGTGAGTCTGTCAAGTGAATGCTACCATTTTAAAAATCGTTCCCAGATGAGTCTGATCTATACTTGGGTTTTCAGGTAAGAGTGCAGCTAACTCACAGTACATTAGAGATAATTAAGAGAAGTCTTTCAGCACTTGGGGATTCTTACTTTGGCAGATCTCTGCTGACATACGACAGTTTTATTTCCTTATAAAACTTCTTACTGAAATGTTTTCTTGTAGCAGGATCCAAGTAAGAAATCACATTTACATGTGTCACAAGCTATTTAATAAATATATAATTTAATTGCCTTTCAGTGTATAACTTGTTTATCTTTAAATATTTCCTGATTTCAATAAATGGTTTGTTCCTTTGTTATTAGCAGAAGTAAATAAGTATTTCAGTTGACTTCCACATAAGTCACTGAGTGTTGAGTAAACAGTTAGTTGAGCTACCTAATTGCACATGACAAGTATGCAAAAGTAACTTGAATGATAAAAACATTCCTGGAGAACTTCAAATGCTGAGGCTGAATATGTGAAGTATTAACGTTTGCTCATTGGAAACTCTATTTACTTAATTAAAATACAGTGCCTGTGTGCTAATTCAAATGAGAACAGTCAATACGTAGCTAGCAGGCATGAACAAAAGCGGATTACTTACCTTAAAAACACATTTACCTTAATTACAGCACTCAAGTTTTGAAAGTCTGTTTCTAATGGAAATGAGAGGGCATTATAAAATGAATTGAGTTTTGCATAATATCGATGAGATTAATTATAAAATTATACTTTTAATACAGTGACTGTATATATTCTTTGCCTTATTCTTAACATAAGAAGTATTATTCAAGAAATGTTATTAGTATTTTATTATATTTAAACTTTAACTTTGATCTCATATGCTCATGTAATTCCCTTAGTAGGTCTCAGTGGATAAGAAAGACTGTCCTGTAATTTGTACTAACAATGCTGATAACAGAAAGATCAGTGTTCTAAAAAAGACACAGTAATCCAAATATAGCCACCTGCAGCTTGGTAATCAGCAGGACACAACATGATGTGTAATCCAGAAGAAAGTGAAAGTGGGATCTGTTAAGCTAAATGTCACTTTCAGGAGCACCACTTCAGGACATAAAGTGTCTTGGCAGCAGCACATAGGTGTTCTTGACAATTAAATGTTTTCCCCAAAGTTGTTTTTTATAATAATATCTTTCTTCTGAAAGTGACCATGAACTCTGTCACAGAAGTGATACTTCTCCCACTGTGAACAAATATTGGCATTGGGAACAAGCTGCCCAGCAGTATTTGTAATTCAGTCTGTCTCTTAATGTAGTTGAAAGAGTATGTCAAATCTTAGGACTACATGTGTTGTCATTCTTCACTCCTTCAAACTAAAAACATTTAACAGCAGTCTTGATACCAATGAATACCATGATACAAAAGAAGAAATAAGTGATACACCTGCTGTTTGAATTTTGAATGAGAATATCATTCCTACACCAGGTGAAGCAAGGGCATGAAGCTGCAAGCTGCAGAAGTAGATTCAAGAAGGGCTGAAGTGCAGCTTCACCTTTCACTGAGAACACCTGATTTTCAGAAATGCTGCACAAAGCCTAGGAATGTCACAAGTAAATGGCAGTGGCTGCAGGTTACCTCTGGCCACTCAACGTTGTGATTCTGCCATAGGAATGTAAGAGTTCCATATTGAGTGCCTTACACTGACAACCGCAGGCTTGATTTAATTTCTCAACTAAGACTCCCCTGATCTTTCAAGGGCCATCTCTAATGGCACCTTTCTGGTGTTTTTCTAAAAACAGTTGAGATAAACTTGAAATATGGTCTTTACAAATATGTGCATCCAGGCTCAGCCAATGTCTTTAAACTCTGTGCTGCCAATACAAAGTAATTAAGTTTGCCTTATATCTGAATAGCAGTAAATACCATCTTTCTGATCACTATTGCTTTTTCACAGGCAGCAGTTTTTCCATCCCTTTTCTACTTTAAGCCACCTGCTTCCCCTTTGTCAGCAATTCATAGCCCCTAATCATAATGCTAACACAAGGGTTTGCTGGCACCTTTGCAAATATTCTCACTGGAATCCCTCAGGTAAGTAAATAAACAACAAATTCAGTGGGTGGAGGAAGATGAAACACGGTGTGTGGGACCACAACACTATTATAACACCAGACAAATTCAGCTGCTTAAAACCACAAACCCATTAAGAGTTGTATTAGTACAACTAAATGGGTTTGGGGCTAAGGCACAGAAGAGAGAAGGAGGATGTGGCTTCTTAAATCAGGATCACAGTGTAACATTATGGGTAAAACACAGAATCATGAATGAATCCTTGCTGACAATATCTCTTCCCTCGTCTTCCCCTTCCTCTTCCCTTTCCCCTTCCTCTTCCCCTTCCCCTTCCCTTTCCTTTCCTTTTCCCTTATAGAGGGTAGAATATAACCTTTTTCCCCTTACTTTGTTGAAGATGTAGGTTTTCTCATTTGGGGCTGTCTACCTCCTCTGTGTCTACCTCCTGAAGAATCCATTGTAGGTCATTGCCAGATGAGGACCACTGGCATCAGTGTGTAATATTATCTGTGGTTGCAACAGTGAGACCAGGAGGAGAAGGGCTTAATGCTACCAGCTGCTGTCAGCCACAGCACACATGTATTCTTGAAGCTTCTTTCCAGCAGCAAGGACTTCTTTCCTAAAAGAGAAGCTCTTATTCAAATGATAGCTACAGGACTGCAGAGCTCTGTTTATTGCAAAGCTTTTAGCTGCATGGGGCTCAGAAGATTTACAATGGCATCAGCCTCTATTTAAAACAAATCACTGATGGACTTGTGTCACAAGATCTTTAAATGTACATTAGTCTCTAATTGGTTCACCCATCAGTGTGAACTTTTCATTCACTTTAAGATAATTACCTCTGGCTTGTATTAGCTTGTTGCTGCTTTCTCAGAGAAAAGCCCAATTATTGTGCAATTATTAGGCAAGCAGCTGCACATGAGGTTTAATTTATTTGCATTTCGTTGCCTGATCCCCAAAACCCACCTCCCATGTAAGAGTTTTACTACCTCATATGTTTCCTTTCTACTAGTGGTCTGTTGCTGGCTATAGCAGACTGTGACCCTTAAGCCCTGCAAGCAGGAAGGATCACCTAATCAAAGAATCAATTAGGTTGGAAAAGACCTCTGAGATTACTGAGTCCAACTTTTGATGGAACATCACCTTGTCAATTAGACCATGGCACGAAGTGCTTCGTCCAGTCTTTCCACCTCCAGGGATGGTAACTCCACCACCTCCCTGGGCAGCTCATTCCGATATCTAATCACCTTTTCACTGAAGAATTTCTCCCTAATGTCAAACCTAAACCTCCCCTGGCACAGATTAAGACTATGCCTTCTTGTCCTCTTTCTACTTGCCTGGGAGAAGAGGAAAACCCCACCTGGCTACAACCTCCTTTCAGGTAATGGCAGAGAGTGATGAGGTCTTCCCTGAGCCTCATTTTCTCAAAGCTAAACAACCTCAGCTCCTTCAGCTGCTCGTCATAGGACATGCCCTCCAGACCCTTCAGCAGCTTTGTTGCCTTTCTATGGCCCACTCCAGCACCTCAGTGTTGATCTGAATTGAGGGGTCCAGAATTGGACACAGTACTCGAGGTGGGGCCTCACCACTGCCAAGTACAGAAGTATAATCACTGCCCTAGTCTTGCTGGCCACATTATTCCTGATGCAGGCTAGGATGCCATTGGCCTTCTTGGCCGCCTGGGCACACTGCTGGCTCATGTTCAGCCTCCTGTCAAACAACACTCCCAGGTCCTTTTCTGCTGAACCACCTTCCAACCACTCTGCCCCAAGCCTGTGATACTTCATGGGATTATGGTCAATGTGTATGACCCAGCACTTGGTCTTGTTGAACTTCTTATTCCACTGGTCTCAGCCTATCTATGCAGTCTGTCCAGATCCCTCTGCAGAACCTTCCTACCCTCCAACAGATTGACACTCTGACTCAACTTGTTGTCATCCAGGAATTTGCTTATGTTAGACTCAACCCCCTTCTCTAGATCATCAGTAAAGAAATGAAACAGAACTGGGCCCAACTCTGATCCCTGGGGGACACCACTGGTGACCGGCTGCCAGCTGGATCAGCCCCGTTCACCAGCACTCTCAGGGCCCGGCCCTCCAGCCAGTTCTTAACCCAGCACAGAGTGCCCCTGTCCCAGCCATGGGCTGCCAGCTTTTCCAGGAGTATGCTGTGGGAGACAGGGTCAAAGACTTTGCTGAAATCCAGGTAGACCACATCCACAGCCTTTCCCTCATCACCAGGTGAGTCACCTGGTCATAAAAGGAGATCAGGTTGGTCAGGGAGGACTTTGCCTTCCTAAACCCATGCTGGTTGGGTCTGATTCCTTGGCTGTGCCACATGTACCATGTGATCACACTCAAGATGATGTGCTCCGTAAATTTGCCAGGCTCTGAGGTCAGGCTGACAGTCCTGTAGTTCCCTGGATTCTCTTTCTGCTTCTTCTTGTGGATGGGCATCAGGTTCCAGTCATCTGGGACCCTCCTTGGTGAGTCAGGACTGATGATAAATGATGGAGAGTGGCTTTGTCAGCTCTTCTGCCAGCTCTCTCATCACCCTAGGATGAATCCCATCCATTCTCATAGACTTGTGAACATCTAAGTGGCTCAGCAGGTCACTTCATGGACTCCAGAGAGTCCATTCTGCTCACTTTCGCTGTTTTAACAACTCAGGAGGCCAGCTATCCTGAGGATAACCAGTCTTACTGTTGAAGACTGAGATAAAGAAGGTGTTAAGTACTTTTCCTCATCTTTGGTGACTATATTATCAGTCCTGTCCAATGAAGAATGGAGGCTTTTCTTGCCCCTTCTTTTGCTATTAATGTATTTATAAACCACCAATTTTTATTATCCTTTATGAAAATGTAAAGTTCTAATTGAGCTTTTGCCTTTCCAGTTTCCTTTCTGTATGACCTAGCAACATCCTTAAACACTTCCTCCTTTTTCCAAAGGTGATAAACCCTCTTTTTTCCCTGAGTTCCTGCAAAAGCCCCCTGCCCAGCCAGGCCAGTTGTCTGCCCATGCTGGTTCACCTTGTGACACACTGCGGGGACAGCCTCCTCCTGCACCCTCAATATTTTGTTCTTAAAGTATGTCCAGCCTCCATGAGCCCCTTTGTTTTAAGAGCTGCTTCCCAAGGGGGGCTGTCCGAATCAGTGTCCTGAATAGGCCAAATTCCCATAGTCCTGAATACCCTGTCAAAAAGTCCAGGACAGAGGTTTTGTTGGTGCTCCTCCTTACTTCACCCAGTGTGGAAAACTAACATGTCCTGATCACTGTGCCCTAACCACCACATCACCCCCAGTTCTTCCTTGTTCACAGACAACAGGTCTCCTTTAGCAGGGCACTTCCTTTAGTAGGCTCATTTACCAGTTGTGTTAGGAAGTTGCTTTCCACGCTCCTAGACTGCTTCATGTTGTATTTCCAGAAGATGTCTGACAAGCTGAAGTCACCTATGAGTACAAGGGCTGTCAACTGTGAGACTTCTGCCAGCAGCTTGTAGAATGCCTCTTCTATCTGTTCATCATGTTTGGGTATCTATAACACACTCACACCATGACATCTGCCCTTCTGACCTTCCCCCTGATCTTTACCCACAGGCACTCAATCATGTCATCTTCATCATGGACAATTTCCATATAATCAAAACACTCCCTAATGTACAGTGCTATCCCACCACTTCCCCTGCTTCACCTGCCTCTTCTGTAGAGCTTATAACCATCCACTGCAGCACTCCAGCGATGAGAGTCATCCCACCAGGTCTCTGTGATAGTGACTGCATCAAAACTTTCCTGCTGTACAACGGCTTCCAGCTCCTCCTGCTTGCTTTCCATACTGCATGCATTGCTATGGATGCATTTCAGCTGGACTAACAGTTTTGCCCCCACCACAGGCCTGACACTGCTAGGCTTGTCTCTAGTAAGCCTGGCCTTACCCCCTTCCTGCTTTGAGGATCATGTGAATTCTCCTTAACCTGCTTTTGGCAAAGTTAGTCAGTTTAGCTTAAGCTACTTTCATTGACAGATTAAGTTAACCTTACTGACTTTGCCTAAAGAGTATAAGGGAGGGTTTGTGTGATCCTTCCCAGGGAAGAGCTGTAAGAAGAGTGACCTCTGGCAGAACAACCAAGAGCTGCAAATTCTACATGGGTTGCAGTAGTTTGCAAAATAAATGAATTTGTGACCTAATTATAGGCACCAATGACATACAAAAATAATGATTAAGTCTAGAAGCATGGAATGAGGAACAACCTCTATGACTATGCCTAATAAAAGGAAATTAAACAGTGTGAGACATGGTCTAAGGACAGGCATGTGATCATCCATGCTGTTTGCTTGTTAATGTGCTCCCTGGCATTTTTGTCCTGGGCCAACCGACCAGAAGAGCACAGCTTGGAGACAGTGTAGGCCAATAAGCAATATGGTCCTAACTACCTATGCAAGGAGGACGGAGAGAAGGGTTTAGCTTTGCAAGCATGAGATGTTCTGTGCCACTTGCCCTGAGGACAAAGGGGAAGATTCAGATGGCATAGAAGAGGAACGTAACTCAGCACATAAGTGGCCAGGTTCCATTGAATGTTTTGCATCCTACTTGGAAATTTGATCTGTTCTGGGTACCTGGGTTACATACCATGACTTTCAATTGCCCAAATAGGAAGTCTAAAGAAATCACTTAGTTTAAGGCACTTATGTGTATAAAATTAGGCTTTGCAAGAGTTCTTTCCTGTCCATACCAATTTTTTATGGACAAGATACAGGTTACTTGAGTATTTACGGATTACTTGAATATCTCTATCCTTGGAGGTATTCAAAAGCCATCTGTACATGCTCCTGAGCACTGGTTCTTGGTGGCTCTGCTTGAGCAGAGTCAGTCATCTAGTCCAGTCTAGACTGGACTAGATGACCTCCAGAAGTCCTTTCCTATCACGGCTTTGGGGTGATAAGGAAAGGACCCGACCAGCCAGGGGGATTCGTGTACTAGCCTCTGAGGTCTACAGTCTCTGTGCGGGGCTGCCAGCGGCTGCTGTGCCTGTGTGGTTAAGAAGCGGCAGG
>JAYRBT010000114.1:92371894-92382960 GCA_036023395.1 Myiotriccus ornatus
TACAACCTCCTCTCAGGTAGTTGTAGAGAGTGATGAGGTCACCCCTGAGCCTCCTCTTCTCCAGACTAAACAACCCCTCAGCTCCCTCAGCCAATTCTTATCTTATTGATAAGAATCAATAATACTTATGGGTCCCTTCTAACTCAGAATTTTCAGATTCTGTGACCTTTCATATATTCTAGAAGTCAATTATTATATTCTTACATTATTCACCATGACTAAGTACTTCTTTCTTTATTTTCTGTGAGACCGTATTTCCTGCTACAAGCCCCTTCTCCCTGATTGTTGGCCCTAGACATGTGCTTACATCACAATATATGCTAAAGGTGAAAATGATCCTTATTTATTTAATAAATTCAGATGTGGGCCAAATGCAGCCTAACCCTTCCTTTACTCCAGGAAGAGCATACGGTACATTTTATAGATTGTTAATATTTAATTGTAGACCCCCATGCATTTTATGACCACAGTGAATAAAGCATCTATCTACGGAATTGTACAGACAGTATTATAAACCAGATTAAATACTTAATTACTATACTAAATAAATCAGGAGTTCTCCTGAAATAATAATCTGTCTCTGAATGAGGTTTGGGAGGAGATTGGGTTGTCTATAATGCACTCAAGCATAGATTAGCTGGCAGCCAGAATTACAACTGTCTCTTACAGTAGTTGTAAAGAAAAACTGTAAAATATTCTAATGAAGGGAAATACAAACATATGATCTTTTGTGGTATTCACAGAGAATTATTGAGAAACGTGCTTCTCTTCCCTTACAAATGCAATGGAAAACGGATGTCTCAGCAAAATATATTATTTCTCTATTTTCCTCTTCTGTGAATACTGCTAACAGTGCATACTGTATCTCATGGTAGACCTGTTGGTTCAAACAATTTGTGACAGTCTGACTTCTTGCAAGAAATGGAAATCTGATTATGGTGACTAATGAAGCTCAGTATTGGTACATAAGGCTCTCTTCTGCAGCTCAGAGATCTCATTTTATATGATATTCTAAAGTGAGTTTAATGGTGGTGAAAGATGTTGTCTTAGAAAAGGAATGGAGCACAGATGTTGCATGGCAAACTGCTGGGCCCATGTCACAGCTGTAGCTGTATTCAGGGATGACAGCTCCTTTAGTGAACAGGTAAGTTAGTCATGTACCTGTGCAACTTTTGTTTCCCATTGGGCAAAGTTCCTTTTTTATCTTATGTAATGCACTCATAAGAGAGAACTCCGTATCTTCATGCAGTATAAAGTCATGCCCTCTCCATACTCCATGACCTGATTTCACAGCAAGGTGACCTGGACCTTCTCAGCCTTAGCCAGTTGTGTGGGGAGCAGGGAGCAGGAAAAAGGCTGGGGGACCAGCTTTAGTCAGTTGCTGTGCCATCTTATAGGATCTTACAGCCTGGAATAAGGTTTCTTCTCATCACACTGCTCAAGATGCTCTGGGCTCATCTCTTGCTACCCTGCACATCATGAACTAAAGCAGAAAAAGTCAAGAGGTGCTGCTAACAGGCCCGGTAAAATTACTAATAATGTTAACGTTAGCTGTGGTAATAGAAGTGAGTTATTATGCCCCAGAGGAAAACAAGGATCTCTTGTAGCTCTGCATACAGTCTTAGAAAATTTCTTGCACACCAATGCTTCTGCTGGTACAGATACAGGATCCACAGTCTTAAAAGAAAGCCAACGAGGTCATATTTCAATAGGTAAAGTGGCTAACGGCACATGCAGATATTTATTCCTGCTGTACTGGATCTGTCTGGGATGGAGTTAATTGTCCCCATAGCAGCCTTCATAGTGCTATGCTTTGTACTTGTAGCCAGAAGGTTGTTGATAACGCACTGTGAAGAACAGTGCTGCCACAGCATCGAGGCTGTCTCTCCAAATTCACCTCTCTTCAAAAGGCCAGTAGGCTGTGGATGGGCAAGAAACTGGGAGGAGACACAGTCAAGACAGCTGACCCAAGCTGACCAAAGGGTTATTCCATACCATATGATGTTTGCTCCTCAATAAAAGCTAAGAGAAAGGAGAAGGGGAGGGGACATTTGTCATTAAGGTATTTGTGTTCTGAAGAAACCACTATGCGTAGTGAGGCGCTACTTCCCAGGAAGTGTCTGAACATCGTCTCCTAATGGGTAGTAGAGAATAAATATTTTTGCTTTCTTTTGCTGTTTATTATTAAATTGCTATTCTCATGAGCCACTCACAAGCTTCCCCCTACCCAGTCTTATATTCTCCTCCCTCATCCTGCTGAGAAGAGTGACAGAGAGGCTTGGTGGGCACCTGACAGCCAGAGAAGGTCAATCTTCAACATCTGAACTTCTGTTGAAGATGGGAAGGAAACAGCTTGTGCTGAATTTTCACCTTGCCCCAGAGAGGCTTTATGGTTTTTTTTTCCATTGCTTGAGGCAGAGGTGATGGTGACTTAAAGAATTTCCCTGTAACAGGAAAAGAATTTTTCAGGATGGACAATTGTAGCCCAGGAATTTGCCTGTGTTAACTCCAAAGCGCAGGCACCAAAGCAATCTGAAGCTTGCTTGAGACAGCTGATGCTGCTGGAACTTCTGTCAAGCTACAGCTGAAGGTTGTGTCACTGATCTCAGTGAAGTGCCAGTCTTTGCCACTTTGGCCTCTGGCTAGGCCCCTTCAGCACTGCCATCATCACAAACATTCCTTAAAAAGATTTAGATCCATGCTTGACCAATGAGAAAAACATATCCCAGGTAGCTCCCAAGACATCCCCTTGTTAATACTAGAGTAACAGAAGGAAAGAGATGTTTTTAAATTAAAAGAAGAATGTCAGCCTAAGAGTTTTGGAACTGTAGAAAGCAGGTGGAGGGAAATAAATTGTAGAATCAAAGCTCAGTGAATTTAGGTGAGGATTTATGGTACTGTTTGATAAATACATTTATTTAGACAGACACGCAAATTTAGTCTCAGACCATGAAAATCTTTTAATTTGTTATTTCTAAGGCATTTCTGAATGTAGAACAATTAGAACACATGCAGATATAATGAAAACTTCTCTTAACTTCTCTTTCTTTTCTATTAATAGATTTTCTACTAAGCAAGATCCAGACACTGTGACACAGAAAGCATCATTTATGATAGGTATTGTGGTAAAAGCACAAAGGGAAAATGCTATGACTTTGAAATCACATTCTTTAACCTTCAGTGTAGACTTCCCTGATGCTGTTCCATGATGTGGCCATCATAACCTGCATGTTTCTGTATGCTCTGAATATTCTGTCTGTATGCATCATTCAAGTTTCATGATTGCTTATTTGGAAAAGAATGCTGAGCACAATTAAGACCATAATAATGCCATAGAGAAATTAAAATTTGGAGATATTTAGAAAGCAGAATTTTCAATGTGGGGAGATACTGTGGCATTTTGGAATTCAAGACTGTTCACAAACAGGTAAAATGTCCACTTTTTTGGGGAATGGAAATTCTGGCCACTTTGATTTTGAAATCAGATTTTATGCTGCTGAAATATTTTCCTTCAATGTTGAAAATCTATGAATATTGTCATATGAGAGCCAAAACATTAAACTTTAAAGTGGGTAATTAATTTTAACTTTTCTTTGATTTCATTATTGTTATTAAATTTGAGTGAAGCTGATTAAACCCCATGAGCTTTCCAGTCGCTTACATGGTACTCTCCTGTGGAAATTGCTCTGTTTAAAGTTTTTTGCCAGTTCTAATCACTGAAAGTTACCTCTCTTTCTGCATTACAGTCTAGGGAAATGACCTTATTTTTCTTTTTCTCTTGACAGTCCCGAAACAGCTGACAGCAGAAATGACAAAGGTACTGACAGAAGAGTTATTTTTTTCTTCTTCATTTTGATGTTATGGATCGATGTCCATTCCACTAGCAGCCTCCAAACCATAGATCACGGCGCGTGACTTCCAAGTCAACAAGAGACATTTACAGGTTAGCAAATGTGTTCATTTCCCACTGGCAATTCAACAGGGATTCTAGCCATCTGATTCAGAGAAGCACATATGGTAAATACTTAATGGAATATAAATCTTGAGAGCACACCTTGAAATTAAATGAGATTTTCAATGGGACTCACATTCCTGTTTTATAAAGGTCCTTTTGAAAATTATATCTATTGTAAGCCTCTGACAGTTATTTATGGTCTTGGGCACACATATATTCAAATGTTTAACCTATCCCATCTGTGTTAAATCTAGTTTTACATCAGGATACCAATGTTAACTGCTCACTGACCTACCGAAATAATTAAATTGCCTTTATTCTTCCTAGATTTTATTACCTGACTTTATTACAGACAACAGGATATGCATGAAGATGTATAGAGATGTATTTTTATTATTTCTGCAACATGATTGTATGTTTTTAAAATATTTTAAAAGATACTAGGCTATATTTATAGTCTCCTTAATACCACTGGGCCATGAGGATTAATTCTGGAAGTTAATTTTGATGGATTTACTTTAACCATGTAACATGTCTCAGGATTTTATATTTCCATAATGTATTCTAAAAATACATTTGTCACCAGGGTGTCTGAGAGTTTTAGATATTGGAAACTGGCAAAAGGCCCTTTCATCTTACAGGTTTGAGTTAGTTCAGTCAGTGAAACAGCTCAGATTGAAATGGTTAAAAAGTAGAGTCTAGACCAGTGGAGGCTAATAGCAGAGTGAAGATGGCTTTCCTCTCTTATACTGGAGTTATGGGAAACAGGAGCAAAACTTCATTCATTTATAATCTCTTTTAGCTAGCATACCTTCTGAGACTTGTCAGAACTTGGGAGGGCACAAAGACCAACAGGCAGCCTTGCTCCTCAGATGTCAGTGCTGGATGAAGTAATTGCTGCTCCCTATGGTGTTTGGTACTGTCGTTTTCTTGCAAGTTGCTGCCCTCGCAGTTTTGCAGCATAGTGGTTAATGTGAAGACTTCCTGATAAGACTTTGGCAAAACCAGGCGGGTTGGCTAAACAGCTTGTTCTGGTTGTGGGTTTGATTGGGGTAGTTCTGTTAGTTTGTTTGTTTGTTGTTTGTTCCCCTCACCATCATTTTGTTTTAAATTATGTCAGAGACAATGCCCTTCCTTAATAGACACTATAGTGAAAAATGTCTGGTTCCCAATTTGTTTCAAGCATTGTAAAAGATAAAGCATCTCCTTGTGAGTATATCACTATACGTGTCGTGTGTATACCTGAGGATAACCTAGCCCATATTTAAAGAAAAAAACATTAATTTTTTTAGCACCTTTTGAAGGTTATTTTCATAACAGACTGAGACAAAAGTAAAAAAAAGGTATATTGCTAGTCAGGATACTGACATTTCTACAGGTATTTGTGAAGGCTAGCAGGGTAAAGTTCTGAATCCAGGTCTCTTCTCTGATCAGAAACAAATATTTTTCTTATTAATCTCTGCATTTAGATGAGCAGGATCTCAGAATATACGCTCCCAATGTCATCAGTTAAGCATATGATGTTACTGAATACTGCAGGATCTATCATCAAATGTTTGGATGTCCTTTTTTTTAACCAGCTGCATTAGAGCAATCACACCTGGTAAAACACGTGAGGGTAACATCATGCTAGAATATCTTCCCAGTCTTCCCAGAAAAAGTGCATGAAAGACAGTATGAAGAATTAAGTAAGACCCACAGTTTTGGACCTATTTGTTTGTTCTTGCTTTGCACTCTCAGGACTACTACCTACTGGGAAACAATCTTTCCAGTATCCTCCTCATTCTTTAGATAAAACATAAAGTTCACCTTCTGAAATGAATGTGAGCTTTGATTGTTAATTGCACGCAAGACAAATAATCTCATCTGGAATTTTTCTCGAATGTTCTTTTTTTCTTGATGCTTAAACTAAACATAAATGAACACATGTTCTCTGGCTTGGAGAAAGAGGATTCTAGCATGGTCATTGGACATCCCCATTGGATGCTCAAATATGGGTTCAAATTAGAGAAAACAAAAAAATAAGGATAGCTTGATATCTAAGTTTTATTACTAATTGACTGCTATTTTGGGGGATATCTGAGTCTGTCTAACATTTTGAGATATATTCCCTGATTAAATATTTCTTGATACTTTCCTCTGGAAATAATCCAGTTGGATAAATTAGCATTTGTATTAAAAACAATAGCACCAAACAATTTCCACCAAAATACATCCTTTATTAATTCAGTTACAAATGAGGACAAAATAAGCATTCCATGTTTATAATAGCAGTGTTTCTTCACCACTTGAATGATAAATTTCTATGAGAAATTACTTCCCCCCACACACACATCTTAAATGAAATGCTTTTAAATGCCACTGTTTTATTTCTTCTTCCTATATCTTTTTCAATTGTGCAATTGTAGTATCCCCTTCAAATTACTTTAGTTCCTCCTTTACTACCATGGGAAGATCATTTTTCAATGCAGTAGTAGGATCATATTAGAACAGCAGAAGTAATACATCCTGTCTACAAACCTGTAACTTTTGCTGATCCATTTGTTTTTACTAAAAGTGGTAGTATAATGTTTCAGCTTGTCCTTCTGATCACAGTTAGGTTGATGTTTGCAGCTAGCATACTGAGGCTGTCTTTGTGTTCCTTTCAGGGCCTAATTTAAAAAAGTCAGCTAAAGTACTTTTAATTGACTCTGTTGTTTTATTTAATATGTTGCCTTGAATAGTTTCCAAGACTTGTTCTAACCTTTCTGTTCCTTCTTTGTAATTGTTCTTGGAGAATAATTTTAAAATTAAATTAAATATAATTTATTAAAAAAAATTAAAACTTTTATGAGTTTCTTTGCCATTTGTATCTGGTTTAATAATGGATTGGCTTTTAATAAAAATAAACTTGTTTTTCAAATAGAGATCTAAGAATGATAACTGCAGTACTTCTTTAGATTCATGTTATCTAATTTCATGTGAGAATATGTTATTAGCTTCACTGTCACACTTTAACAGCTGAACTTCAGGAATACAACATTTTTAAAAATCAAATGTCTAATAAGACATCTTTGCCACACTACCCCTATTGTTTTTAATTTAATAACTATTTTTAAAATAGTTATATTTTATAATTTATTTTTTTTCAAAATTCACAGTTTCTGAAGAGTTACTGTGTCAGATTTTCTTGATCAATTCTGGATGTTTTTAGGTAGTTTGTAAATACATAATGACTCATTCTCATCTTTGGATGACTTTGGCATATTTTCTCACAGTACAAATTATAGTATTTTAGGAACTTTTTCTTATTTACAGAGTTTTCCCTTTAACAGTACTTTTTGTCAAGTAAATATTCATCAGGAACTTCTTCATGTTCACCAAACAGTTTCCCCTGTGTGGGTTTCAAGATGTTAAGGAAGAAATGTTGAACTTTTTTTTTTTTACATAGTCATTTAATTTTTCAACAATTAAACCCATATTTTTCAGCTTCTAATTATGAATTTTCTTTTTAATTTATATTATTTTACTTTTTTATAATATGCACAAATGAAAATTACAGGAATATTTAAAAGAGAATAGGAAAATAATAAATATGTCTCAAACACAAATTCAACATTATTAACAAGGAAATAGTTATAATGAACAGAGAGCTGATCTATGCAATTTGAAAAATGAACACCACTATATCTCTATAAACAGAAGAGATCACTCACAAAGATTTAGAGAGAGAAAACATAGCATTTAATATTGCAAGATTTCAGCTATATGACATACAGATGGACAGGCAACTTAGTTCCATGTAATCCTCTGCTTCAGCACAATCTGCAAAACTCTCTATTGGAGAGTCAGGCAGGGAAAGTCTGTGACTAATCAATTAAACAGAAGAAAACAACTTTGATTTGTTCATGTTTGTGCCCCTTTATATTTGCATTTTGAAGTAAGAAATGGAAAGAGAATTGTTGCGCTCTTGTGCTCATGGTTTTCTCTTTTTGTAATGAAATTTAGTTTTAAAGGAGTATCTGTGCCAGAAATGCTATTAGAGGGATACATCATGAGATTTCTGACTAATCATAAATAATTAACACAGCTGAAAGAGCGAAGATCAAGCAACAAATATGTGAAAAAAACTTGCACCCAGTTGATTCGAAATCAACAAAAACTGCAAAAGTGAAGTTGAAGAAATAATGATCTATTCATGAATGTTCAGGGACAAAGAAAAGAGATAAACTTCCTTGGATAAATTATTCATGATCAATTATTTGCTCAGCTTCAGTCTGAGTACATCTTGTGACAAAATTAGATTTTAATCACATATTTCTATAGAACCCAAATGAGGCATTCAGCATTCAGAGATAGTAAAATCTTTGGCTTCTCAGAGGTTAGGGGCTGGTTCTGCAGCACTGAAGTCACTGGGACTATTTTTAACTGATTTCAGTTAGAGTAGGGTCAAACTGCTGGGACTTATGGTTCGTTCACTGTGTTCCACTCCATTTGCACCAGTATAATTTTTATTTTTCCTCCAAATGAGTTTCTCAGGTTTTAAAGGGGAGAGTGCACCAGAAACTAGAGCACTGAAACCATAATGGAGAAAACTTTTTCTTTTGCTGGAATAAAGTCAATTTGCTTCAAAGTAGCAGATCTGTGTTTCAGATTTGTACTGAAAATGGTGTTGATAACATTGCCCTAGTTAGAGCAGCCAGGACCAGTTCATCACTGTGGGGGTGTAAACCAAACTGTGTACTCTAAACCCTCTATCATTTCCCAGAAACTTAACAATAGACCATTTGCAGCAGCTGTCCAGAGCACACCTGACCCCTCAGGCTATAAGCTGGGTGTTAAGAGGCCTGTGAGATAAGAGGATGTTCCTGTCCTCACATGCACAGCTCGCAATCACCCACTCTGGAACTCCCCACCCTGGGGGAGGTGCTGGGCATTCCTACCTGAACCTGAGCATAGATAATCTTGGGGTCTTGGTACCACTCGTGGGATCTAGAGAAGGACCACCAGTCTTGACCAGACTGCCACCACCACTCGCACCAACAGGTTCTTCCTCTCCTTTTATTTTTGAACTTGGGGGCCCACGTGGTGCTCAGCACGGGGAGCCAACAAACACCACTCTGTTCATGCCCCAGGGTGCTGGGTTATACATCTGGTCTTTTTGTGGGTTAAACCCAATTGTTCATCTGCATAATTGTATTTATTGTATTATTTTTGTTCAATTGTAATTCTTATAATCTCTTCTGAGTTCGGTTAATTTCTCCTGATGATTTGCCTTTAAACCAGCACAAATATAGACATTTTCTTTTATTGCTGAGCAGTTCTTACACAAAACCAAGGCCTTTTCTGCTTCTTGTACCGTCCTACTAGCAACGGGGTGAACATGAAGTTGGGAGGGGACACAGCCAGGATAGGTGACGCAAACTGACCACAGAGACATTCCATACCATGGGACATCATGCTCAGTATATAAAGAAGGGGGGAGAAGGAGGAAGCAAAGGGGTAACCACGTCCGGGGGGGGGGCATTACCAACCAGTGGAGGGAGGGGATTCTCCCTCTCTGCACTGCAGTGGGGTGGCCTCAACTTGAATATTGTGTGTGGTTTTGGGCACCACAGTATAAGAAAGATATTAAACTCTTAGAGAGTGTCCAAAGGAGGGCAATGAAAATGGTGAAGGGCCTTGAGGGGAAGCCGTATGAGGAGTGGCTCAGGTCACTTGGTCTGTTCAGCCTGGAGAAGAGGAAACTGAGGGGAGACCTCATTGCGGCTACAACTTCCTTGTGAGGGGAAGAGGAGGGGCAGACACTGATCTCTTCTCTGTGGTGACCAGTGACAGAATCTGAGGGAATGGCCTGAAGTTGTCAGGGGAGGTTTAGGCTAGATATTAGAGTAAGGTTCTTCACCCAGAGGGTGAATGGACACTGGAACAGGCGCCCCAGGTAAGTGGTCACAGCACCAAGTCTGACAGAGTTCAAGAAGCATTTGGATTATACTTTTGGGCACATGGTGTAATTCTTGGAGATGGTTCTGTGCAGGGTCAGGATTTTGACTTGATGACCCTTGTGCATTCTTTCCACCTCGACATATTCTGTGATTCTGTGATTCGGAGTGATGGAGTTTTTTTTCCCAAGTCACCAGCACACATGACAGAGCTCTGCTCTCCTGCAGATGGCTGAACACCTGCCTACCCATAAGAAGCAGTGAATTAATTCCTTGGTTTGCTTTGCTTGTGTATGCAACTTTTGGTTTACTTAATGAAGTGTCTTTAACCCAATCCATGAGTTTTCTCACTTTTACACTTTCAGTTGTCCCCGCTGGGGGAGGGAGTGACTGGCTGCGTGGTGTTGTGTTGCTGTCTGGGCTTAAACCACAACAGGTAGCTGCACTGATTGTTTTACAATATGAACAGTATGGACTAGTTCTTCAGCTTTCATAAGTTAATGTCACACCTTTGACTACTGAGGGGTGATGGTAATTTTCATGAGTTTATATTTTGAGATCAACTGTTATTTTCTTTATTTCTTACTTTTTTTATCATTTAAATATATTTGACTGGAGAGGAAGTCAAATTAGTTGTTAGAATCTCATAATATCATCTTTTTTCCTTATTCAGGGAATAGTAGCCAGTTACAATAGATATAATAGCTTTAATTCAGATGTTGTCCCTTACAAGAACTTCATGATGAATAATGAAGCTGGGAGAGTTAATCCAAGTATAGATTTATACTTAGTCAGTGTGCACTGTATATATACATATATATAACCATTGGTGAATCAGAGCTCAAATCAGTCCAGCAATTTAATTACCTGGGAAGCATCATCTCTTCAGATCGTAAAATTGGTGCAGAAATAGACAACAGGTTAGCAAAGGCATACAGAGCTTTTGGTAAACTCCATAAAAGAGTTTGGCAAAACAAACACCTGAAGAAAAGTACGAGGATCAGCGTTTACAGAGCCATTGTACTGTCTACTCTTTTATAGGGATCTGCATCATGGGTCATTTACCGCCACCACTTGCGTCTCTTAGAACGCTTCCATCAGCGCTGCCTCCGCACAATCCTAAACATCCACTGGACGGATTATGTGACCAACACGTCTGTCCTTGAACAGGCAGCAGTCACGAGCATCGA
>JAYRBT010000114.1:92390359-92401198 GCA_036023395.1 Myiotriccus ornatus
CTGCAGTTTGTATGTCAGCCACATACGTTGTGAATTGTAGTTTAACAACTGCATACAGGTGACAGTGTTAGTTCCACGTATCAATTAATTTGTACCTCCACCATCTTATTGCTGTCTGACCATGATTGTTCACCCACAAATACTTTGTGAAATATGTCAGCAAGCTACTTCTTAATTCACTTAGCATGTACCTGGATGATAGTGTGTAGTGCTTATTTTTAAAACAAAATATCACAAAGTTCTAAAAAAAAAATATTTTACAGAAGTCTAAATCTGTTATATTTAAACATTCTTTCACTATCTGGATTTGTAATTTAATCAAATAATAAAGTCATATTTGTCTAATAATAAAATCATATTAAGAAAGAATAATGATAATACAATAGTTAACAATCCAAATATATCTTTCAAAGTGTATCACACTAAGAATCTTAGTTAACATGAACAGCAAAATTCTCAGTAACAGCTGTATGTCCTCAAAAACCAAACATCTATTACCAGTAAATATAGACTGTGCACAAACGTAAATCATCCTTGAAGAAACTTCTGTTCTGACAGGATGAAATGAGATTATAGATAGACAGAAGAAGCTAGATTGACAAGACTGAATTAAGCTCTTTACTTCAAACACCTGAGGGTTTCTAAGATTCAGGTGCCAGTAGCATTTATAAGACTTTACTAAACCAATGCCCAATGCCTAAGCCTGTAAAAGTCTGTAGCTGCTGGAAAGCTGATCCCCAAAGGGATTTATCCTGCCAGTCTTTAATTAACTGAAAGTAACAGAAATGGTCACTGCTTCAGATTCAGGACCTTAAAAACCTCTGTGAGTCTTGGTCCCAGTGCTTAGATTTCAATGGCTATTAGTACATCACTAAACAAACTGGAACACTGTTGAGTGTCTGAAGGTGTGTCACCCCCTGTGTCAGAAAAACTTGTGTAATTCACAAGTGGGGCATTTCTTAGGGTACCTTATTAGAAATTGCAGTCAAAGACCCTAACCCTCCCAAAACAGTGACAAGAAAGTGATGATGCACTGCAGCAACGCAGAAAAGACAGATTTTAATAATTCTGACTTTGGAGTGTTCAGTTTTCCACAAAATTTTAGGTGGAGGTTGTGATCCTTCTTTGAACTTGAATATGCCAAAGTAGTGCCCTAATGCAGGCTAGAAGGTTGTTCTCATCCATGCTGTTTCCACCAAAATGTAATTATTTTGCATTTTAGAAGCAGTTAATCAGGAATAATTGAGAATTCCTTGCTTGAAAAGCAAGAGGCCTTCCCATAGAGGAGAGGGCTTTGTAATTTGTACATGCACAGGTTTAAATTGTTATTGTAGATTGGACAATTTAACCTGGTCTGCTCACTGCACAGTATTACAACAACTGAATATGTACTGAAGAGAAAAGCAGTATCACTACTATTTTAGAAGGAAAAAAAATACTAGGTCAGTTTCTACCTGCAGACCTCAAGCAGAGAGAAGGATATCCATCTTTTCTGGAATTAAGAATATTGCACATCCTCTCTTTATGACATTTTCTGCAGATGAGCTTAAGCAGCTTCCTTCTGCGAAATGCATTTCTTTTTAGTTCTTTCGCTTTCATGGGGTAGTTCTTCCTAATTTGTGGGTGAGTTTCTAGTCACTTGAAAGGCATCTTATAGCCTAAGCTATATTTTTACCTTCTCCCTTATGAAGCTAATCTTAGCTGCAACAGCCAATTATCAATAATGCACAAAATATTTCAGGTAGGGATCTAAAAAGTGTTAGGTTATACTTTCAGTGAATTTCTTGACCTGGAAGTAAGTGTTGACAGCTTTCAGCAGTAATAGATCTTTTGTATTGCCTATCCCATCCTCAGTTTTTACTGGAAGAAGAGTGCATTGAAGCAAAGCACAGTTCTGAGCCTCCAAGTCCCTGCTCAATTACAGAAATCTGAGAAAAACTGTTCAAAGTACAGACAGGGAGTAATGGTAATAATAACAACAATAACATGACCATTAATATTACTAATTTCTATTGTAAAAAAGTAGCGGGTTGATGTTATTCATTTTGTTGTGATTGTTGTTATCATTGTTAGTGATGCCTTTATGAAGTGCTTTGTAGTAGTTTCTTGTACTTCCTAACCAGAAGACATTCTGCTGGATGCTGCATTTGTGCGTCATAAGGACATCCTTTAAACAGCTGGAATAAAACAAAAATGGGATAACAGGCACACACAACAACGAATATCAGAAAGCCCAAAGCAACGAAACATTTCCGATTAATTTAATAAGTAGATCTTACCACATAAAGTGTGTTCTATTTTTGTCAACAATTCTACTAGTATTGTAGATTTAATGGTAGGTTTTAACTAGCTATTAAATGGTATTGTGCTCTCTCCTTACCCCAGAGACAATTAGCTCAAACACAAGCAGTTATAACTCTGGAATGGATCAACCCTTGGTTACAGGAAGACATCCAGATTTTCAGGATTGTCTGAATAGCAAAGGCTGATAATGGTCAATTATATCAACTTGACATGTTAGTGAAGTGATAGCAATGCTGATGAAAGTTAAGAATGACTCAGACAAAGTTCAAGTAGAATTGCAGTTTACAAGAAACTTTCTGTTATAGTCAGGTTGTAGGCATACTTCCCTGTAAACAGCTTAAGTGCTGTACCAGCTTAAGATACAGCACTTCTCCTATGCCATAAAATATCTGATTCTGTGACTTCTTCTTCTGAATGGTAGCAAATTCTATTTCCTCTCTCTTTTCTTCCTGCCACATTTAGATGATCATGCTCAGTACCCCCTCTTAGAAGAAGAGCTTTGCCTGAATCTCAAGTGAGGAAGTGTGGGCAAGTATACTCCAGTCTGCTCAGAAAATAACATTTTATTTAGGAAAAACATTATGCCAAAAATTCTTGATTCATTTTGTTTTGGTTTTTATTTGTTTGGTTTTTTTGTTTGGGGAGGGTGTGTTATCGTGTGTTTTCCCTATAAAATCAAATTTATAAAATATTTTTGAGAGTTCGGAGTAAAGGGAAAGGAAAAGAGTAAGGCAAAGGGAGACAAACTCAATTAATAGTGCTAATGGCCAGGGATTTACCCTGGCATGAGGAGGCCTTTCTGTGTGTAGGTTGATGAATATTATATGCCTTGAAAATTATGTTTGACTTTCTGAAAATGAACTTGGAAAATTCTCTGTGAAGGACTAGAGTCTGTGGATTAGAAATTTCATGAGTTGGAAGAAAGTAAGTGAGATGTTGCTAAGGCAAATTTAAACTGCACAAGTGCAGGGTAGAGGGGGTGTATGGAATACTTAGGTTAAAAGTGAGACTAACATTACAGCACCAGAGGAAGAGAGATTCTATGACACGTAAGACACTCTTAGCATTTTGTAAGGATGATAAATATTTCAGGGGATCTCAAGGATCCTAAGCACCCATAAATCCATATAATGTTTAGCCAAATGTGGAAAATGAGGCATATGACATTTTGGTTTTTCTCTCTATTTCTCACATTGTTAAATAAGAGCTTTCTTTTGTTTTATTTGTTTCTTATTTTGTTTTTGTTTTGGTTTGTTTTTTTTTTTTAATTTAAATTCATTGTATTTGATATAGTTTTAAGTACTTTTAAAGATCTGTGTGGAATGTTCTTCAGTCCATAATAATTTAATTCCCAGGAGGTTATGAGAGAAATTGATTGGTGTGTGAATGGTCCTTTTAGAGGCCTATATCTTTGGCTTATAGGAGTCAACTCACGAAATTCTGATAAAGGAAATAGATTGGATTAGGAAAAAAAGAGGAAAAAAAAGGAAAAAAAAAAAAAAAAAAGGCAAAAACCCCCCAGCAATGCTATTGCCTGCTTAGTACAAATAAAAATATAGATCTTGAAATTTGAAAACTTGAATGCTTCCCTCAGGAAGACTTCTACCAGGGATGTAAATACTAAGGTCTTTCTTTCTGGTGTCACCTCTCCCACACCTCTAGATGAAAGTAGAAATTCCACCCTATTTGAAAAAAGTGTTTCCTGTGTCATGAGTACCTCCAAGAAAGCCATTGACATGTTGAAGTGAGTCCAGTGGAGGACCCCAAGCCAAGGACAATAAAACACATGTCATACAAGGACAGGCTGAGACTTGTTTGTTCAGGGTTTGTTCAGCCTGTAGATGAGAAACAGAAGGGACACCTGAAGGACTGGAAGATAGAGAGAAAACAGAGCCTTATGCTACGTGGTGCACAGCAACATGATGAGAGAGGCAAGAGTTGGGACATGATTCAATATTCAAATTTTTTTTTTACCATAAGTGATTGAATACTTGAAGAAGTTGCCTAGATGGGTTGTAGAGCCTCCATCTACGGAGGTGCTCAGGACTGGACAGGACATAGTCCTGAGCAATCTGTTCTACTCTGAGGCTGAGATTGAAATAGCTGACCTCTGGAGATTTCTTCCAATCTAAATTACTTTATGAGAATCCTTAATTCTATAGTTCTTTATTGTGTTTGTCTTGAATACCTACTTGAACTCTTAACTTGGAAATAGTGAAGGGCCACAGTTAGGGTACAATACTGCGTGGAGACAAACTTTGTAAGAATTTGGCAGAAAAAAACTGAGAAATAACCCCTGATAGACCAATTATAATGCACTCAAAGTATCAAAGACAGGAAGTAAGCTTCTATGGTAGATATGGAATTTATAATTCTTGGAAAAAGAGTATGAACTGCAGATTTCTGAATAGCTTGCTCTATGCTTAAGATAGACTTTATTATGAGATAGGAGTAATCCAATCAGCCACAAAAGCATGAATAATTTTCAATATCATGCTCAACAGTACATAAATCTAGCAAGCTGTGATAAAGGACTATAGATCACTAAAGAAAGAATAAAATAGTACATGGAGCATAGAGCTTTACAAAGAGCAAATGTCTCTCACAGCCTTGCCCATTTCTAGCTTTTATCCCCCATGTTTTTACTCAGTTTTTTTCAGTGGAATACTTTACCTACTATCACCGTGGGTTTTCTGTTTGCTTGGGTTTGATTTCCTTTTTTCAAGGGACAAATGATCTAGGATACCTCTTTTATATCCCTTAATTGCTGACATCCATTTAAGGTACTGCAAACCCTTAAGTCAGAGTTGAGTCATGATTGGTGCATCATCCCAAGAGAGTAACAAGCATCCTCCCAAAAAATTCTTCTGATACACAGTTTCTCTGTTATTCTGCTTTTCTCCACTGAACAGGAACAATCTTCACCAGCTCCTCAGGAGATTCAGCTCTGATGACTACTGAGTAAGAGGGGATATGCCCATGGATTTACTTAGTTCCTACATCCTGCACTTCTCTAAAGCAGAGAGAAGTGTGCAGTGAACCCTGTACCCAAATCCTACTTAGGTCATGTTAGGCTCATACAAGAACAGATTTATTCCATTTGATGTGTAGGTACAAGTCTGCCCTAATGTGCAGAACAGGACAAATTTTTGGAAGACTGTAATATTAGACCCGTTTCTTTCCCAGATCCATTCAAAACTGATCTCAGATTTCTACAAGTTAGGTATCTAAAAAAACTCTTTTTGCAGGAAAGTAAAACATCCAGCCTTTTGCCTCAGGAAAAAGCCTAGCATCTGATGAGGTTGTATAAGAAATATGCACCTTTATCTCTGATATAAAACATACCAAAAAACCAAGACAAATAGCTAATGGCTGATTCGATTGGTGCATCACCCTTTGAGGAAGTGCTTTTCCTGGCTTCTGCAGGAAGTGAGCTACCCATGTAGATAAATCAATGAAATAATTGATTTGGCAAATCTCTTTTTCCAGCCAGTAAACCCTTTGTAGTGTTGTGTCCTAACTCCTGAGAAAATCTCTAACTTCAAAACACTGCTTTCCACCAAACAGCCACTCAGATGCTCATATTGAAAACATGACATACGTTCACAGGCACAGAGGATGACTGTGTTAAAATGCACTCACATTTTTCCTGTGTTTGTGGTCTGTTCACTTAATTTGGAAATGTCTGAGCCACAGGTGTAAGCCTAAAGGCAAGATCCAATTGTTGGCATCTGTTGGAGAACAGAGAGAGGGGCAATCTGTAGGTTCTGAGAACTTTAGATATACAGACTTCCCTCTGAGGGAAGGCGTGTGCTGCCAGCATGCATTGGCACACTCACAGGGATCCCTGCAGCATCATACATCATCTGCATGCATATGAGTTAACACTTTGGGCCATGGTGGCTTGGAAAAGAAGATTTCGCAGTAAAGTTGAGGTGAACACAACATTTGTATTCCTGGTTCACAGTGGATGGATGAGAAAGACATGTACAGGATTTTTAGGATAAGGCAGTCTGCCAAGTCTCTGAGGCGGGAATCCTAAACAAAAGCTGACTTCCTCAGAGCTTCTTGTGAAATGTAGCCAGAAGAGTCAAGAGAGGACAGGAAGCATGCCTCCATGTGGCTCAGAACAGCAATCAAGAGCAAGGGGCAAAAACAACAGCTGTTGAGGCTGAGGTCCTCGAAACATGAGCCTTGGACAGGATGTCTGGTGCTCCTCGCTCAGCAAGGTTTCAGATCATGTTGGTAATATTGTCCCAGGAAACTATACATCACTTCGAAACAACAGCAGATGACTGTGCCAAACAGTTGAATCTCTCTGAGGCTGGGCAACAAACTGTGAGTGGTGAATAGCCCAGAAAGGAGAAGGGCACTCTGCCAATACGCTGACAGCTGTAGGAAGAGGACAGGCTGTTAATGAACAAAGCTCAGGAGTGCCAATGTTCTTTCCTTTCAACTATTTAGATTTTTCAAATTGCCTTAATATGGTCCTCTCATTCTTCTGCACTTCCCAAAACTATAGCTCTTCAGCTCCTTTTTAACTCAGGTAGGAAAGTCCTGCTCTTTTCCCTGTTCAGTGACAGGATATATTTTCCCAGGCTCCTGGGGGAGGTTCCAGTTGGTGGGAGCACAGGGAGTTGATCCCGGTCCTTTTCATGCCTGGCCAAAAGGTCATTACATATACTATTTGAAATTATCATGGAAAATATATTGTGAAACCAAAAAGGCTCCAGTTAGTGTTTACAAAAATTCCATGTGATGCTATCTAGCCCAGTGTCTGTGTTCTGATCAGCTTCCATACGCAGGACAGGACTTTCTTTTCATCCAAGCTCTCAGGTTCCAGCGAATGCAAAATGTGACTTTGTAAAATCAATTGTGATCTTGCTAAAATTAAAAGTGTGGATTTATTAGTGATATTAAACCAAAGTCATATAATAGCACAGACAGGTTCACAAGAATAAGAGGAACAATCAATCAGTTGAGCTGCAAGCCATGTGCTGAGATCAAATGGTAGTGTTCACTAAAGTTCTTCTCTATGCCAGGAAAAAAGTAGCAGCCCAATGTGTTGCATTTAAGAAATATATTTTTGTGTAACACAGAATGACATCAAATTGCACCTGTCAGGAGACTGAGATTCTGATATAACTTAAATCATGATATCCAAATGGCCAAGTTCTGAGCTGCGAGGAACACCTGCCAACATAACTAATAGTGAGGACAAAAAGCCTTTGGTAGTAAGTCCCTTGAGAAGGAGAGAATAATATATGTGCTCTTGTTCAATAAGCTCTTAGCTTGAGGTATTTCCAGTATGCAAAGAAAAGAAAGCTTACTTTAATTTTTTATGCTGCCCCCTTTTATCTTGATACGTTTGTTCCATTTTCCTCAAATAGGTTCTCAATTAGTTTAACAGAAGTTTTCTTTTCTAAAGCCAAATCCAGTTCTCTGTGGAAGGCTTTGATGGGAGTTTCCATATGAGGAGAGATTAAAGAAGTGAGGGCTAATTATTGTGGAAAGAATAAGCACAAGAGAGGATACAACAAAATCAGCACTTGTAAAAGCTCCTACCATGGAGAAGATCAGACAGGCTCTCTTGATTATTCTGTACCAAAGCAGCAGAAGAAAACATTCCATAGATTAAAATTCAACAGATTCCATTATATATACACAATTTTTTTTTTTTTTAACAGAAAAAATCTCACTTCACGTGATACATAGCTACAAGAATTTATTTGCACAGTTACGAAAGTTTGCTGGGGAAAACAAAATATACCATCTCAGGACAGTGTGTCCAAGATGGATTTGTTTCCAAAATGGCAATCTTGTAGAGAGGAAGGCCAAGAGGCAAAGGTAGTTATGGATTAGAACTTGCAGGACTGCAGAGAGCCATCAGATCCACAACCCTTCTTTTTCTCCCTCATGCCCTCTACTCCGAATATTATCTATGATTGATGTATTTTTGTAGTGACAGAAAAAATTTTGGTTGCCGTGACAGGGGCACAGAAGCTCCAGCTGGACTAGCAGCTTTTCACAGGATGCTGCTGCTGCTTCAAATCAGAGGAGCCATCTCTAAGGTTTGGCTAAACCTGTCACTTCTTTGGATGCAGTTAAAGAATTTTTGCTGCTGCCACACATTGAACAGGTAAATGAACAGCTGTCATGAGAACAAAATACAGACAGTCTTCTTCACATGATGTTGCAGCTTCTTTTCATGTAATGGAAAGTACATGAACATTGAATCAACACCTGTTTGCATACAGCAATACAGGAGAGGAAGTGCCAGAGGCAATCAAAACACAGAGGTTCTTCCATACCTGATAGGCCCAAGTTCAACCAAAAGTTAGAAGATGTACAGGCAAGTGGCATTCTTTTAAAGAGACTTGAAATTTTACATAGAGGATTATTTTCTTCTCATATTGAGAAGGATATTCTGGGTCATAGGGAAGAAAGGTAACGGAGAAACAGGTTATTAACTGGATGTCTTTTTCTGTCTAAGAAAAGGTTATGGAATACTTATTAAAGGACTTTCTAAGAACAAGCCAAACAAATTTTGTGGACAATTATAACTGATACCTTTTTGTTAATTGGGAGAACAGATAAAATATTTTGCAGAGATCCTATCTTTGAAGTTGACTCAGAAGGCCACCTCTGCATTAAAATGTCTATCCATCTGCTGTAATTTATAGTAGATACGTTGTAGATATTCAGATCTTGGCCCTTCCCTTTTGATGATATTGGGATATGGGGATCAAGATGACTTTCAGATATGCAGGACATGCTGTGATTAATAAAAAATTCAATATATATATAAACCCTTCACCTGGCCTAGGCCCAGCACAGAAAATTCAGTTGGTACAGCAATCACAGACAGACTTGCTAGCTTACTTCTAGATGTGCCTTTCTGGGTTTGGCAAGAGACTGTAAGTTCAGGTGTGTCTGCATCTGTCAGTGTTAACCTATTTCACAGCACAGAAGCTATGCAAACAAATTTAAACATCATATCCTCAGTTGCTTGCCATGTTCTCTCAAAGGCACTATTGTTTGTTGAATGTCAACTATCCTCTGGCTTAGTGCCTCAGAGTATGGCCTTTTTTTCTGAACCCTGAGGGCTTTTTCATCTTGTCTACATAGACAAATTGATCAGCACAACACTCTTTTGTTCTCCTCTTTGAGGGGGAGAGGGAAGCAGAGGCCACAGAGAATGGGATTTCAGACATCCCATTCCAAAATAGAGTCAAGGAAGGGTCATAGAAATTCACTGGTATATCAATTATGGCAAAAGTAGACTATTATAGGCTGGCTATTGTAAGTTTCTTTGAAGACCTTATATGAGAAAAAAAGGTTATACCAGTACACCTATAAAGCTGTTACAATATTATTGCTGTACTGTAACTGTAGCTATGAATAAACCTTCTAATACCCCTCTTTTTCATGGAAGTGTGTTCACTGAAGAACAAAAGCACCTCACTAAAGGTAACATGCTGGTTGATGGCACAGGAATAACACAATTATGGATTGACTGATAGATTTAACTCAGTAGTTCAATAATAAGTTACTATTGGTTCATGCTGTGTAGCTCCACCTGTATAGCTACTGCTTACTCAATGTTGATTGGGATGGGGCATCTGCAGAACCATTCTCTGTGGTCTTCTCTAAAAAAAAAATTCTGTGTTTTTTGTTATATGCTGTTATCAATGTAGTATCTGAGTTAAAAAAAGCACTAAGCATTACTATGACATTACAAAAATTCCCTGCTAGGCTGAAGAAGTTTTGTGTTTTGTTTGTTTTTTTTTTTTTTTCCCTTTAACTCATGAAAAATATGTTCTACATTATACATGCAATTTTAATTCACCTTTTCTCATCCCTTTTGAATCAACTTTCTTGAGTTTTGGTGACTACATGCAGGATTTCAGACTAAACCAATATTAATAGACTTAATACTTCCATACCTGAGGACAGTCTGCGTCAGCAGGGGGGGTCTGAGGCTGTGATCTAAACATTTTTACCGTGAGAATGTCCCAGACTGGCAAAACTGACGGGTTTGGTCCTAACCAACAACAAAAAGATACTGCAATCATTCAAATATCATTTCATGTTGTAGCTTAAAAAGAATTTCCATGCATAACTGGGAAATTTAGTTCTTTAATTAACATCTTTTCCTCTTCAGGTACTTATATAGAAATAAATTCTCTGAATAAGCATTGCATGGTTACTAGCCTAGATTTATCAGACATCATTCACCACCTCCAAAGAAGAGTTTTCACTCTGTTTTCCCCCTTATTTTACCTCCTTTCAGTGGTGAAGGAATTCCACCTTTTCTCAGCTATCTATCAAGTACATGCTTACTGTTTATACTATTCCTTTGCCTTACTTTTCTACAAGATGAGTGAAAGTGAAACCAAAAGAAGAGGAGAGGAGAGGCCTGCCAGGTGGGCAGAATGCAGGGTGGGCAGGGAAGAAAGGAAGAAAACTTGGGTAAGAAAAGGTGATGAAAGCAAGAACTCTTTTTTATCTCTTCCTCACTCTGAAACAAGATGT
>JAYRBT010000114.1:92401298-92412020 GCA_036023395.1 Myiotriccus ornatus
GGAAGAAAACTTGGGTAAGAAAAGGTGATGAAAGCAAGAACTCTTTTTTATCTCTTCCTCACTCTGAAACAAGATGTACTCTCCTCATACATTTGCAATGCTGTCTTTTCTGAGGGCCCAAAGTGTTTGTTCTAACAATTAAATAGAGTTGATGTACCTATCCTGAAATGACAGAACATCAGCGTGAAACAGCAACAGCAGTTACTGTAATTATTATTAGTGTCAATTAATTAAGGTTTACTCATTAGGACATTAGGGTTATAGTGCATTGATGATTATTTTTTCTTTGTTTGCAACATGGCATAGGTCTTCTTTGTGGCTGTTGTTCACTACTCTATTTTCTCTCTCCTTTTCTCCTTGTATACTGTACCTTCTCTCATGTGTTCAGTTCTGCTGCACCACTGCACTTAAAACTGTCTTTCGTTGCTGGGTGATCCATTCCAGATGATTCATCTGACTTTTCCATTAGTGCAGTTTCTCCCTGTTCTTGCCCATTGAATGTAGAGCAAACTGGTCACAAAGTTCAAGCTCTTTTCAGTAGGCATCCTAAACATGTCTGAGCTCTGTAAAAGGCACAGTTTCAGAGTGTAACTTAGCTGCAGTTATATTACACAGGGGACAAAGATGATTTTCCTATCTCTTTTCTACCATGGTAGGAGTGACTATAAATATGTTTAAGAGAATGACAAATCTGTACAATGTTTTTGTGGTGCTAAGTGAATCCCTTAGATATATGTCAACCAAATCAGATGCTGGTATGATCATCAGTGCTTCAGGATTGCCAAGAGACCAAATTTCTCTTGGGAATACAGCTTTAACAGTTAAGCTTCTTCCTTAACAATACCACTTTCTCCTTTTCTGCCCTTCCTCTTCAGGTATCCCTTTGCAGCTACAATCAAGCACTAGGAATAATTTACCCTACAGGAAGTATGGAGAGAAACACATTTTCAGGCATGATTCCACACTGTAGTGTTTTCAGTAGGAAAGGAGGCTTAAAAAGAATTGCCAGTAATTAAACATGGGACTTGGAGGAAAACAGAGTTGTGAATAATGTTCGTATCTCTAATTCATCCTGGAGAGGCTTTTTGTCTAAATTGCTAGTGGTTTTAAGTTTCTTTTCTTAATATTACACAATATAATGTAATGGATTTTGGTTTAAACAGTAATTTTTATATATTGTCTTTTCAGTAGATGAATAGTGTTTAATTGAGAACTCTTATTTCTTTCATGTTCTGGTCATACTCTCACACTAATTGTTTTTTGAACATTCGGAGCTATTTCTAGACCCCTAAATATGAAGGGAATACATCCCTTCCACACCTGGCAGATATTATTTGCTGATTACAGATATAGTTATAAAGCATATATCTATCAGGCGACTTGCCAAAGGTCATCCAGATAGTCTGCAGCAGGGCCAAATCTCTTGAGTCCTGATCCAGTCATTTTACTAAAAGAAACATACTTCTAGCATTTCTGGCACAGCCTGTCAGGAAGATGAAGAACTGATAGATGTTGCCTGTGGATGTCAAGGAATTAACTTTTCTTTTAATTAGACAAAATAATTTAGCTCTGACTCTTGATGTAAAAGTTCATTAGTGAAATACATGCAATGACATTGCTACCTAACCTAGGTACAGAGAATTATTTTTGTATCAGTGAAATAATATTAAAAATTAATGAAAGATATAAGTATTTTTTAGAGAAGGGTAGGCATATTTTCCAAGATAAATTCAATTTTAGCTGATACCAAGATTGACAAATTTTAATAGAGGTGGATTTCTTTTAGAAAAAGAGAAGGGAGTATAGTTTAATGTATAATACCTTCATCAAATGAATTATGCAGTTGCTACTGGTGACTTCAGTAATTGCGTGCTATATCATTCTTGAATCCACAATAACAAGGCTGTTCACTGAACACCCTGACTTTCCTGTAGTTGTGGTTCTCAAATGATATTAAATATAATGTAATGCTTGCTTTTCAAGGGTAACATCTAAATGAAAATGTCCCGAGATAGATTGAAGAGGTATAGGCTAACCATTTTATTGTGGTGTTTTTAAAAATTTTCATTCATTCATTCATTTATTTATTTATTTGTAATGTTCTCGCTTCAAACTAAATCTGATGCTTTTCTTTGTTTGGTTATGTGATTGGATTTTAGAGTGGATTAATGGAGATAATTCTGCTAAAAAAAAGCTATTCTGATGAAAGCCACAAAGCATTTCTGCTTCCATTATTACTCTTCAATTTTCATTAAAGAGAAAATTGAGACATTTGAGACAGAAAACCCTGTGTACCTCAACTTCATTGTAGTTGAAAGAAGCATAAAGAAGTCCAAGACTTGCAGCTTGAAGAAACTTACAGGGTTTCTTTTCAATGGCCTTACTTCTTTAACTGTCAGTAAGGCTTCACCAAACTTTTGCCCTCTGTTTTTCATCTACTTGGCCTTCTACAATTCATGTGAAATACATAAAAGGGACAGAAGCCAATATATGTAGTTCATTAAGGCTGCAGCTGGGAGCTCAGTGGGGCAAAGGGAGGGCAGACAGGAGAGAACATAGTTCTTACCTGCATGTTATAAGATGACCTGATTCTTTTGAAATTAAACAGACAGTGGGTATTAGACAGTAGAGACATGCTTAATTAGAAAAGTCATTGTAAGCCTCCGTGGCTGGAAGCTGAAGGAAGACTAATTCAGACAATGAAAAGGGCCCATTTGTCTATGTATGAAGGTAATTAACCTCTCAAATGACTTTAAAGCAGAGAAGTTATGGTAGGTTCTTCATTACCAGAAGAATTTTCATCAAGCCTGTCTCTTTTTCAAAAGATGCACTCTCCAACACTACCAGAGGTTGCTTAGTTCAGAAACTGGGAAGTGGAATGATACAATCTTCTCACACAGACAGCAAGATGAAATAATCTGCCCCTAAAACTATAAAACTATTACATTTTAGGATTGGTTCAATGGGGAAGAATTTCCTTGTGGCAGGTCTTGGAAACCATGGTGTCAAGGGGAGATATTTGTTAAGCTTGTAATGTTCTGGTATAGCAAATGGCATTTCAGGGTAGTGAAGCAGTCTACTTGCACCAGAAGAAAACATCATTAAATTCAGTCTCAGTATTTGAATCGAGATTCAATTTCTGCAAACAAGGTCTTCCAGAGGTACTGCATCTGCATAGCTATGCCCATAGTTCATCCAGCATCCCAGGATTATTCTGGACTCAGGCAGAATGCCATCTGGTGGGCATATTTTGTAGTTTGAAAATCTACCTTATAGATCCTTCATTGTAAATTAATTACTTTAGAATTAAGACCTCTTCATACAAAATAAAATTTAACCCCTCCTTGTTATTAAATATACTATAAAAATGTTTAATGCCACAAAATTAAAAAGATGTGAGGCCAAGGTATATCCGGCTTTGTGCAGCTCTTCAGATATTGGCTTGTTTGCAACAGTAAATAAGGCAGTTTGCCTGGAGCTAATATATTAATATATCTCAGTGAAAACTAAGGGTACACACATCCTATATTTAACTGTGTCATCTTTTGCTCTGCATCTGGAATTAATGCATTATGAATTAGTAGCAAAAGCTGGTCTACATTACTTCAAATGTTTAGTGATTAGTTAGAGCTTTGTCACGTGGGTACTCCCTGTGCTAATGTAATATAATTATACAGTTGAACATGGAGTCCCTAACAAATGAGTCAAATAGTAATTCTTTTCTTCAGCACCACAAACAAATTTGCATAGGGAATCTCTGGTTACAATTAAGATCAGTAGAAGGGACATTGTGGTCATGGTAAGAAGTATTCAAACTATTTTTTTTTTTTTGTTAATCTGATTAAAATTTACTACATTGAAGAGTTGCAGTGATACTTCCAAGTAAAGGCTCCAGAAAAAAATAGCTGGCTGAGAACATGTAACAGAGATCTTCCCCAGTGGCCTGTGTAGATTTGACATTTCACTTTAGGACACTTTTGGAGCACTGTGTCTACTACAGTCTTTCAAATGCTCTCTTGATACAATTTTCTGAAAATATTTCAGTGTGTAACTAGTGAGGTGTCAGACCAAGAAGTTTAACTTTGCTGACACTACCATTTTAACTTTCTAAAAATACACATGCTTTTCTCAAAATGGGTTTCTCATATAGTCTGACAATAACATATACTAATAAAAGAAATTGAATATTTAGCTGATAATGTAATATAAATACTGTTAAAATATATGAGTTATAGTCACTGAAGAAAAGGATAACTTGGACAGAACCAAAAATGACTGAGTTCCACTTTTTTTTCTTAGACAATAAAATGAATGTCGACTACAATTCCAAGATGAACATCACATACAAGACAGGGACAAATATTATGCTTTTCTATCATCCTTCAATTTAAGCCCATTCTTTCAGAAACCCCTTTAGAAGTTGGGTTGATTCATTGCTTCTAACTATGCAAGTTTTATTCATAGTATCCTGATCCTGTCACGTTACTTAAGAAATAGATTGATGTTTAGTTTCTTTCAGAAATTTAGGCATTGCAGTGCATATCTCTTAAATATCTGTGTTTGGGTGATGTTAGCATTGGTCCTGAGGCCTTTGGTTATGTGAATTGTGAGATCCTATTTGTGCTAAGGGTCAACCAGTCAGAAAACATTTTCTAAGGAATTATGACAGAGGCCTGGTGCTGCCATCTATTCTACTGATGTCTAGTAATAACTAAGGGAAACGCAATAGTATATGAGTGTTGTGTAATGGTACCCATAGTAAACAGACTGCTGAATTGCTAATGATGACCTTTACTAGGAGTGGATGATTAATTACCTAAGGTGGCTAAGGTCATATTATTAGAAATAAAATTACTTAAAGGCATTTTTAAGCTTCTACATAACCCAAGTTTTTCTGTCTTATTAGACTGTGAATAAATCTAGATTTGAAGGATTTGCGTGTTTTAGATTAGTTGAGAGAATTATAAGGTTAACCATTTGCAAAGTCCAGCACACAGGTGAATTTTAACAATGGGCTAATTAACTAAGTGAATTCTTGACTTCTGTCTCCAGATGCCCCTTGAATTATGCATCAGCTGCCTATAATAGTATATTTTGTTACTAGTTATGGTTATTGATGCTCCTTTGGTGTTCAGTAATTTGCCAGTATGTAAGATCCAAAGATTTCACTGTCTAGAAAGAAAGAAAGGCTAAATAGAGGTAAATAAAACCTTGTTTATGTTGAGAAAATATATGCAAGCTTTCATTTTCCAATACACAGTGGAATATACCTTCTTTCCTATATGTCCCAGGCCCTTTCTCAGCAAAAAGTTTATCTGCAAAGCTTTTACTCCATTTAAGTATCACATAGCAGATTCTTTGCTGGCTACAGATTGAATTCACTGTCTTTTCTGAAGATTCCTGGGCTGTTCCTAGTACACACAAATTCTGAAAACTCCACCAAGAAAATAGGTAATAAAGCCTTTTCAATCAGCATGGTTTCTGATCAGCTATATATGCAGCCCATAGTTTGGGAAATAGCTTCAGTTTTTAAAGCCCTGAACAATGATATGTTCTGAATGAACAGCAGCCAGAAATCTCAAGGATAACGGCACCTGGGATGGGGCAACCCTGGTTGTGTGTATAGACTAGGGAATGAGATGCTGGAAAGCAGTATCACAGAAAGGGACTTGGGGGTCTTGGCTGATGCCAAGTTGAATATGAGTCAGCAGTGCCCTGGCAATCAGGAGGGCCAAGTGTGTCCTGGGGGCCATCAGGCAGAGCATCTCTAGCCAGTTGAGGGAGGGGATTGTTCTGCTCTGCTCTGCACTGGGGCAGCCTCACCTTGAATACTGTGTGCAGTTTTGGGCATCATGGTATAAGGAAGATATTAAGCCATTAGAGAGTGCCCAAAGGAGGGCAACGAAGATGGTGAAGGACCTTGAGGGGAAGCCATGTGAGGAGTGTCTGAGGTCACCTGGTCTGTTCATCCTGGAGGAGACTGAGGGGAGACCTCATTGCAGTTATAACTTCCTTGTGAGGGGAAGTGGAGGGGCAGGTGCTGATCTCTTCTGTGTGGTGACCAGTGACAGGATTTGAAGACAGGACATGAAGCTGATTTGAGAGAGGCTTACACTGGATATCAGGAAAAGGTTATTCATGTACAGAGTGGTTGGGCAACGGAATGGGCTCACCAGAGAAGCAGTCACAGCACCAAGCCTGAGAGAATTCAAGAAGCATTTGGACGATGTTCTCATGGTGTGATTCTTGGCATGTCCCGAGAAGGACCAGTAGTTGGACTAGATAATTCTGGTGGGTCCTTCCAACCCAGCATATTCTATGATTCTATGACCTCCATTTCAGCTTGACCCATCTTTTCAGCAGAGTCTAATACAGTGACTGTCATCACAGGCCACCTAAAACAGAAAGCAGAAAAAAAAAACAAAAAATGAACATATATGGTACAAATCAAACTTTCATAACAACACCTTTTTTTTCTGACAGGAAATTTTCAAATTTACAATAAAAATTGATTCGATGAATGTTCCAATTTCCTTGGAAATTTTTGCCCTTGTGATTGATTTTCTTTCCCTTTTGTCTGTGAATTTTTGTGTTTCTGTTTAGAAATCTAAGTCAGTCAGAAATGGTTGATTTTGTTCAACCGGAGAACTGCTTTGTTGCTGCAGCCATTCCATTCTCAGGTGTTATAGCCAGACTCCTAATCTCTTATGTCCCTGCTATTTCCTTCAGTAATCTTTGGGAAACTGTCTTGATTTTGCCCCTAGCTGTGTTCTACATGCCACAGGTTTTGCTTGCATCTGTACCACATAAACCCCCTCTGAAACCTTTTCCAGGTCAGGATTCTGATTTATTTCCAGGATTGTGAAACATTTAAACATGTCCCAGAAAATCCTATGTCATTTTAATGGTAGTTGCTCTTAACTTTCCTCTGAAAAAGGAACACGAGTTTTCAATTTTGGATTGCAATGTCTCTGCAAAATCCTTTGTTCCTCTTCAACAACTCCATAGAAGAGGTTTCCTGGGGTCCCTGTTGCACACTGACACATGAGGTGTGCCAGGATGACATTTTGTACTCTCTCATTGGTTGCTTTTCCATAAGCTGTCAAAAGAAATGTGATATGCTGATCCCAATGCCTTTGATACTGTTCTGAAATGATGGCCAGCTGAGCCCTTCAAATCTAATTGAATTTTGCATGCATCTCTTTTTGCCATTGGTGCTCAGGGCAGGAGCAAATTGTCTGGATTTCCAGAATCTTCCAGGCCAGATGAAATATTTTGGGTTAGAATTTCCCCCTTCAATGATATACAGTAACTACAGATATAAAAAATCCATTCATTCACTAGCAGAGATGGAAAGTAGTAGAATTTTGGTGAAGAAAGCTACATCATTAAAGTTTGTTTTTTTCCCAAATTTGGATTAAAAAAAATAAAAATGGGGGGGAGCAGTGATGGGATTTGCTTTCAAGAAGTGAGTGAGATAGAAAGGAATTTTTTGGCTTTCTAGATGCCCTTCTGGAAGGTTTTTGTTAACTGACAGAATTAAAATTGACTGGAGCTTGCCAACACAGCTGCAGAAAGACAGGTCCTTGCCCAAACAGCTCTTCATATTCTAGATCTGGGAACCATTCAGGCCTTCTAAACCCAAGAGAATAAAGACACAACTGCACTGGGGAGCAAGGTACAGAGAAGTCCAAGCTTGGTTGCCATCCAGCCTTGCCACAGGGTTGCCATGTGACCCCAAGGCAGGGCCATTCCCACACACCATGTTCAGCTGTGCTGGGGTACTTCAGTTCACATGGACACACCACATGCCATCACCATCTCAGCATATGGACTCATTCCTCAGTGTATTCATGGCCAAAAAATCAAGGTACTGAAGGCTTGGAAGGTTTCTGTCAAGTTCACGGACTGAAATTGAAAGTTAAAACATTACTATTGATGATCACAACCATTGCTTGCTGTGGATGTGTAATAGTCCTATAGTAATAATAATAATATACTTTTGCATGGATCAATAATATTTAAGATCTTGAGACATAAAAGAATAATGATTTTGTGAAATCACTGACCAGTTAGTGGGCAAGCGAAAGCAGAATGATAAACCTGTTTACATGGTTACACCAAAGCCAGTATTTAAACTTCTGTTCATTGCTAATGCCAAATATAATTCTGTATTGATTTGCAAATCTGCATAATTAAATCTATTAAAGAGATGGGAAAACTGAAGATGTATACAAAGAAAACTTGAATTTTAACATTGGCTTTTGGAAACTGGGGAAAAAATGTAATAGAATAGAGATCTTTTTTCTTGGTGTTTAGAAAACAATCTCAGGAGCCAAAATACGGTTAGTTATAGCTCTGACATAAAGGTTTTCTGCATTTTAAGCCAATTAACGAAACATTTTAAACTCTAGATGTTTAAATATAACTAACATATTAAGCAAGGAGTTCAATGAGGAGTAAATTCCCTCAGCTTCTTTGGTAATCAAGTTCACTGATTTAGGAGGATAAATGTGACTGCTTAGCTTGATAAAATTAGGCATAGTGATTTGACAGCACTGTATATTATTTTATCTACCTGTGGAACAGGACTAACATGAATGAGGATTACTCAGTAGTACCTGTAACATTCTCAGGCCAGCTGTACATAATATTATACAAATGTAAAGTATTGACATTTATAATCTGAAATATTGTTGTCTGACAGACTCTTTATATATACTTTTACTGCAAGAATGAAGCCTCATCATGTGAGAGGTCTTTTTCTTAGGTAAAATTATCACCTTTTTAAAATACATTCTTTAAATATACTAGTGGTAGCCAATATTCATTTGATGCAGAGGGAAATGTTGAGTATATTATTCAATAGCAATTCACTCTATACCAAAGACAATAATTAGTGGTATTATAAGGTAGAAAATTGCTACAATGAAGAATTCACTAACATAGTACGATTAATTCCCTCAGAAAGTTGCTGAACTTTTTTAGAATCACAATCACTCTGTTACTAGCTGCCAAATTGTGGTTTTGGCAATGTATTGTCGATGAATACTCTCAAAAGTACCCTTCAGTGGATAGTAAAAAACTGAAATAGCAATTCTCTCACTGAGTAGTGATTGCTCGAGATAGACCCTGTAGTATAGCATAATACAAACACAGAACTATATGATTTATCTATAGACCCTCTGTTAAAACCACTCACCAGCTATTCCAGTGGTTTGTGGACTACTTGACATGTTTTTTTAATTTAAAGTTACTGCAAAAAAAAAGAATAAAGACTATCCTCTAATACAAATCCTATGAGATTTTTACAAACTTGAGATTTATAAAAGGCTTACTTTTAGAACTCTTGATAATGTTTCTTCTCTCAAGGCAGGTATCCTTCAGAGAAGAGTGTGGAACGAAAGGTTGCCATCCAGGTCCCACTGAGAGATGTACAGGGTTGGAAAAGACAAGTTCAGTATTCTTGGTTACTCAGGGAAAGGATGCTACCCAATGGCATGAAAAAAAAGACACAGGGATTATCTGTAGTATAAAGAAGAACAAGATCTCTGGCAAATTACAGATACAGTATGTGATAACATTCATGAGACTCATCAGGGAACTGATAGGAATCAGACATTCTCAGACAGCAGCAAGCAAACAGCAAATTAAATTCTAGCTGCTCTTATGGGGTGTCGGTACATTTGAAAAATAAGAACTTAGATGTCCCCTTTTTCCGTGTTATTTTTTGTCTTACTAAGTGTAAAGCTGGACTTGTTGCTCAGGCTCTGTCCTGTGTGACATAAATATACTCTGTGATGTACCAATCTGGCTCTGACAAACTTTACAGGAAAAAAGGAGCATCGTTAAACATAGGAAAGAAAACTATTAATGAAAAGGGACTTGCCAGAATTCAGATAACCCTGAAATCAATAGTAGTTTTCCTTTAATTTTCAATGACTTGAAGGTTCCACTTTCAATCCAGCCACATAGATTCAGATTTACTAAAAGCTGAACCAAATTCAGTTTTTGAAATTTTCTGTTTGAAATTGCTGGCAGTGTGAATTCAGGTAAAGATTCATCTCTCCTAACTCCTGACACAACACAGAGATATGTAAATTATGACCTCAACCTCATCATGTTTCTGGTTACAAACAACAAAAAAACCAGTGATACCTTCAGAAGTATTACAGGTCTTAAATGGCTGGACTTGAGGAAGGGCTAGGAAGATGAGGCTCCAAATCTGAGGACATCAGCACCTTTAAACTACATGGTATCTGAGGTTGGGTTGGGTGAATCGTGTGAAAAAGACGTAACAGACTGGATTTTCTGGGAAAAAAAAAAAAAAAAAAAAGAAGTATATTATAAAGGACTGAGCACTCTACCACTGCAGAATGTGCTGCAAGATTTGATCAGATGCACACTTACCAATGGAAGAAGTGGTAGGTTATTGACTATGGATTTTATTTAGAAGTTAAGCACACTAGCAGTTTGAATACTGCTAGTATTCAAACTAGTTTGAATACATGAATTGTTCTGTAATGGGAATCACTTACCAACAGAGTGCTTCCTAGAAGGTTGATTCAAGCAAAAGCTTTTTCTTACTTTTCTGAAACCTAAGGCTGGATGGTTGTTTCTGAAATGGACACTTTTTATAAGTAACGGCCTGTCCTTGCGAACGAAGAACCGGGGAAGGTCTTTACACCTTCCAGCCTGCGCATTGGATTTTTTAGGTGAGTT
>JAYRBT010000114.1:92419947-92437742 GCA_036023395.1 Myiotriccus ornatus
TCCCCCCTGGGACTAGAGGTAAAGGGAAAAGCCTCTGGCCTGGGGTTCCCTCTCCCTATCCAACTTCAAGTTCGTCACTCTTTTCTGATGAGTATTTGGACCAGAGAAAGGAATATGACCACAGGTATTCTGTAATACTTGCCAGGCAGCAGATCAGCTCCCCCTTTCTCCTTATACTTTGTGTTGTGCATTGTTGCAGTCTCCCATCAGAAAGCTGCACCAGTTGTCCCTGTTCAGGTGACCAGTCTCTAAACCAGGTTTATGCAACTGTCCAAATTTTGAAACTGAAGATTTCAACATGGAAAAAGCAAAACATATTTTCACAAGACTTTTGTGAAACACAGTTATCTAAACAGCTGAATTAGCATGACTGAGATGGAAGTAAGTTCTGATAGAGAAGAGGTGGAATGGAATAGGGTCTGGACAGAGGAACTTAAAGTGGGTCTGCTGCTGGCAGAAATAGTAATCTGGAATGACAGCTTGGGAGAATTCTCTAAAGCCAGGCAGAAGGTCTGTGTCACATCAGCAAAAACTAACTATGAATTTCAAAGTCCAACAGGCTCCCTAAGCAGTGACTAAATTTCTTAACTCAGAAAAGCAGTATGCTATAGATTTCTGTCAGGTGTACCTGTTTATGAATGCAAATATATGCATGGCTTTTCTTCGTCTTAATGGAGCAGCAGTAGAATGACAAAACTGTAGATGCTTTGGTCAGGGTGCTGTGCTACTACTCAGAACTAAGGTCCTCACTCCATTGCATGATATTTCTGTTTACAGGAAATTGAAAGTTTGGGAATAATGACTCCTGATACACAATTGATTGTTAGATGAACACAAGTGTGCTGCTTTGAGGGACTGTAAAACTCATACATGAACGAAAATTTTATGCACAGACTTCCTGGTGGTAAAGGCAAATGAATTTCTCTATCAGCTTTTGTGCTGTCAAAGTTTATTTATCGAAAAGAGCATTTTATTATGATACGACACTTTTAAGAGACCCAAGGGGAAGGATTTAGACAGGCATTTAGAATTCAGTAGGATACACAGGAGAGGAGCAGTTGTTGTCTCCAGAAAACAACTTACCGATAGAACGTGCAGATAGCATAACTCCCTGCTTTAAGTTGCAATTCTGTCATTTCTAAAAGGAAAACAGAGTTTGCATGTTGATTTGACATTTTCTTAACTGATTCAACTGGAATGTAAGGAGTTGTATCTCTACAGAGATTCGGGAAAGAGTTGTATTTTATGTCGATCCTTAATTCTCCATAATTTTGGACAAAGGATTTCTACTTTCACTAATTAATTATTAACAAAAAATCCAGACTGTTTGTAGCCCCCCATGATTGCTTGCTGTCAGAGTTATCTGGAGAATGATAAATGATAAAATTTTTCTAAAGAATGACTTTTACTACAAAGTATGGTTGTGTTCATAAAGTTTTAGAATCATAAATAGAGATCTGTGCCTCTGTAGTAGTTCATATAAGAAAAAAAAAATTAATTTCTGGCTTCTGCTTTACTAAAGGTTACACTGAGGTACAGTGAGAAGTGAAGTACCCTGCAGTCATGCATAAAACTACTTTGCTTTCTATCCATCCAATTAAATCATAAAGGAGGTTTCATGCTGTACCACACCACTCTTCCTTGATTCTATGCCTACTTGCACCTTGTAGCTCAACTGTTTGCCTACATCTGCCATGTGCACAGTCCAGTTTGAATTTTATGGGATGGCCAGGCACTGTTTTATTTATTTCAGGAGACAAACTGGCACTTCTATACCAGACACTGCTCAAAGGAAAAGGGCTTCAACTCCACTAAGAGCTATGGTTAATGTCATGCTTGCATTCTGCAGCTCTCCCTCAAGCATGTTACAAAAAGGGGTTTACATTCTTGTCTGGATAGTTCACAAAACTCCTCTTCCTGAACACAAATGGTTGTGACTGTACCTGTACAGTGGAATTTATGGATATGAAAGTTCAAGTGCTTTGCTAAAACAAGGCCATAAGGATTACAGGAAATGGAAAATGTATCACTTTTGCTGATAAACTTTGTGGTTTATGTCTCTGTGGTTTATGTATAGTGGTTTATGGCTCTCATTGCTAAGAGTCGTATTTTCAGTTTAAACTTTGAAGAGTTTATTTTTTAAGTGTCTGGCGACTTTTTAATTTCTGAGAGGTTTGCCATACATAATGAAATCTCACATAAGCTTGAAAACTAAAGTTTACCTGGGATCTAAAGAGAATGTTGGTCTTAGGTGAGCCTTCTGCTGAGTAGTACATGTCATCCTACAAACTCATTCATTTACTTTGCTGGTAGTCAACTAACTGTCAAAGTATATCAGTACTTCAGTCTTCTGAAGTGTATTCTTATCTAGAGACTGGGGACAACTCCTTTTCCGTGCATTATCAGATGTTATAAAGAAAATTCTCAGTGGAAAGACAGCTGACATAATGTCAAACAAGTATTACTGCTGCTATTTATTTCTGCCACAAAAATGTATTAAGTAAAGGTATCTGAAGATGTTGAAAGATTTAGAAACAAATCAAAACAAACCAAAACCAACCAAACCCTTGGAAGTGTTCTAGCCTATCAAAAAATTTTTTAAAAATTATTAATCTGTTAACTTTAAAATTAGGTGAAAATCATGTTTTTGTGATTTAGGATTAGGAGGGGAGAAAAATAATAATTTACAGTAAAGGCACCATAAATAAATATAAATATGTCCTTAATACAGAAGCCTTTAAAAATACACCAAGAGGAATGAAAAGATTTAGAAGAAGATTTATTTTTCATGCTCTCAGTTTGGATCTAGGTCTACCTATGTGTATTTATGTAGGGTGCTCAATCATATATTTCTTTGTAGAGGAAGTTTTTATTATTTCCTGTTTTCATTTTGGTTTATAATTTTTTGAGGTTACTTTCTTGCTTCAGAACTGGTTGACAAAAAGAAATGTAAAAAATAAAATAAATAATATTATTGTTTTGAAGATGAAAGAATAATCTGAATGCTGAGGTATCATCAGATTTGTATATTCTAGTTCTAAATAATTGTTATTCAGATGCATTTAGTACATATTAATTGGTGATGTTCACCACTGAAAATAGTTCACTTTAAAGCACTTGGATTTGTAAGAAATCTACATACCTGGACAGGTGGTCTAAATTGTAGATATTTCCACTGAACCATCCTTTATGGTCACTTGTGAATGAAAAAGGTAATCTGGGAAGTGAAGTTTACCCCATTATTTTGGGCATTGATATCAGAATGAGATGAATTATGTCTTATAATTGCCTTTTATTTTTTTTTTTTTAACAATTAGTAAGAGATAGGTATCTGTACACAGGCAGGTGAATCACAGAATAACAGAATCACAGAATATATTGAGTTGGAAGGGACCTGTAAGGATCATCGAGTCCAGCTCCTGGTCCTGCAAAGAGCCATCCCCAAGAGTCAAGTCATGTGCCTGTGAGTATCATCCAAATGCTTCCTGAACTATGTCAGCCTTGGTGCTGTTACCACTTCTGTGGGAAGCCTGTTCCAGCTCCCAGTCACCCTCTGGGTAAAGAACCTTTTTCTAATATCCAACCCAAACCTCCCCTGACACAACTTCAGGCCATTCCCTTGGGTTCTATCACTGGTTACCACGGAGGAGATCAGTGCCTGCCCCTCCTTGAATACCTTGAGTTAAACATCTCCAAGGAAAAAGAGATTCATTGGGAGGGGGAGGTAAAATTAGAAATGTCCCAGGAAATAAACTGGATCAGTGAAGCAAATGAAGTGTTGTTAATCCTTCTTCAAAGTAAATTTATTTCAGGAAGACTTCTGTATAATAAAAACAGAGCCCATTAGAGGCCTAATGAAAATAAAAGCTTTTACAGTTAATAATAAAATGAGATATTGCTCTGAGAAGTTGAACTCAAATCCTCAAAACACAGCACACAACATTGACGACAAATCTTCTGTTCATACATTAGGAGTTTGTATGTTAGGAGAAATAAATAATTCATTCACAAAGTCATGTTTTGAAAGGTTTTTATTTTGATTTTTGTTTTTAAAGACAATGCCTAAACCCATAAATACGTCATAGTTAGTTGTCCGATACATGCATGTTTACAGATAACACTACTTTTCTCATTAGCTGGTATTACAGACTTTTCCAAGAAAATATTAGTAGATACTTAATTGAAAACCAGGATTCATTTTTGAGAGATTGTGTAAAAATAATACATATTCATAGTTCTACTGTTTAAAAACAAAAATTATGCTTTATCATCTCAGTCAGTTTAATAAATGGATTTAGAAGATGCAAAGTTGAAAGATCGTCTCAACAAAACAGTAAAGGGGAATTTAGAGTCCTATATCAACAATACAATTTAAAGCAAATAGAAAATTATCTGTTGTGATACTGAACATGGGCTAAACTAAGCATGTCTGTACAGGACCATAATGAGACATTCTGGCATCTGGGATGCTGCCTCATCTGGCCTTCTGCCTCCTGCCAGCTGCCACAGCTATCTCCTCTGGACCTGCTTACTCCAGAGTGAGGAGCTACAGCAGCACCAGCAACCAGTCTCAGATATTTGATGCTCTGGTCTGCTCTGTGGCTACTTTGTTCGTTGTGAAAATGTCTTGATGCTCAGAAAGTAGCATTTCAGCAGCTATTTGCTACAGTCTAATTCTATTTGCTACGGTCTAATTCTTGTTATGAAAAATTAAATACTAGAAATTTGAATAAGTACCTGCTGCATAAGAGTAGTTGTGTGAGATCTTTTACAGTTTTACGTCATGGGCAAAGGAAGTCATAGATATATCCAGGGTATCTTGACAGAGTTCTTTCTATGATTCATGAGAGAAACTATAAGAATGAGAGCTGTGAGGCTTAAAAGTTGTAATACTACTAAGGCTCAGAAAACACTGCATAAGAGCACTGAGATGCCTACAGATTGATTCCAAAGCCAGACAGATCACTTGGAAGACTTGACCTTTGGGATTTGTTATCTTAGTTTTCAAATTATTTACGAAGTTTATTTTCAGAGAACATGAACTTTGCCTGCATTATGTTTTTAATGTAACAATTTTTTAATTCAAAATTAGAGTTTTATGTATTTGGTTCTCTGACTTTAAAACTTGCACTTCTCTTTTATCTCACAGATGGCCAATGGCTATGAAATATTAATGCTAAAACTAATATAAATAATAAATTAAACAATGAAAGCTTTGGCTTAAAAAGTCTGACTCTTACATGAGTACACCCTTAAAGGTGCACACGAAGACAGGAATGCATCATTTCTTCCCAGTGAAGAATTGCCTGTTTGTAAATCGGACACAATCTTGTTACTTTATGTTTCTCTTTGGAGCACAAATGGTAACCACTTAACAAGGTGAACTCCCTGTCTAGTCTCTCCCAGTATTTGTTATTCTAATTTATCTTAGCAGAGGGAACATAAATTCCCTGAACGGCTGAGCTAAGCCCTGGTTTTGCTGCAGGCTCCTGATCTTGCATTCTTTGTGTCACTCCTAATGCCTTCAGAGAGTATGCAAAGGAAGCTCTTTAGACCCTGTAACTCTGTATCTGAAGAAAGGAAATTTAATATTTTTCAGTTGCACTTACCAGTTCCTGCTCGGATGACAATCTTGCAGCACATCTTGCAGTTTTAACAATCTTTTGTTTCTTTTTGTTGTTGGTTAGGTATAAAAATCATGATGTAGTTTTCCATAACATGCTGTTTCCTTGCAATATTCTCACTCAGTAGGGTAGCTCTCTATTGATAATTTATTTTTGGAAGAACCTTAGCACAGCCTTGTACTGTGAGCCCTCGTCTCTTGAGAGATTATAACGTCTGTGAGCCTTCATGAAAGACTACAACACCTGGAAGTAGAATTACTCTCAATTGTGCTGTGCCTGTGCACTACATATTCAGCCTTACAATATGGAGTGGTAAACAACCTCTTTTTAATTCTGCTATTTTTTCAGGTTATATTTGTATCAAAATTGTTGGCCATCTTATAAGCCTTGCTGTTAAGGACCATAAAACAGCTGGAAAATGGATCTGTTTATTTCTCTGGAAGCCTCCTGTGTTTAAGCAGCCATGATGGCAAGTTTAGGCAAATTTCTTACAGTGCTGCAGTGGAGGTGCCTGGACTTGAGAGAAACACTCTGACTAGAGAGTTTATTTTCTTGGTTTACTGGTTAATTTAGTTGAGTTGAACAGGCAAAATGCAAACCCTCACCCTCATTTCTAAGGTTTTGCTTAGCTGTCATAGCAAAACCCCTGTGTTGATGGTCATTACGTAAGTCTGAATTTAAATTTTTGGGATCATTAAGAAGGGCCAGCTCAAGCCCTCATCAACAAGTAGACAAGAATAAACCTGAGCTGCTAGATGCTTAGTGAATTAATTTGCTTCCTTTAATCAGAAAGATATCATTGTATTGAAGAATAATCCTTTACTGAAAGGAGGAAAGAGTAAGTACATCACTGACTTTTCTCCATAGTTTAGGCAACTATTCAGTTTTCTCTAGCTCCTTGCTATGACAACTGTTAGGGCACCTGACTGTTTCCCATCTTCTTTAGTATCACCTTCTTTCTAATTTGAGACTGTCAAGTCCCATGCGGTTTGTGTTTACCCTGAAGGGCAGAAAGGTTTCACCCCAGGCAGAGCTTCTCTGCAGTTTCAGCTGCCATGTAGGCCCAGCAGGCTCAGTGCTCACAGGCCCTCCCAGCACCCCACACCTTTGCTAACAAGTAACTCCATAGTGATTTCCGTATCGTGAACAGGAGTGCAATAAGTATACAGGGTTTTTTACCACTCTCTCTCACCTAGTTGTTTTTCTAAACATTTTGAGCTCAGTATGGCAAGTCACTGATTTAATGGAGGGCAGAGTCAATATGCAGTCAGACATAGTTAGCTGCCCCAAATTTCTACACCTTTATAAAGTTGTTAAACTTTCCTCAACCTTGTAAGATTTCTTCTTCTTAACACAAACAATCCACTTATCATAAAAGAACACATATAAATGGAAGAAGAGTCAGACCTTCTTATTGCCTAATTTTCTGTTTTTCCCCTCCATGAGAAGCCAACAGCCAACAGATCAGCATTTCCCTTTTGGCTCCATCCCACCTGCAGCCACTGGGAGAAAGATGGTGGGGGGGCATCCTCCCTTGCCATCAGCCACTCTGCTTATACTGGTATACTCTGAATGACTCCTTGGTGCAGACCACTGTTTTGTGGGAGACAGAATACAAAGAGACATTTATATTACCAATCTTGCTGGCATTTGTGAAAGAATGTGGACACTGTGTAGCAGATACATTGCTTCTTAGTGGTCATTAAGGAGAACTTCTTAGTCACTATACTTAGGTTAAAATAAGAATGTATATTTTTAATATATATTATGTAGTAATATAATACCATATACAAGTAGCGTATAAATGTGTAAGAAGCTCAGTGGGCCTAGAATCGAAGGTCGTCTTTTGAGCTATTATCAAACCTACTGAACTGGCAAACCAAAACTGTTCCACAACTCTTAAGACCTGTAGTGGGTTGATCTTGGCCGGATGACAAGGTACCTACCAAAGGCACTCTCATTCTCCCTCTGCAACTGGACAGAGGAGAGAAAAAAAACCACCTAAGGATTCATGAGTAGAGATAAGAGTTGGGAGAGGTCAGTTACTGATAACTTTCACGGGCAAAACAGACTTAGAGTGGGGATATTACTTAAATTAAATTAAGTAAGGATAAGAGCCAAAGAGTGAGTAATAAAACAATCTTAAAAACCTCTCTCCCTCCACCCTTCCTTCAGTGTGTGTTTCCCTTCAGTGAGTTCATCCCTGTTCCACTGTGGGCTTCTCTCTTCACGGCCTGCAGGTCTCTGGTAGGACCCTGCTCCATTTTGGGCCTCCCACAGGGTCACAGCCTCCTTTATGCATCCACCTGCTCCAGTATGGGCTCCTCCGTGGGCTGCAGGTGGGTCTCTGCACCCCGATGGTCCTCCATGCACTACGGGGGGACAGCCTGCTTCAGTATGGACTGCTCCACGGATTGCAGGAGCCTCAGCTCTGGCTCCTGAAGCACCTCCTGCCCCTCCTTCTGCACTGACCTTGGTGTCTGCATTGTTGTTCCCATGGTCTCACTCCACTCTTCCCTGGCTGGAATTTTTTTCTTTGCAACAACCTTCTGTTCTTAAATATGTTATCACAGAGGCGTTACTCCTGATTGGCTTGGCCTTGGCCAGTGACAGGAGCCAGCTGGCATTGGCTCCACCGGACAGGGGAAGCTTCTAGCAGATTCTAACAGAAGCCCCCACACCCCCATCCCCAGCTACCAAAACCCAACCACAGAAACCCACTACAAGACCTTTCATTAAGGAAAGTCTAGCTGAGTCATTTAGGTGACAAGATGAATTTAGAAACACATAGTATAGTAACCAATGCACAGTCCTATAACCAGCCTATCCAGCTGCAATAAAATATGAAATTTAGCATCATGGAACAATCCAGTTTGATCCATTTGACTTACTGGCCCTTCTGCATTCAGCACCATTGCAAATTCTGGAAGAGTATTTGCAAATTAGAATGATGATTTTTGTATAATGCCATAGATCATTTTGGGAGATTGAAAAAGTTGTAACAGCTGCTGGATATGAAAATATGAACATATACTAACATACTTGTCTTCGATCCTGTGCTTGTGGCAGAACAGGTGAATGTCCACATCTGTTTGGGAGCATTTATAAACAAACTTTTACACTATATTTACCTCCTGCTCTCTGAGTAAAAATTACTGTGACAAATATTAGAAAGAATGAAGAGATTACTAATACCCAGGAAAAATAATATACGTGATTTGGACATCTTGCAAAATCCATCTGTTCTCTTTCATATCTACATTTAAGGGAGCTGATATGACAAACACCAAGGTACCATCTCAAATTGAGAAATTGAAAAAAGCTGTCCAGCAGATGATTTTGTATAAGCAGAGAGTGTGCTGTGATTTACTAGAACTTCATCTTAAAGTAGAGCACATCTATATTTTAATGAGCTACAGAAAGAAGAAAATCCTCTGGATCTTCATTTTTTTTTGGTATTATTAAAATAAAATAATTATTGTTAATTCAATCATAGAATCATAGAATGTTAAGAGTCAGAAAGGACCTTAAAGATCATCTAGTCCTAACCCATTGTGCCCTGGGGAAGGACACCTCCCTCCAGACCAGGTTGTTCAAGGCCTTATCCAACCTGGCTTTGGATGCTGCCAGGATTAGGGCATCCACAACATCCCTGGGCAACCTGTTCTAGTATCTCACCACCCTGCTGGTAAAGAGCTTCTTCCTAATATTCAGAATCACAGAATATGCTGAGTTGGAAGGGACCCACAAGGATCATGGAATCCAACACTTAGCCCTGCACAGAACCATCCCCAAGAATCACACCATGTGCGAGAGAGTATTGTCCAAATGCTTTTTGAACTCTGTCAGCCTTGATGCTGTGACCACTTCCTAGGGTTCCAGTGCCCAGTCACCCTCTGGGTGAAGAACCTTTCTCTAATATCCAACCTAAACCTACCCTGACACAACTTCAGGCCATTGGATTCTGTCACTGTTCACCTCAGAGAAGAGATCAGTGCCTGCCCCTCCTCTTCCCCTCACGAGGAAGTTGTAACTGCAATGAGGTCTCCCTTCAGTTTCCTTTTCTCCAGGCCGAACAGACCAAGTGACCTCAGCCACTCCTCATACGGCTTCCCCACAAGGCCCTTCACCATCTTCATTGCCCTCCTTTGGACACTCTCTAATAGCTTAATATCTTATACTATGATGACCAAAACTGCACACCAGCCTAAATTACTTCTCTTTCAATTTGTACCCATTATTTTTTTCCTATCACTACAGTTTCTGATAAAGAGTGCCTGTCTAGCTTCCCTGTAGGCCCTCTTCAGATACTGGAAGTTGGCTATGTCTCCATGCAACCTTCTGTTCTTCAGGCTGAAGAGTCCCCACTTTCTCAGCCTGTCTTTGTAAGGGAGGTGGTGCAGTACTCTTCTCAACCTTGTGGGTCTCCAATTCAAATATAAGCATTTTGGAAGCCTGGATATTTTTTTTAAATTTTATTTCTGGAATGAGAATTATCAGCTTTTGGATAGATTTAAAGTTATTGCATGTTTGTCATCATGACTTGAACTCGTATTTTACTGAAATAATGATACTTAGGGCAATCCTGCTTCCCTTTAAATCAGTTGCCAAATTCCTACTGATTTATTAGGGCCAGTGTTTCACTCAGAGCTTTTAAAATGCACGCTTTGATTTTGCACATCGTCACTACAAAATTGCACTGATTATCTAGTAATGATTTTATTTGAATAATGAGGTTTTTTCTCTGAAGTTGTGGGATAATTTATTTGCATTTTGAATTAAATTGTGACTGAGATATTTGAGATAATTGTGGTTGCTGAAACACCCAAAGAATATAAAGAGATCCATACAAATCTTGAATGAAATACAATTACAATTATCTAAAAGTTTATAATTTGAAGCTATTCAGCAGCTTTCATGATAATTTCTTTCAATGCAATCTAAATATTAGGCCCTCAGCAACATGGACATTTTTTTGGTCATTCACCAACTCTGATACTTATGGGTAAATTTTGCAACACCTGATCCATAATCCATAATATATGGATTTCTCTTTGCAACTCCATTTCTCATGGACTGCAGATTAGAGGAATCCAAAGTGAAATTTATCTGTTTCATTGACTTACAGACTCTGGCAAAAATTAGTACAAGCCAATATGTGTCATAGAGCCAAGGCTTTTTCTTTTCCAGGTAGGACATTGCTCTCTTGAAGTCCTTAGAGTGCATTTGCCTCATTACAGCTACCTAAACCATTGTCACAGTAAGAAGAGAGTGGGGTTATTCCAGGCAGCTGCCAGAAATGGGCATATAAATTGGATACTGGAAGGAGTGACTGTGGCACAAAAGCATGGCACCAAACCAAGAACCCTCTGGTTTGATGACATTTCTAACTCACCATTTTTGGCTTTCTGTTTCTTTCTTGGTCCCATTCGTGTCCATCATAGTCTCCAGGTATTTTTTTTTCTGTAGAAAGCTAGACAGAACTGATAATCTATAGTAACATTAGATTTCTACAGTAAGATTTTTCACCACATGGGAAAGCTAAATAATTTTGCTTGATGTATTTGACAGTGATAGGTAGTTTCAATACCATTTGAAGCTTTAGAACAATTTTTTTTTTAACAATTTGTTAGCTTTTTATACACCAGTGGTTTCTATTCCCAATGGGAGTTCTTAGCCCTACCTCCTCCACACGCACATTTAGTTCTGCTTTGTTTAAATGTAACCTAAGGAATACAGGGCATGAAGCTGGCTCTACAGATGTGATTCTGAATCTCTAACTGAATCTCCACTGCAGTGCTGTGGAACTGTCCATGTCTGTTTTTGTGGAACAAAAATAAGGATTGTGTTCTGAAAGAGTTATTACAGTGTGAGAATTTGCCTGCACTGGAACTCAGAAAAGGCCAGGCACCTCAAAAGGAGTAAAGCGGTTTGATGCCCTGTTAAATACAGGGCAATGATTAGTGGAATCTGTTGAAGTACTGATCAGGTATAATATTTTGAAATTATAAAATTGTATACAATTTACAAGCTATGTATTGAACTGTCAAGCTGTGCATGCTGTTAGCCTACATAAGGGCAGGATTGCTTGCAATCTTGTCCCTTGTCTCTTATTGGCTCACAGTGTCTGTAATGCACTTGCTGTGCCTTGTCCTTAATTATCCTCTGGTTCCGTATGAGCTGTGAAGCTCTGTACCCCTGCTGAACAATACTGATTTCAGTTTTGCTCTCCAGAGTGCAAAGGTCTGCCTGCAGGGATGGGGGTGAAGGACAATAACCCTTTAAAGAGAAAGACCTTGTTTAACTTTGCACCCTGTGAATACAAAACATTTTGAAGATACTCTCTGTCAGCCAGTTTCTGACATGGTTTTAGACTAAGCAGTTACAGGAGAACTGCTGTTCTTCTGGGACGATTGCTCCTGATTAAACTGTGTTTGGGGCCTGAGGTGGGTGCCCATACCCCCTTCATAGCACAGCGAGTCATGTCTGCATGTTTGATAATCTGGATGTGGAGATCGTGGCCATCGAAATTTATGCACTTAAACTGACCAGACCAGATCTTCTTCTCCTTGGATACTCTAGAAAATATGGGATTCTTTTCGGCAGGACTTGCCTGCCAAAGAGCTGTATGGGCCTGCCTCCTAAAGACTGACTCTGTTGTGTCTGCATGAGGAGGTTTCCTTTTTTGGCCCGTGATCAGATGAGATAACATTAATACAAGTGCTACCCTTGCCATGTCTCCACAGCCAGAGGAGACTTATTAACATGTAGCTTTACTGAGATAGAGACATAAAGTTGTTTAAGCTTGACTTGACCCCACTGTTGTTCACAGAAGAAACTCCAAGCCACTGCAGCCTACTGTGGGACTGCTCTTTTTTTTCTCTTTTTCCTCCCAGCTGTCATCTCTCATAGCTCAGAGTAGGCATTCCCATTCAGGATTTCGCATGTTCTAAAATTACTGACTTCCAAACCCCTTTATGCTTGATCTTGGTGTCTTTGAGCTGTCAGTGAAGCCTGAAGTCTTTATCTACCTATTAACCCCGAGACCTATTCATCAGGGATGTACTGGTAAACACTAGGTACTACTAGGGGAGCTACTTGGCTTGCTACCAGCAGTGTCCTTCAGTGTACAGTTGTGTTATATAAAAATAAAATGTGGCAGCAGAAACTAGGCTGGACTACACTCAATAGCATCCTTGCCTTATGCAATATTTATAGATTGGCATTGCAGAACCTGAAAAAAATTATAGACTGAACTTTTTTTATCAAGTTCCAGGTACAAGGCACTCCAAACGCCTCCAGCAGCTTAATCTTAGAAGCTCTGCTTCCGTATATCAGATTACTTATAGAACATAGTACATTACTGAAAAGTAGTACATTTGCCTCATTTCGTCAAATGGAGGCACCACCATTTTCATTACTGACCACTTAATTTCCAGTGTCTCTTACTGGGCAAAATGATTTTGAAATTGCTACATTTGCCTCAGTGAACATATTAAACTAAAATGGTGAATGAAAGAACAGGATTTGGATGGATGAGAGAGGTGTGTGGCACAGGCAATCGTTTACATTTTTCATATGTCTCTCTTTCAAGTGTGGACTAAGTTTTTAAATTTCAAGATATAATTTCTACCTGAAAATAAGTTAGTGAAAGATAACCACTTCTAAGAAATGTCCCCCATCTCCCACCTTTGTGATTTCTCCTAGCTCAAGCTGCCACTTCTGCTTTACACTCTGCCCTGTGAGGTATAGTACAGAGCTGCAGCAATTTTGGGTCTTTCAGTCAAGCCAGCATAAATGAAGCTGTCAGCAATGAGAACAGAGATGTTTGCTAGAAATAAAATAAGAAAGCCTATGCTAAAATACATTGATCCCACTATTTCATGATTTGTAATGTTATTCATACCATTTTCTGTCTGTGCTACAGCTTCAAACTCATAATAACAAAAAAATGTCAAAAAACATGGGGCTGCTGGTGTGGTACAGAAGTTGTGAAAGACTCTTCCAAAGTTACTGTTGTCTGAGCTCTCAGTATTTAATGTGCACTGAACTTAAACTATGCTCTCATTTTCTGTGTCCTTAACAGCTTTACTATCCCTCAGCTGTAATGTTTCTGAGAGGAACCTTTGTCTGTGCTGCTCCCTATGAGAGTTCACACATCTGTCTGGTGTGAATTCTGCTCACTCTTCCTCCACCCTCATTTTGTGCCTAAAGTGTTCTCACCTTGAAAAGGTGCAATTCACATATCAGCCTAGTGCTTCAAACAATGACAGATTCTGCAGCCAGGGAACATTTCAGATTCCTGAGCTTGCATGCCTCATCCACAGTCGTCTTTCTTTTCTCTTGTTTTGCTTAATTTTCTTCTTTCATTCTTATCTGAGTGCATTTTTTTTGTTTGTTGTTTTGCTGGTTGTTGTTTTTGTTCCCTTCTCTCCAAATCCATATTTTATTCTGGTTAATCTGAACCCTTGGTATCAGATACTGAACCTGGTGCTGAAAAACAGATTTTATAGAACAGTTATATAATTTATATAGAAGCTTAGGAGAGAAAAAAAAAATGCAAAACAACCAAACATCAAAATCAAAAGAAAAATAATTTTTGTAAAAAAGCTTTGAATAGTTCAAGTTCCTACTTCACAAACTATGAAGACCTCTGCATGTCTTTACACAAGAAGCTGGGATTGCTTCTGTATTTATTAAAATCTTTCTTTTGCATTAGTAATTTATTTGCGTGGAGGTATGAATACACTAGCTGAGATTAGAACCACACTGATCCATGAACACACCTGTGTTATGAGGGGGTCTTTCTCCTTAAGGCATTATACAAGAAAGTCACTTAATGTATATAAAAGGTGAGAAAGATATTCATCAGCATTTTAGGGCGACATCGAAATAGCGACTGTGGTTACCATCAGAATGATAGCTGTTGGTGGTAAGGTCTGACCTTGCTCACAAGATACATGTTGGTCACACCTTTCATTCAGGAGAAATGAAATTAAAAAAATCTTTTTTTGTAATAATAGAGACCAAAGCCCAAAACACAGATAAGCTTATTGAAGACATAGGCGTACAGACTGAAAACACAGAAGTCAGAGGCATTGATCTTGGGGGCAGGTTAGTAAGAACATCTGTAAGGAACCAGATCTTTGCATGCAAGGTGGGAAGCCCAGGGTGTAGCCCTGGAAAGAGCACTTTGGAGTAGATGGAAAACCTGTTTGCCTCAGAAAGCAGTTTCTTTCTTTTTATTCTTACTGATTTCAGAGAAATGGAACTTTGTGTACATTTATTGTAAAAGAAACATTTGACTAATTTAAAAAACAGCCCCCAAACAATCAACCACCTACCCCAAACCCCCCAGTCAAACCCAAACAAACAAACCCGACAAAAAACAACTCAGTAAAGTTGGAAGCATCACTTGTCCTTTTTGAGGAAAAAGGACAGGCTGGTTCAGGTGGGCCAGAGCCTCTGTCATCATTATGTTTGAAATCTAAACTTGTATCCTTTAAAACAATATCAGAGAGAGAGAGCTGAGAAGGAAGGGAGGGAAGCAAAGTTAAGCTACCACTTTGGTTCCCTATGTTAACTCTCCCTAGCAATGTAGTAAAGGACCTTTCTCTCTGAAACATGAGAACAGTCAAACAGAGTAAAGCATTAGTTATCAGCTGTCAAAAGATATTCCTGGCCCCAGGAATATATTGTGATTTCCTTCTGGTTTTGTATAAACCACCTAGGCTATATAATTTTCTCACATTTGCTGAATTTCAGAATATTTTCAGAATTAAGCAGATCTGAGTTTTGCTTCCTGACACAATTACAAGTATCAAAATCTGGAGAAAAAGTGTTGCAGAAGAAAGAACTTTGATGGGACAAAGAGATAAATACCTGAAAATCATAAATAGCAAACAGTTTTATTTAGGAAGGAAACTGGGAAGTTATGTGTATGTTACAAAGCTGTTTCTAATCAAACGTTGGTATTAGGAAATTAAAAAGTGTACTCTGTACTAAGGTAACTATGCTATGAAAGGCCTACCTCAACCTGAAATTACTCATCACCAATATATAGGTGAAGTTTACAAAAGCAAAAGGACCTTTCTCTGGTTACAGCACACGTCACTCCAGCAAATGGGTTAAACTATACTAGGAAATGAAGACACTTCTTTTGCTGGTAGCAGCCCTGTTTGCATTTGAAGAATTTTCCAAAGTACTTTCATCTGGAGAATTCTGCTTACTAGAACAACTCTTTTGCTAGAAACCAACCCAGTGGAAGATTTCTGTTTGTTTTTGTCTTTTTTTTTTTTTTGTGTGTGTGTGTGTGTGTTTGTTTTTTTTTAAAGGATGAAAAATAAATAAGAAAAAGAGATATTATGAGAAAGAGTGGGAGGTAGAAAAGAAGGGATGAAAACCAATTATGATAAATTAGATAAGGGAGACAGATAAAGTCAGAAAAATTTCAATGCCTTCACTCACTCCTATCTGTTCAAAATGTGTCACTCAAAGAGCTGTACATAACATGACAGCTGTTCTCTCCCTTAGACCATCTATTTGGCTTCCATAATGATGACTCTAGTCCCAGGACATAATGACCAGAATTTTTCCCTACACCCTGTGACAGCCTGATAATTTGCATTTAGTGATATTTCCTTCCCAAAGGCACCCCTAAACTTTAAAGACTTGCCATAAGGCTTAGGGAGCATTATTCCAGTATAAAAAGCAACAGCTATAAATACATTTCACATATTTGAGAAAATCCAAATGGCCAAGCTGTATTTCTTCAGCATCGACTCTCAGCATGTAGTCAAGCTTGGTATTTATTTATCATTTTATAGGTTATGTTAATGCACTCATTTTTATTTTTGTTTCCTTATTGCCTGTTACAGAATTGTAACAGATGCTGGCAGCAAGTAATAAGGTTATGTTTGTAAAGTTGTTTCTACAGTAGCTCTTGATCTGTAAACAGAATATGTTCTTTAAGATGCTTATTTCAAAATCAATGAAAATACCCACGTGAGTATAGGATGTAGGGAGTAAACCACTGATTAATAAGGAAAACACATGTCTCTGCTACACTCAGTGAGAAAAAATGGAAAAAAAAAACCCCAGCATGTTTAGCAATAGATCTTTCTCAGAGCTGAGATTCCCAGAAATAACTAAAAGACTTAGGATAAATCCCATTCACTGTCAGTGGAATCCAGGCTTCTAAATCCTACCCCAAATCAATCAATTTTATTTGTACTGTGAGAAATTCTTTTAGGCAAAGGAGAAACGGAAGGACTCTGAGTTTTTCTTGTCAGTCGAAGACCCCTGTGTTTTCTGTGGTTTCCATAAGTACATTTTCAGCTCTCTAATTACTGTTTTCCTGTTACTAATAAAAAGTTGGTGAAAGCTATTAAACTGGAGTCTGATTGCTTCATTGGTTTCTGTTTGCCAAAGGTGAGACTTAATTTTAAAGCAGCAGTACAGGGACTTTCATGAAAGAAAATGTGCACAATGGAAACTGAGGGAGTTAATTTTTCTTTCAACCAGAAAACCTTTGAAGGATGGATGGACTGAAAGTAAGAGCAGAAGAAAAGTTTGGGTTTGTTTTTTGTTTTTTTGTTTTTTTTTCTTAAATCCACAGGGCAAATATTCTTGATTTTCCAAAGGACGGGATTTTCCTAATGCTCATGATCTGAATTAGGTTTACTGTCTTTTTTATAAAAGTATGAAACATTAGCTTTACTATACTAAAATTTAATAGCCAGGAAATGCCCAGTGCACTGTACTGTAAGCTTGAGCACACCATGGTGTGATGGGTCAAACTGCCACACATGGGAAGTAGAAAGTGTTACGGTGATTTCTAACCAGTATGCACAGATTTAGCAAAAAAGATGATAAATCTTAGATATTACGCAACACTGTTTAATAAATGGTGATTATGTGTATAATGAGGGATCAACATCAGCTCAGAAAACTGGATTCAAAAATAAGAATCCAAGGGTATTAAAAGCAAATATCACTACACACCATCATATATGCCTTTGACCCTGAGGCACAGTCTTTTCCATTCTGTCCCGGTTTAAATGAGACAAGGTCTTTTGCTGAGGATGAGTTATAGGAAAAAGATCCAAACTCCTTCCTCTAAGCAATTATAAATCCAAAACTAAGAGGCTCCGATTGAAGGAAAAACAACTT
>JAYRBT010000114.1:92442280-92482774 GCA_036023395.1 Myiotriccus ornatus
AAAGAATTCAGTAAATAAATCATTAAATTGTCCCTCACTGATTCCACTTCAGATATTGGTGTCTAGACATTATACTACTGGAGCAATACAGAAGCCTGGTTAAACACTTGATCTCCAAGCTAAAAACTGTAGTTTCCCCCCATCTGCTGCTTGCAGTGGTTTGCTATTAAACAATGAATGCAACTCCCCACCTGAATTTCAACCCCAGAAAAAAAAATGCATTCAAGTTGCTTGTACTGTTTCCATGTTCTCTGTGACAATATGTGTCACTTTATTCTCATGGGCCCTTAAATTTTTCAAGAAAATGTTCACTTCCAAATTATGTCTTTTCTATGTGCTTGCCTGAGCACACACCTGTTTTACTTCTGAAAGCAGTTAGGTACATTATAAATCTTTTTCTTACTCAATTTCCCCATAAAATAATACAAGATGAGTATTCACTATGGGATTTCTGCACATTTTCTGCTTGTCTCCTTTCCCAAATCACATTTAGAAAAACTAAGGAAGGATGAACATCTTACCTGAGATGTATGTAGGACACTAAGGATATATTTGTATGTGTAAACTGAGCAGTGCCAATCTGTATCCTCTGGTAAACTTCATCCATGTCACAACTTTCAGACTCTTCCATCTTCCAATCTGAAATGATGCAACTGGCTCCTTGGGAATGGCTGCTGTGGGAGTGCAAGTTTGCATGTGCTGTGTACACCTCAGTGAGTATTTGAATGGCATTAGGAATTCACCTTCAGGCCCCTTGTTTTTCCCTTGACAATATTTTGTTTACACTAATAAAGCTTTCTAGTTTAGAGAGAAATAAACCTTTAAAGGCATGTCTTAACTATGTATGACCCACGCAAATAGGATTAACCAGCAATTTGCTTATTTTTTTCTTCCTGATTGAAATGTCTAGAATTGACCCTGTAATCAGAAATAATTGGGCCACAGCTAAAGCCCCTGTGCTGCTTTAAGGTGAAAGTGAAAACTTGTACAGATTTCACTGCACGTCTTACTTATTTTTCGTACAGTATAAGAAAAATATTCTAGTTCCTCTTCTTACAGAATTCTAGCTCTCATCTCATATGTTTGCAATTACTGTTTGAGGATACAGCTAAAAGAATACATATCTTGATAAGCACATGCCTTGATGAAAAAGTTATTTAAGAATAACTGGACCTCTGCAAAATCTCACCTTCTTTCATCACAGACTTCTACCAGGTAAATGTTAAGATATAAAATTTATTTGAAGCCATAAAAAGTCATCTTCACACTCCCTCTTCATCATGAAATTGGATATTTTTTTGCAGGTCTGTTTGTCTGAAACAAGGGTATGATCCATGCATCTGCTTCTAGCACTGAAAGAAAGGCAAAGGGAATTGCAGTAACCTAGCAAATCATGACCTAATCCTTTCTGAGTTTCAAATTCATCCCTGCTGAGGAAGGCCGTTGTCAGAGTGTGTAGCTTGGGCTGTGGGCAGTCAGCAGCTGAGATAAAGACAGTCTGTCCTCCAAGACTATTTTTAATGGATACCTGCATAGCTAGGTAAAATTAAGCTGAGATACACAGTTTCTTTAAGAAGTCCTAATCAATCTGTTGTTCGGACATCCTGGATGACTTAGAAACCTGGAAATGATTCAATTAGTCTCTGTTCAAGTGTTCACAGGTGTGGTTTTGTCCCTCTACAAAATGTTACCAGCTTTCTCACTGATCCTGATAATATATTCACTTACTTCAGGGGTTATTTTTCCTTCTGAATTGCTATCTTCCCTGCTTACCTCTTTCAGTCTGTTTTTGGTATCTTTTCCACAGAATCTACCGAAGACTATGGATAAATATAGAAGGAGGATAAATGTGCCTGACACTTGCAGGCTGCTGCTGTTGCCAGCAAAAAGTAGCTGCAGAAAGGATTTAGCAGGAGAGAGTAAACAATGACTAAGATCCAAAAGAGAGGAAGAAACAAAGAGGTCTCTGCCACAAGAGTATTTGGATTGTACAGAACCATTCAAGCAGTTTCATTGTGGTTTTTTTTCTTTTTAGTTTGAGACAGGAAATCTGTTTTACATTTCTGTTTTTCTTTATAAAGGAATGGAGAAGCTATGCTGAACAGCTTATTCCAAACAAAGAACTGAAAGGCCTTATTTCTCCAGCAGAGCAGATCCCAGTGATCACATGATAGCAGTTTGGGAACAAAGGAGATCAAAATAGTATGCCATGAGAAGAGGAGATGTACCAAAAGGGTTAATTTAAATTCAAGCTTAAAGTAGCAGTGACATTTAACAGCAGCTTAAGTACAACCCTTTTCCTGTTCCAAATCTGAACTGCTTTTGCCTTGTTTTCTATCTCTGCCTCTGGAGGCATCTTTTTCACTACTGGTATTGGTTTTTACCTGCCAGTTGAACATCTGAATTATCTTTATTTCACAATCATGACTGAGGCTCAATTTCCAAATTCCATCTTCAAAAATATGGATGTACTTGTCTCTGTGGTGGAAACATTACTCTCCAAATGCTCAACTTTATAGAAAGAGCGAGTTCAGCCTCTTAAAAAAAGGAAAACCTACCTTTTTTTTTTTTCAGAATTTGAAAATGAGAGCTGATCTTTAATAGGGTGGTGCCAGTTTGGCATGGAATTCAAGGCATTTTGTCACCTTCACTCAAAGGAGCACTGACTTCTTATCTAGCATCCAGTGTAGCCCTTTCATGGCTTTCAGTCAAGTTTCATTATTCTCAGAAGTGTAGTCAGATCATCCATATCACTTTTTATTAATCCTCTGAAGTTTCTGAAAGATGTAGACTTTAAAAAGAAATATATTTCATTATTAAATACATACAAATAGAGACAGTCCCTCCCACAAAATTTGTGATCAAGTGAATTTTATACCATTGCATCACTGCAGCTTGAAAAATTTCCTTCACTCAGGACTCATTAGTGCATTTAGTTTATTCAACTGCATCAGTCATATCTACCACTCAATTTTAGTAGTATTATATAGGGTTACATTGACTGAGTTTCCTTTCGGCAGCTGTTCTAGTATGCTAAATTTAATCTAATCATTATAAGATACATTTTATTTTCATTCTATGTTTTATAGTTTTTAGGAGCTGCAAATATTTTAGAGTCCAACAAAGTGATGAGGTACTGCTTATATTTAGACAAAAATTATGTCTAAGAATCTCTCATTCAAAGATGTGATTCAGTTTTCAACCTTGTAAGAAAACTGAAGCAATTAATAAGAACTCTTTAGAAATATAAAGGAAAGAGAAAAAACAAAACAAATTGGGGAATATGATATAGAAATGGCTGAAGTACTCACCCAAAGTTTTGTGTCATTGTTCGTGGATAAGGTCGTTTTCAAATGCTGGTGCACAACATTATGGTTTTGGAATGAGATGGACAGCAGACTAGGACTATCGACAAAAGTGATGCAGATCTTTGGTGCCAGATGAATTTCACCCAAGAATCGAAACTGCCATTCTCCATGCAGAGTGATGGTTGTCAGGGGAGTTTCCTTATGATTGAGAAAAAAAAGGCTAATCTTACACTCATTTTTAAAAAAGGCAAGAAGACAGAATTGTGAAATAATAGACTGGTCAGATTCACCTCAGGCTTTAAATGAACAACATATCTTATTAGAAACCATTTTCAAACAAGGAATGCAACCAGAAATAGGAAACATGGATTTATGAGGGTCATATCATGTTTGATCAGTAGGATTGTTTTTTGAGATGAATTGACTGGCATGTGAATGAGGAAAATGGGTGAATGTAATGTGATGTGACTTGACTTTAGTAAGGCTTTTAACACCATTTTGTACAACTGTTTCATTGGAAAGTGGAGGAACTAAAGGCTAATCCTGTTAGATGAACTAAAAGTTGACTGGACTGCACAGTTCAAAGGGTTGTAGCCAATGATTTGAAATTCACTGAGTGGCCAGTAAGACATGGAATATCCTGGTGGTTGAAGCTGAAGTCAGAGTTGTATTTTTTTCAATAACTTGAATGACGAGACAGAACATATCCTTAGCAAATTTATAGTATATATTAATATGAGTGGGACTGACATGGGGATTAGTGAAAATAGCTCAGTTCAAGCTGAAAGCAAGACATATAAAGGTCAAGAACAAATTCCTCAGAACTGAAACACAGAAAAAATTTGCATATGAAATCACAGGTCCTGTCTTTTGCCTTTAAATAAACCTACCAAGTCTACATAGGAAGCAAAAATAATAAGCATACTGAAAAGGTAAAAAAGTACTCTAAGCAAGTGCAGGAGCATTATTCAGATGCAAATAGACTGTATGATTAAAAAAAAAAGTGGTGCGTGTGTGGGGGGGAAGAAGAAAATGAAATCAGAAAAAACCCAATACATAAATAGCTATTCATACAAATTTCACCAATGAGAGATTTTATCTAACTGTGTATTTCTTTCTCAAGACTACTTATGCTAAAGATGAAGAAATGTAAGTTTGCCTTGCCTGGATCAGAAAGCACTTTGTATGGCTACAGGGGAAATGACTAATCTGAAAATATTGAAGAAGATGAGATTCAGAGAACTGAAGTTGGGCTAAAGCAGAGATGACAGTGGGTTGTACAAAAACTGGAGTTTTCAGGCAAAGATTAAATATTCCTAAATTACTTATGTTGGTAATGATCTTGTTTAATATTTTCATTAATGTTGTGAGCACAGAAATAGATGTGTTACAGAAAAGAAAACGTGATTAAAAGCTAAAAAATTTGCCAATGCACAGGAGGACAGATAATACCACATTGAATGTTTTGAGGGAATGGAATAGTAGCCTTGTGTTAAATTTTCAAAACATGTACACAATAATGTATTTATCGGATAGAAGATAGAATTTTGGGTAACTTGTCAGTCAGACAGACAAAAGAGGAGAAAGACATGTTTATGTTATACCAGTTGACAAATATAAGGTTACAGAAAGACTACTAATGACCAGTGACATATTTCTTAAGAGGACAAGGGAATTTTTAAGTTATATCAATATATTTCTAGTGAACATACAAAGTAAAGTTATAGATGTTAAGGTAAAAGATTATGGTGACAACTAAGTTTTAGAGCTATATAAATATTTCATCACATATGTTTAAGAAAGATAGATTCAAGTGGGATTTGTAAATCAGTGCTGAAATCAGCCTGATGGAAGAAAATCTCATGAAATTACTCTGAAAAATAAAGTCTCTGTTTCTATCTTATTAATAGATCACGAGTGACACTTGTTTAAAAAAAGAAAGAAGTATACGATCAAAGTAAGGGCCAAGATGAGAATGAGTAACTATTATCTGGTAATATCTAAATTTATTTCAGGTATTCAGATTAAAATTTACAGTCACAGGAAAAAAGGGAAACAACAGAGGGAGTTTCACACAAAATCTGTGCATTTCAGTGAAAATTACTTTCATAGTTTTAATTTGCTCAATGTGAAATTTAAGGGGTTTGTCTGCCCACAGGGACCCAAACTGTAGAGACGAACTGCTAAAGCAAATTTCTGCCGTCTGCTCTAACAGTATACAAGCACAAGCAAGTAGGAAAAGGGATAGGACATCCTTTCTGCTCGGAGTTGAAGGAAATTTTTTTTTGTGTGAGATTATATTTACAACAAATTTGGGCAATCTGGAAGCAGAGGTGGGATATAAGCTTTGTGGACAGAGCTCTCTTGGCATTCAGATTATCTGTAAAAGTAGGGAGAAATTCAAGAATATTCTGTAGTAGTCAAATGAAATCAGTACTACTAGGGAATTTTTGAATTGCGTACATTCTGCTGATGAAAAATGCTGGTTTTTGAAATGATTGTTTATAGAAATTGGACATTTTTAACTCAGTAAGAAAAAATGTCAAATGGGCAGGAAAGGTATGAAATCTTTCTTATTAGGGAAATGCCAGTAGAGTCATAACTGGGTTATTGGGGACCAATTATGTGTGTTTATGATCCTTGTTTATTTGATTAATTCCAGAAGTTAAACTTACCACTGCTTAGGTGAGTTCTCTGACCTACTCAATAGGATATTGACTCTTGTAAGCTTATGGACCTCTGAATATCTTCCAGAGACATGTTTTGGTCTGTGTGAGCAATTGCCAAACAGGCAGAGATTTAGACTGAAGTTTCCCAGATCTCAAATGTGGGCCAAGTCTTTGCAGTCTTGCTCTCATACTTTTCACATTTGTAACGTATCAGGATTATCCTGAAAGAGCACAGGAAACCATTTTGATTTTCAAAACTTTAGGCAGTGAAAAATGTGTCTTCTGCTACTTCTTATGGAAGTTCCAATAAAGAACTGAAGTGATGAGTCATAAAACAGAATTAAATGTCCCACTCCTTAGTTATCCATAGGCCTTTTATATTTCAAAAGTTTTCTGTCAGCCTTTTAAGATGCTTGGTGTGCTACTGTTTCACTGAATAATATTAGATAGTTCATTTATATTGAGGAGATTATGAACAAAACAGTTTTCCCCTTGAGTGACAAGTTATTGGGTTGAAAAGATTGAACTGTGAGTAGGTACTCACATACACTAAGGTTAAATACTTAACCTAGGGCAACAGTTTTCCTAGGCTCCCTACATAAGAAATGCAGAAAAATGTTGTTTTAATTCAGAGCAGGACCTCAGCCGTTTAGGGGAGGTGACCTCTCTTCAAGGACGTATCACCCTGCCGTAGTGATACTGATCATACTGCAGCAGACGAGTGTCTGGGTGTTGAAATTGTTATGTACATGGCCACTGCAGTATTTTAATTTTGACAAATCAATGTTTTCCATCAAAATTAGTTTGCTGAAAAATTCCCAGTCGGTGCTAGTTGGCACGTGTTTACAGCTAGAGTGAGTCAGCCTCATACTTTGTCTGCTGGCACATGCAGCTATTGTTCAGACTGACAGTATGATATGATGAGTATTTGGCAGGTTGTTCTTAGTGCAGATGCCTTTGCCATCCTTTGCCATCCTTTGCTCCTCCAGTAACTCAGTAGAATTACAAGTTCTCTGCATGTAGCAGCAACTCTGTGGATGTAAATGGCTGATGGAAAGACCTGAAAGAAAACTTTTTTTCCTCTCTATTTAGATTTTTTATTTGACTGGAGAGATTGTGCAATAGTGGCCTCCTAATTAACACAGCGTAAGTGACTACTTTTTCTTAGGAGAAAAAGTAAAGCAAACTCAAATAATATTTAATCTAAGATGTACGTTTTCTTTAACTTGAATTTTTTTCTTAAATTAATTCTGATAGTCTATAATAATTTTTGTTACATGAAAAAACTGTGGGTTTTGGTCAAAAAGAAAAATTGATTTTTCTAAGTCTTCCATTTTCCTTCAGCTTGAACTACCTGCCATATTTGACTTAAATTCTTGAATAATTACTTACTACATGCCACTTCCCTCTCTCATGACATGATGTTTCTGAACACTTGAGATTGAGCTGAGGAGAAGAAGCCTAACTGAGAAAAGATATGTGAAAGAAATATTTAATTCTGTTGTTCTGCAGTTCTTCAGAATTATGTATGGACCCACTGACTTCTGCAACACATACTTGCAACGTATGGTTTGCCTTTGAGCTGATGTAGGGTGCTTTACCTCACAGAATATAACTAGCACTTGTCTCTTTGATGCAAAAATATTTCACATAACAATACAAATGTTCTCATTTCTTCCACTTACCCCAAGGCATTACTTCTGCTTAAATAACAGCTGGTTTCTTTTTTTGATCCTGCTGTACCTACCACCTTAGTGTTAACTTAACATAAAGTGGCCTGAGTTGTCTTTTGCCTGTCAGAACACTCTGAAATGAACAGTCCATCCCAATCCCTACTAGAGTCCGTGCTGCTCTTCCTTGATTTGTTGAGTGCATCTTCGATAATTCTCCAGATACTGCCCTGATTTTTACTGCAACATTTTCATACGAATAATTTCACTTCTAAACCATCAAGCTTAGGATTTCCATTGTCCTCCTAGCTTTTGTTCCCAATTTGTAATGCATTCTTCCTACAGCACTTTCAGCAAATGGTTTTCCTCTCACTCTTCTCTTTTTGTACAGTTACAGTTTTTTAAATCATAATATTTCTGATTCTATGTTTGATTACCTGCGTTGCTTCTTCATGGGAAAAGATGTCTGAATATTCAAGAACACCCATTTCCATAAAGAGGGAATTGTCTGACACTTACTATGTCATGCAATTCATATATATATAATCAAAAAATCATAGACTCATAGAATATAAGTAGGGTGGAAGGGATACCTGGAGGACACCTGGTTCAAAATCTAAATACTCTTATTGTTTATTAAAAACAGTAGAATAGATGATATTACTTTTGACTCTATGCTCTGTGACTACGGTAATGAATAAAAGGGCAATTAAAACTATTTTCCAAATGTCATGCAATACAGGTTGTATTCTTTGATGATAAATGCAACCAATGTGAAAGAATTAAGTGTTTTGGATGTTCTAAGCTGTTTGATCTTGTTAAAAGGAGTGATTTTAGGAAGATTTATCACAGCTAGGAACCAAGTGCCCTCACAGAGTATTAATGATAGCCTATTATAGCAGAGTTCTTCAAAAGAGGGCAAGTGTGAGTTGCATCATTTCAGAGCTACCTTTAGTTTAGTTCTCTTTCGATAATCTAGAATAGACTTTCTTTGAGAGGATCAACTGCCAAATAATTTAGTTTTTAAATTGCTTGTAAGGAATGTGTGGTGTCTGATCTGATTAATTGAAGGTCATGCCAATGATAAGGCTAATATGAAAATATATTAAAAAAGAAAAGCTTAGCAATATCTGCAGTATGCCTTATTGTTACTGTCCGAAAATTAAATCTCCTTCTTTTCTGAAACAAAATTTTTATTCTGAATTAAGAACAATAATACTCACTGATATTCTTTTCTCATTGACTTAATCTGATATATGCAGAGACTTGTTTGATATTTGGCATATTGCTATAAGATGGAGATGTACAACAGCCAGAGCAGACCAAAGAGAACTGGAGGCTATTTGTATCCTTGTAAAGGTTGAGGAATTTTTTATTTGACTTCACTTAGAACAGATACATTATGGTTAAGACTGAATTTAAGTCTGAATACAGTCTGAAATCTTGTGTAGTAAATTGCTAGTGCATCTCAGGTGGGTAACACTTCTAAAATACATGAATTAGAAACTAAAGCTACAGGTTGTTTTTGTTGTATAAATGGGAACTATTATGATGAAAATTTATTTTTCAGTTTCAGTGGAATGTTTGCAATAGCTTGTATCCCAAATGTAGGACAAATTCCCAGGCTGGGTAATATGGGCCATTGAGCTGCTGTGAAGGGCTGTCTCAGTCGTCTGTAATTTTTTTCGTGTTTCTTGTAGGTGGAGACCATTTTAATTTTGTCTATGAATAGCTTTGTCCATGGTTATCTCATGAGGCCCCTTACTGCACTGTATTCACTAAAAAAATTATTATTAATATTTAAATAACAAAGTTCTTATGATACATTTAGAATCTAGTACCCATCTCATACTATTCTGGTTTGGGCTGGGATAGAGTTAATATTGTTCTGGTAGTGGTACAGTGCTGTGTTTTGGATTTAGAATGAGAATAATGGTGTTTCAGTTGTTGCTGAGCAGCACTTACAAAGCATCAAGGCCTCTTCTGGTTCTCACCCCACCCCACCAGTGAGGAGGCTGGGAGTGCACAAGGAGTTTGGAAGGGACACAGCTGGGACAGCTGATCCCAACCCACCCAAGGGGTAATCCATGCCATATGGTGTCATGTTCAGCATATGAAACTGGGAGGAAAAAAGAGGAAGAGAAGGGACATTTTGAGTGATGGTGTCTGTCTTTCCACCAGACAGATATCTGATGGAGCCCTGCTTTCCTGGAGATGGCTGAACACCTGCCTGCCCATGGGAAGTGATTGAATTAATTCTTTGTTTTGCTTTGCTTGAATGAATGGCTTTTGCTTTACCTGTTAAACTGTCTTTATCTCAACCCATGACTTTTCTCACTTCCACTCTTCTGATTCTCTCCTCCATCCTTCTGGGAGGGAATGGATGATGGGGGGCTGAGTTGCTAGCTGGGACTATACAACAAGACATGGTTAATGAAGAATCATTTCTCCACTGGAATTTCAATTGCTTTCACTGAACTACATTTTAGTAATTCAAACCAAATGTGTCTCTATTTTTCACACTGGCAGGCCTTCATTATTCCATATTACATTTAACGTATGTAATGTGTATTACAACAAGATCCTGTTAGTTAACTATTGTCAAGAGTATGACTTTGCCTTTATTGTTCAGTTATTCTTATTTGTATAGTATTCAAATTCATAGGAAAATAAGAAACTTGAAAACTGCATTTTTTTTTGGTCTTAAGGAGTAACAGCAAGATACCTAACTCTTATTCTTTCAGATGGAGAACTTGCCCTGATGCTCCTGGGCTGCTGGAATCAGGTTTAGAGTTCAGTAACAATGAAAAAGATGATTTTAAACTCATCAAACAAGTCTGTGAATACCAAGTAACCTTTGCTTTTAATCTTACAGAAGCAGAGAATATTTAATGAAATTTGCTTATATTCATCCAACAGCACAACATAAAAAACCCCTGCTCTTGTAAAACAGCAGAAGTTGTTGAACCTGTGTGGTTGCTATGTGTATTGTAAAGCAGTGCCATAGAGCTGCCCTCAAAAGAAGTGAATCACAGAGAAATCAGACTCAGCTCCTCTTATAGTTTGTGGTGTGCCTCAGGCTTCTTCAGGGAAGCTGTCAGGGGAAAGGGTGGGAGAGAAAATAAAGTCCAGAAGAATATGCAGGAAGGTCTACATGTTGAATCTTGCAAGGGGTCACTTGTCAAGGGGTAATACTGTTCAAAGGAAGAATTCTGGCCTATAGCCTTTGATCAGTCTCAAAATTAAGTGAAATTCTAGGTAGATGTTGAAATGTATTCCTCAGCGCTAATAAATTTCTAACAAGCTAGATATCAAACTATGTAAATCACACATGTAGTCTTTCTCTGTAATAGCAGAAAACAAGATGGAAAATAATTTTTAGGACAGTCTTAAGGAAAAGACTGTTCTTTGTAAGCTCAGTTAGCAGTTTGTTATGCCTGAATTCATTACTCCAGCTGACAGGTTCTCACAACTGAGCATATCCGATGGATTCAAGTGTCAGAGTAAAATAGTTTCACACCTAATGCTTACAGAAATTTCCAAAGCAACTGACATTCACTATTTAAAAATCATTTCACAGTAGCCAAAAACTCAGACAACATGGGCTTAAAAAATAATGGAAAGGTAAAGTACATTTCCATATTGTTCAAAGGCATCACTGTACACTGGGAAAGGAAGCCTGCACTACATCTCTTCAGTGACCTTATTTTGTGTCCAAATATGTACCACTGAGTGCAGGAATTCCACAGCAGGGTGTCCTGTTTTTACCTTGCTTTGCTGTTTCAGGGAAGGTGAAGGTATCCTGCTATTCGCTGTTGGCCTTCAGGGAGGTCTTTCTGCCACAATCCGGAACATGTGTATATATGCTTACGTGTATATATATATATATATATATATATATGATCAATGCATAACCCAGAAAGTGAGATAGTTATGAAGAGATGCCCTTTACAAGGGCCAGGATATAAAGAAAGAACATTTACAGCATTAGCAGGGATAATGTTCAATCCCACTAGGCTAAGGCAATATCATAGGTAAGAAGAATAATATTATTCTTTTAAAAATGGAGAAAGCAAAAGCTAATTAAAGTAAGCTGGAAAGGACTGTCTTAACTCTGGAAAGCACTATCAGTCAGAAAGTTTATTGCTGAAAGCTAAGTTCCTTTACTAAAACTAAGCTTCTCAATTAACAAAAAATGTTTTAAAATTACAGAATTTACCTTACAAAAATGTTCAAGCTCTCTTTCCTGATGATGAATTTAATCCTTTTATTGCTCTTTGCACTATCAAAGCAGACCTCTGCTGCATAACTTCGTTAAAATGGCAGCTCCTACTGAGAGAAACAACTCTATTCAGTCAATGGGAATCATGAGAGAGTGACAGCATGTCTAAAAACTTCATGGAATTTTTTGTCCCCTATGTGCATGATGTACACACACATGAGTACAGGTTCACATATTTAGAAGTATCCATGTTTTGATATTTGTCTAGAAAATGTCTGTGTTTAACTCTCTAAACACATTAAAAAAATCACAGATCCTTTGTTTTCTGAATTATTCCTCTTGCCATTAGAATCTGTTTAGCATGGTCACATTCAACAACTGAAACTAATTTCAGAGGACTCAGATGTGCTGCTTTGACAGAGACCAACATTAGAGGCTATTCAGCAGCAGCAGCAGCAGCTACCCTCCACTAAGTGTAACACTGTGTAACTTTGACTTCAGACAAAGAAATAGGTGGGCACCAGCACATCATGCACAAGGTCTGTAAGGAAACAGGAGCTTCAGAGGCCAGGAGGAGGCACTTCTTCTTTCCAGAGCAAAATTAGCATTTTGCATTCCCCAGAAGGTTTATCAAGACATGCATGGACTTTCCCAGTTGGCAGACCAGATCCTGGCATTCACATCCCAGGCATTTTACTAGGATGCTGTACATTACTTTGGGTGTCCCAGCTGCTCCAGCTATGAGTGATATTTCCTCCAGTAAATTAACAGAAGACAAAGGAAGGTCATGCCATAGTCTGCTTCAGTTACATCCAGTCAGTTTATCATTGCTCATATTGCACCTGTCCCAGAAGCTGCAACCAGCTTAGTCTTTTCCAGAGTTATTTCTGAAATTTTGCATGAGACACAGTACTCACTGTTTTATATTTTAGTTATCTGTAATGTATTGGGTACTTTTTGTACCTTCTTGAATGTCCCTTTTCATGCACCTGAAAACCGCTTTAGAACGTGGCCAAGAAGAACAGTTTTCAGGACATCCTGCCAGAAGCTTTAAGCCAAGCTAAGTAGACTTTTCAGTACAAAAGGGACTTTAAACTTGGGTAAAAATTACAGTTGTGGCATGAACTGCTGTTTTAGGGAAGAATATGCAGTAATTTAGTAGTTAAATAGGTCAGACCCAAGTATGATATTACTAGATATTAACATTCTTTTGTGTAGAAATATCTAGTCAGGAGGGCAGAAGAAAGTATATGATACTATTCATCTTCCTTTTTATTTATATACTTTTAAGAGATACTTGAACCTGTCACATAAGGTTTCATTTGGTGCTCTTTGAAGTTAATGGAAAACACTGAATTGACTTAAGGCCATAGTTCAGCCTGTAATTGATCTAAATGAGGTGCTATTAAGCTATGTATGTGAATATCTCTATTTTGCCTCCTCCAGTTTCTGGCACTACCATTTCACTGTATCTTGTCCTAGGCTATATGCATAAATCTTTGGGAAAAATGACTATTTTCTTTGACTGAAGAGCTGCCTAGAAAATGCATGAGTGAAATATAAAATTTGAAAAAAGAGGAAAAGACAATTTAAAATAGTTAAAATTTGGTGAGGTGTTTTACAAGAAGAAAAAGTAAAAATACTGGTTATGCAAATTTCAAACTTATAATAACTTCATACTCTGGAGACTTCCAAATGTTTTGCTTTTTGACCCGTCAAGCAGCAGAGACAAATAACATAAAACTGAATACCCTCCCACTATCAAATCCATTTTTTACTGAAGAGGGCCTTCAAATATTTCTGATGTTCCTGAGTCCTCAAGTAAAAAACTGTGACAGATCATTGTTAATTTAATATACCTGAATGTTTAGGAATTTTTCTTTTGATTTGTTTTTGTTGTTGTTGTTGTTGTTGTCAGGACTTCATAACAATGTCAGAGAAACCAAGATTTGAATGTAACTAATGGGCTTAAATATTATTCAAAATTAAATGTTGATTCTTCAACTAACAATTTTGGAAAAGGGATGAAAAAAATGGAAAAATGTTAGATCTTTGCACAGATTGTCTCCACTAAATCCTGAGCCATGGTGACATACAGATTCTTACTAATTAACAAGAAATCAGCCGTTGTATAGCAGCAAGAGTCTTGTGGGAAGCAGATGACTAGGACAGCCAGTTTTAGCAAAAGCAGAGCTTGTTTTAGTAAAAGAAGGGCTTGGCACATCCCCAGCCTGATGACATGACTGGATCTATTGGGCAGCTTCAGGAAATCTGTCACTTCCTAGAAGAGCAGTCCCTTTGTGCATGGACAGCACATGGAGCACTTCCACAGGAGCACTGGATCTGCATGACCTGCATAGCTGCTCTATCACCAACCTGCTGCCAGGGTGGCAGAGGGCAACCCAGCAGAATGGTAGCTGGTGCAGGATGTCAGGCTGAGTGCTCTTTAAAGTGCAGTCTTTTAAAATCTAGGTTTGGGTAGGAGATAAAAGTACATGGCAGGAGAGCTGCAAGAGAAGAAAGTCTTGTTAATAAACATTTACTTAAACTGGTTTCCACATTTTTCATGGTGTGGGTTTTGACTGTAAGATAATCTTAACATAATGCAGCCATACCTCTTCTGCAACTTTATCGTCTTGTGATTTAAAGAACCCAAATAAGAAAGCAAATAACTCTGTCATGTTTGCTGTCATCACAGCCTTATCAACTAAATCTATTTAGATGTGAGAATGTTTTAAGAAAATAGATTCTAATGCAATAAATATTTTTAAAAATAAAGTGGAAACCAATATTGTTAATTAGTTAGTGAGTTTTGAACCTTCCATGGTTGTATAATGAATGCCTGTTTTACTTAACATTAAACATCTAATATAGTCCGCTTTTTAGTTACCATCTGTCTATATACTGATAAGATATTAAACAGGGCTTGCCCAGATACTGAGCCCTGGGGAACACCACTTGTGACAGTGGTGACAATTAAATACCAACCGTATTTAATTCCATTCAACACCACTCAGTGTGCTTGACTGACTAGTCAGTTTATCCAGTGAACAGTGCATTCATCCAAGACATGAGGAGCCAGCTTCTTGATTTCAGTAATAAGGATGTAATTACGTAAATATTGGGACTTTCTGTCTCAGGAATTACATATCTGTTAGAAAAATATTCAAATGATGCAAAAAGACAAAGCAATGGAGGGAGCATCTACACTGCTGAGTTGTACACTTCCAGGAACAGACACAATATTATTATAGTCACTGTTATCTAACAATATTTCATTTGGGAATAGGAAACAAGTACTATTTTGTAGACAGTGCCAAAATTAGGTTCCTTTCAGTTTAATTTGCTTAGATAGACATGGATTCAGATGGGTCATTAGATAGATATGGGTCCAGAGAAAAGCAACGAGGCTGGTGAAGGGACTCGAGCACAGGTCCTATGAGGAGAGGCTGAGGGAGCTGGGGTTGTTTAGTCTACAGAAGAGAAGGCTCAGAGGTGACCTCATCACTCTCTACAAGCACCTGAGAGGAGCTTGTAGCCAGGTGGCGGTTGGTCTCTTCTCCCAGGCAGTCAACAGTAGGACAAGAGGGCACAGGCTTAAGCTCTGTCAGGGCAGGTATAGGTTGGATATTAGAAAGCAGTTCTTTACAGAGAGAGTGATCAGGCATTGGAATGGCAGAGAGGTGGTGGATTCACCATCCCTGGAGGTTTTTAAGATGAGGCTGGATGTGGCACTGAGTGCCATGATCTAGTAATCACATTGGGATTGGATCAAGGGTTGGACTTGATGATCTCAGAGGTCTCTTCCAACCCAGTTAGTTCTATAATTCTATGATTCAGCAAATGTGTAGAGAAAAGGGGAATCTAAAGTTCCAGGCAAATGAATATTAACTGTGTATCCTGCTTTGAATAGACAACAGACTAATAGTTCAGTCACTCTTCTGTTCTATGAGATTGAAAACTTTAACTTCTTAGTCAGAAGAGGACTTGAAGCTTAGATTTACAGAACCAAGATAAATAATCTGCTGCTCATCATCTTCTGGGTGTCTTTTGTTGTTTGATGTTTTGCTGTTGTTTTTATATTGGTTTTTTTTCTTTTAAAAGACAAGGTGATGCATAACTTCCAAAATCATGAGAATATGCAACAAGGGAAGAAGTGGTGGTGAGAAAAAGGAGTTTTTTCAAATGGTAAGGCAAGCACAGTAATTAGAGAAACACAAAATACTTTCAACAAAGGCTACTGTTACAGTGAATAATTTGTCTTATTCATTGGGGATGTCTGGTAAAGGCACACATATCAGTGTCTGGGGTCTTGTAATTATACTGTCTTTAGTTTCCTCTTTTAATAATTAATTTAATTTGAAAATTGAGATAGTGTCAGGGTGTTTTCTCTCTAAATGGTTACATCTGTATTCCATAGTCTTGGGAATCCTTGAAAGTATGAATCTGGGATTTTCTCTGTTTGCTCTTCTCCTGACAAATTCTGTGATTTGTGACTTGCCTGTAGTTTGACATTACAATGACAATCATGTCCTTCATTTTAATACTGTAGAGAGATTAGATAAAATTGCACTGCCTAATATTAAGACTTCGGATGTAGTGGGTCACAAAAATACAGATGCTTGTATGTGTGGAGCCATGGAGTGTAGAAAAGAAGAGGCAAGTTTTTTACGTCTAAAGGAAACATCAAATTTGTTCCAGAAGAGAGTAGAGATCACAGAAGTAATTTAAAAAATTCTAGTCATACGAGAGTTTAATATTTGAATATTTGTTGGTGAGAGTTAAAATTGTTTGTCTTGCACACAGAGGAAAAATAGCTAAGGGTCTAAGGACATATATTCTTTCTGTGCAGAAAAACAATGTTTATAAATAGTAGGGGGTTTTTGTTGGTTTGTTTTTTTTTTTCATAAGGAAAGCATTTACTTCCCAAGTCAATAAAAATCTTGCATTGTATACCAGCAAAATCCAGTCTTTTTATGTTGTTCTTCCTTCAGATCCCCCTTTTTTTCAAGAAAACATTAAGCTACTGAAATTGCACTAAAGTTATTTCCGTTTTCTAAGGGGGCTGCCTCTTGGGAATTATGCTGCATGGCCTTGAAGAATACATTGTTTTCCAGAATGGCTTTCTGTTGAAGAAAAGTTTAAAAGTGCAAACAGTGACAGTGAAAGTTGTCCTGGTAATAAGCCTGGAACCTGAACTGTGTAACCTATTGGGGGAGTGCATTGCCCACATCTGATTCAGTGCTTTGTTGCTGCTTTAGGGGTGTGGCCGAAGCTGGACCCAATGCCAGCTGTGCAGGGGCTTCTGTTTGCGTGTTGTGAAGACAACTGTCACCTGAGACCACCATATTATTTTCATAGACCAATGAGCTTCTTTTAGAAGTCATTCAAATGCATTTTCATTTAAAACAAAGAAACTTAAATTACATGAAAGAAATTAAAGAAATGTTTTTATTAAGTTTACTAACTTGGGATACTTTTCCCTTTATTAGGTCCAGAAAGTTCATATTTGTGCACATGTTACATATCACATCTTCCAAAAAGGAAAAGGGGAAAAGGGCACCTGGGATGAGTCACAATATTTGCTTCAAAGGTCCCAATTCTTTCAGTATCTGTTAATTATGTATAGCTGATAAGATAGCTGACACTTTTACTCCAGAGATGAGTAACAAAACATAAACAAAAGAGCAAAAAGGAAAATTACTAGAAACTCAAAACCAGAATAGGTCAAATGAATAGGAGAGCAAAACCTTTAATATAAAGAACCTTTAACAGTTAAACCCAAGTCTGCCTGTTTATTATCTGGAAACTTGATGTATGCATTTCCCTATCTAAGTCATTTTATATTCTAAGCCTTGCTTAAGTTACAGACCTATGATCCATATTGTACATTTGGATATTTCTCCTTTCCTGATTTTAGGAATGGATTTTTCTCTCTTGTTAAATATACTCTATTACCTGTGAATGGTTATTTCTCTGTCATATTCACAGCATAAGATCAAAACTGTCAGTGTTTACTCATAACAGATATTTTTGCAGCATAGTAATCATTTTTACACCTGCTTATAAAGCCCACCTGCAGCTTTCTAAAGTACATGTCTATATTTGCTCCCAACTGTTCTTGTAGCTCCTGTGTTCTTGTTTGCTTGACTTCTTCATCTGATCTAAACACCCACACTTACTGAGCAATCTGCAAAAGTAGGTATCTCTTTGTAACTAGTGATTCACTTCTGTTCTTATTGCTTCATTTGTACTCTGTAGGAAATGACAACTCAATGCCCGCAAAGATGCCTGTCAGCTTGTCCACCCAATTTCAGCAAAGGTCACGGCATTCTTAGGGGGCAGACTGAGCAGTCAGCGATTCAAGTATTCAAAGTCAGCATTTTGTTGAATGCTAAATTTAGTGAAACTTTTCCCTACCATACACCATCTCAGAAGGAAGAATAAGGACCTTAATGATTCAGCCAAATACGCACTTGCTTAATCCAGCCAAATTCTCATTCCAAAGATGCAAGTTGGTCCTGAAACACCGATCTGTTACTCAGAACTCACACCTTTGAAGAAAAACATTACATAAAGAAATAATTTTCCCAACACTTGAACATTTCTTTTGCATCTGTCATAGTCAAGAAACCACTTCCAGCATTGTGCCATGTAATGTGCTAGCTGGCAAAATGAAGCTTAGATGGCTGAGAGCTTCAATCCATTTTGGATCCTAAGAAATCAGTGTGTTCATTTGTCATCTTAAACAGCCATGCCTTTATCCGTGAACAACATGCAAATAAAAGTGCAGAACAACTTCAAAACATAAATATCAGATGTGAGTGGATGGTTCAGATTACTTGAAGTTAATGCTCAGGTGCCACATTGATAAGCATAGGACAGATCTTTGGAGAAAGGCAAAGATAAATAACAGGAAACATCAAACATCCTTTCATCCCTCACAGTTCATTAACATCTGAAAGACGTTACTACCTGATTTATGCTGGATTGGGTATGGTGATATCAGCCCAATCTCCTAGCAAGAAAGGCCAGATCCACACATACAAAAAACTAAAACTAATGATAATAATAATAAAAAAAAAAAATAGGATCATAGAATCATTTTGGTTGGAAAAGACCTTTAAGATCACTGAGTTCAACTGTTAACCCACTGCCAAATCCAGCACTAAACCATGTCCTTAAGGTCTTTTAAATACCTCCAGGGATGATGATGCAACCAATTCCCTGGGGAGCCTGTTCAAGGGCTCATTTTCATTGAATGTTTTTGGTTCTGTTCTGGGAAACACAGAAGTTTCTGACTTGAAGCACTTAGATCCTCATGTATAAGGGTTGTGAGAAACTTCAGATATCTTTCCCTCTGTTGTCTTAAATCTATGAGTGGATCCAAACAAGCGTCTGTGAACAGACAGAAGATGACAGAACAGGACCCTCACCAATTCAGTGTTTCAATGACTAAGACTCCCAGCCAAAGTATAAGTAACTATGGTTTTGTTTCTTAAAAGGAATCAAGCTTAACTTCTCCTACTCTCCAGAGCATACCTCTTCCATTGCAGACACACTCACAACCCCATCTGTTTATTTTGGTTCAAGCATTGCATGGTATAAGAGCTATCAAGCCAAAATGCTAGGCAAACATGACTCTGTAAGCTAGTTGAGTCCATTTTTTTGAAAAGGAAGAACAGGCCTGGGGGGGGAAAAACTGAGAACAAGTACTGTGCTGCACCCTGATGATGTCTTAAGTTTCTTTGTCTAATTGTCTGCAAGCCTTATTCACCTTAGACTTTTCATGGATCTAGATCCATATGTTCACATTTCAGTATATGCTGAAATTGTCTTGGTTGTCAGAGAAGTGGTTAAAAAAACCAGTGCATAGGAACAGTTGCATTTGCTTAATTTACTGATTTTTCTGTCAGGCCAGAACCAAGACAGGATAAGGGCACTAGATATGCCATGACCAGTATACTGATTATTGTGAATTAAAACAGTGCATGACCTGCTGGAACTCAGCCCACAGAGCTGGGCTCCACCTTGCTTTGTAAGGAAAAGGAAAGATCCAACCTGATAATGTAAACATTCACAGAATCACAGAATATGCTGAGTTGGAAGGGACCCACAAGGATCATAAAGTCCAACTCCATGCCCTACACAGGACCATCCCCAAAAGTCACACTATGTGACCAAGGATATTCAAACAATACAAAAAGAAAGTAGTACTCCCTACAAGTATTTAAGCTTGCTTTGTTATAGGACTGGATGAAAGCTGAGATGACTACAAAGAACCATTCCTTGCTACTGAGTTCTTACCACTTCTGACAGAGAAAGCTTATTGGTCACCTTTTAAATATGAGGATCAAGTGTACACATAGACATAGTTATGGCCTCACACACTACAGGGATGAAAGATTTCTTTTCAAAACTGATAGAAATATCTCCTGGACAAATACTGAAGATGCTTTTCTGAGCATCTTATTACTAATTTTCCTCCTTAGCTTTATTTGAATTCTAGTTGTTCTTTCTTACATTTGGTGGCTTCAGAAATCACCTTTCTGGACGTACAATATATTTTATATCAGAAGCCTCTTCTCCACTGGAATTTGGAAACATGCATTAATAGATAGCAGCACAATTCTTGCATATATTTTTAATCTACTGTATTGTCATTTGTGTTCCTAGGAAAAATATAGATAGATGCATGTTTATTTATGATAACACATTTAGTTTGGTTTATCTAGATAAAAATAAAAGCTAAACTACTATTAGAGGAAATTCCCTTCCTGAGGTCACAGGTTTCTTTTTACCATGGTTCCATCAGCTCAGTGTTCCAAACCATACGAGGCTAGGAAGAAACTAAAGGTTCCCAAATGTGGACTCCAGTGGACCAAACAAAAAACATGTATTAGAAAGCTGATTTCTCATCAGAAACATGACTCTTGAAGTGAAAGAATAAGCCTTTTCTCTTTTAGCTTGAGTGCCTCATGTTAGTTCCACTGCTACAGTCTTGTAGATGAGTAACTATTGATTTTTAATGTGATTAGTGTGGAATCATCATCTCTAACTTCCAAAAGGAATAATCTTGCCTCTGGATATTGCATAAATTTATTTGTAGTGATGGAAAACTAACAGCATTAAAAAAAAAATCTTCATGCTACACATACATGGTAAAATCTATGTATAGCAACTATTAACACATGGATAACTACTTCTGTGTATTTATCATATTTAATTCTCCTTCCCTTCCTTGGGAAGGGATAGCGGCTGGATAGTGAGCTAAAGCGGGATGCTAACCATACTACAGGAGTATACAAAGATACTCTAGATGACACCTTGTCATGGCAGCTGGAAACAATTGCTTCTTTGGCAGGTGTTGACATAATTGTTAAGATATAGAGTCTGGTTTTGTGCCCTTTAGACAGTGCTTGGCAGAGCTAGCTATTACCAGTAGTCCTCTTTCTGCTAGACACTAAGTTAGCTGCTCAAAGGCCCAGGGAAGAATGAGTGGTGGCATAGATCTGACTAGCACTGACATACCCATGGCATGGCTGCCTTTACTCGCCCATGAACTTTGCTGCTGGTCAAGTGTACCTGAAGTGATATATGACAAACCTTTATTAGTAGACTTAGCTGGCCAGCACTACAGACCCTGATGAGATTTTTCAGAAACAGAGGAGTTACATAATTTACTCCCTCTGGAAATTTCCAGTGTTTTATGAATTGTCATGCATCTTATCTTTGTCCATTACCAACTTCAGGCACAGTGTGTCAAACACACTGCTAAGCCATTTTAAATCAAACAGCATAGGAAATTTCACACAGTGCTGGAATCAGTTTACCACATTTAATTCCCTCTTCTACCAAAAGGAAGCTATTGCTACATGATGAAACCCAGTCTGAAAGAAAAAATTAAGGTGTTTCTTAAAAGATTGCCTACGACTTCTCTAAGGAGTATCTACTTTTTATTCCTTAGCAGGCAAATCAAATATATATCTGACTGACAGAACCTTGCCATAGAGCTCCCAGACTTTCACCAGGTGGCATTGGCTGAAACTTCAGTAGAGAAGACTGGATTTAACCCCAAGGCACAACTCTGCTGCCATGAAAGTAGCTAGTTTCATCCAAATATGAATATTCATCTCCAAAAAAAAAAAAAAAAAAAGGGAATTTCTACTCAGCATATGTCAATTCAGCGCCTTTTCTGACTGTCTGGCATAATCTGCATGATATCCAGGAAAAAGTATAGCACTAGTATTCTGGATAATAAAATTCATCAGTAAGTTGTAAATTTACCATAAATTTACATTAGTGTAGTCCTCATTCACATAGAATTACAGATGAATGCAAATGGTTGATGTTTGTTTCCAATATATCCAGCCCCATTTTCATAACTCTGAACAGATATTGACTAATGAATTAGTATTGTAATTAAGTCAGGAAAGATACAGAAGCAAAATCATTACTTTTGTGTAACACTTCTCAAACAACACCCCAAAAGTTTCTGTCATTATCCTGATATAAAAAGAAAATAATAAGGAACTTATAAACTAATTTTACTGGGAAAGAAACTAGATTTCCTGTTTCCTTGGTGCTGATATATTTGATATTTAAAAAATGCAAGGCTTGGTTGAAACTTCTGTTCTGCAGCTTTCATAATATCCATGTTCTGAGCAGATCCCTCAGGGTGCAATTTATTGTACCTAATTTATGTGCTCAGTTTAGGCCTTTCTTCACTGAAAAGATAGACTGTGAAGCAGAAAGCAGGGAAAATTCAGCTGCTGCAGCTCCTATGTTCCTTATACTGCTAACAGAAGGAAGCAAGAGACCATTAGAGGGACACTCAATTCACCTAACTTGTGTGTCTGCCTTCCTTAAACAGTCAGGGCATGCTCAGGAAAAGCCAGTGAGATCCATGAGCCAGTAGTGTGCCCTTGTGGCCAAGAAGGCCAGTGGTATCCTAGTGTGCACTAGGAAGAGCATGGACAGTGTGTCAAGAGACGTGATCCTGCCCCTCTAGTCAGCCCTGGTGAGGCCACATCTGGACTCCTGAGTACAAGAGAGACAAGGAGCTCCTGGAGTGGGTCTAGCAGAGGGCAACAAAGATGATTTAGGGACTGGAGCATCTCTCTTATGAGGGAAGACTAAGAGACTTGGGCCTGTTCATCTCAAAAAGAGACAACTGAGAGACACTCTGTAAGTGTCTGAAGGGAAGTTGTCAAGAAGATGGATTCAGACTCTTCTCGGTGGTGCCACGCAAGAGGCAATGGCAGAAACTGATGCACAGGAAGTTCCACCTGAACATCAGGTAAAACTTCTTTACTTGCAGGTGACCACACACTGAAACAAGTTGCCCATAGATGTTGTGGAATCTCTCTCACTGGAGATATTCAAGAATTGCCTGGGTGCAAATCTGTACAATGTGCTCTGGGATGACCCTGCTTGAACCCAGAGGTTGGACAAGATGACTCCTTATGGTCCTTTTAAACCTAATCCATTCTGTGACTCTGCAATTCTGTTATATGTTTCCTTATGGAGTCTACAAAAAAAAAAAAAAACTTAAGCACCTTTCATTTGATTCATGTCCATTCTAAACAATTGCCTTTTGAGGCAATTGCAGAGGTGGACAAAGTTAATTGCAAAGGACTGAAGTCCAGCCTAGGCCACTGTAGTTCGATGGAGATGACCTGTCACTCACCCTCACTGCCAGCTACAGCAATGAGTTTATGTTGCAGCCTTTCCTTCAGCAGAAGGATTAACAGTTCCTCCTTCCTCTACCCCGAGGTCAATTTTAATGATAATATCTTTGAGAATTTCCCCCTCCAGACAAATTCAGCATCCAGCAGCCAGTAAATTCAACAGTTATTAGAGGAAAAGCAGGCACCCACAGAATAAAAATGGGTCTTAGTGAAGCAAATAGAATCTGATTCACTGAAAAATAGGACAGTGCCTCAATCTCCTAGCAAAAGGCTTTAGGAAACATATTTTAATTAAGCAATATTTTCTGGATTCGCTAGAGAGCAACAAGAATAATATGTGGCCTTTATCATGAAAGAAGTTATACTACAACACCTGCTGTCACATCTAGCCTTAAAATCTATGACAGTAGAGTCACAAATCAATTCCCTTGACACTCTCAGTAGCTGCACACTTGTCCTCTCCTCTCTGTCTTTCCTGTTTCTGGAATAATGAGTCAAGTTCAAATTCCTGCTTAAGTGAAGGGTTCAGAACCCCAACACAGTTTATTAAATCACAAAAAATACCTGAAACCCAAACACCATTTCTTAGAAAGATCTAATTTGCAGCTCTCTGATGACGTCCAAGTGGATGATGTTAAATCACCGGGTACGGTAAAAATTCACTTTGGTCTTAATGTTTAGCTCGAAACTTCTGAAACTCAAATAAAAGACACCTTCAGATTCTGGACTCTGAAGGTATTAGTCAATCTGCCAATTTCTAGGATCAGAGACAAATACTAAAACTACTTGGAAGAGTATTGCAGCAAAACTCTCATTTTTTTTCTTAGACAAAAGAATTTAATTTCTTTTCTCTTTGCATAGGCTCACTCTAAATAGAAGTGAGATTATGTAAGCTAAAAATATCACATAATATTTAATTTTATAATTATTCTTTGAATGCACTGAAAATATAGTTTTTGTCCTCTTGCACTTTACAGATGATACCTACAAAGTCACACAAATAGCATAGCATCATTACAGAATCATATAGCTTCATTATACTATCATATAATGATATAGTATCATTATAGATAATACATATAGTGTTATACATATACTCTCATGCAGATGAGGCTCTGCATTCTGCTAGGTTTGGTTTTTGGTTTTTTTGAAAATCACTGTTACAGTTTTAAGGTTATAATTCAAACCAGAACAGCTTCTGGAAACACCAGTACTTCTACTATCCTGTACACAAGTCAATAATGCAGTGGAAGGATGCCTGCATTTTCCACCAATATGAAATACTGGAGGTTGCAGATACAATCAATTCACATTTTGGGAACAAATATATTCATGCTTGAAGGTCTTCAAGTATGACTGATCCTTATTTATGAAGAGAATGTAAGATCAGCAGCCAAGGCTCTATTTTCTGCTTCAATTTACCATATTATTATACTTCAGAGAAACAAATCCTGTTATTGCTGTGGGGGCCTTATTTCTCAAAGAAACAGAATCCCTGAGCTCTGGAGACCAAAGGCTGTAGCACTTACCACAGAAAGAAGGAGTTCTGCTGTAATTTTTGTACTAAATAGTTTGTTGGAAAACAAAGGAACAGTACTGGGAATAGGAATAAAATTCAGTTCACTTTCTCTGGGGTGACCAAGACTCTAGAGAGTGAGATGCTAAATAAAGGTTGAACAGGAAGGCAGTTGCTATCTCAGAACATTACACTGGAGTAAGACCCTACAGGGACATGGAAAACAGAGATTCATCAACAAGAGTTGCTGTGATTAAGACTTGCTTTCCTTTGGAGAAAGTGAAATGCATTTGGTAAAATAACAGAAAGTACATATGCATTTCATACTGACATGAAAATTGGAGATTAAGAGATTTTGAAACATCTTCTGGAACTGTTGCTGTGGCTGCCTTCTCTCCGTGCCAGAGTAAGTTACCCTTTTTCTCAGCAACAGGCTGAGGTACAATATTTAAAAAATGGCATGTTTCTTATGAATAACTACAACAACAGAGACTTTTTTAGTCCCTTTCTCAAGTAGGCAAGAGACAGCACTTTTGACGGCGATAGCATTCCACATGATAGAGATGAGGTAACATCAACCCCACACACCTGCTGTTTTCCTCTGTATTTGTGGACAGCTTTCTGTTATTCATGGAACTACTCAAGCATTCAGCATATGCAGTAGAGTTCCAGTAATTTAGGACCATCTGCTTAAGCTTTTATTTTGACAAGCTGTTTTGCTGCTGAAGTTCTCACTGGGTTGTTCAACCTTTTACCAAATGACTACTAAAAGCTGCTAACCACATTTACAATCTACCTTTGGTAAATGTGTTTATTTCTTAAGAAGGTTCATGTTAATTAATATGATCATGTGATAGGAAAAAAACCCCAAAGGTGTCAAAGTAATGTGCTTTAACTGCTTTTCAGATGTAATTTGGTCTAATGAGCATTTTTACCTTACTTCATTTTTCAAATAGTTTATATGATATTCTTTTATCCTGTACAGCACTATATCCTTCAGTATTTAATTTGACTGACTAGTTTAATTTAATTTTGAATAAAATTGCTTTTATCTCTGTTAAAGTTTTTTATTGCCTGGTTTTCAACATGTTTCCATGCATTTATCTGCATGTATGGCTAGCATATACATACTGATTAATTTCAAAAATTCTCTGGACTGATTTACATTGAAATGGCACTGACATTGCTAGTCAAATAGTACTCAGGAAGAGCTCATTAAGCCACACAGGTCAGATTACATCATTTACAAGAGCTCCCTTCAGGGAGTTCCAGAGTGGTCTTCAGGCAGAAGTACCCACCTATGAAGTCATCTTTTCACCAACCCTCTTCAGTAACACAAAGACCATTTTCTCTCAACATGTCATCTGATCTAGGATATTCTTGGTACTGATAACATTCCTGCATTCTTCAGTGCAATGAGCAGGTTATTTTCCTTGTCACAGCAAACCCAGGTACCCTTCAGCCAGCTGTCGTGTGGTTTCAGACACACTTATGCAGTACAAGGGAGCAAAATATTGCCATTTCAAAATGCCACAATGGGATTAAATTCTGGCAGGTTATCCCTCATTTATTTTTGCTGGTGCTTCTCATTTGACAAAGAGAGTCACAGATTTTATGAGCAGACCATTATGATAACTTGGTTTACAAGGTATATAATTTTCTCAGATGCCGAGTCAAAGTGTGTTTTTTAGAAGGATATCTAATCTCATTTTACAGACTCGGGGCCTGAGTGTGTCTATTGCCTTTCCTTATAAATTCTTAATTATATTTACTGTCTCTGTTTCAAGATTGAATGTGCATATCTTGTTATGTTTTTGTCTGTAAGACTGCAAGTTTTCCTTTTTTCCCATGATTGGATTTAAGTGTCTCTATATGCAATCAAAACACCTTTTAACCTACACTTTGATTAGCTGAACAAATTGAGTCCCTAAGGGCTCTGTTTACAAGCCTTGTTTTTCAGCTACCACATGTTGCTTTTTCTAACGTCCTCTTTAAATGCAGTAAATAGGTATGGCCCCAGCATAATCATTGAATGATCTGGGTTGTAAGAGACCTCACAGATAATCTAGTTCCAACTCCTCCGCCATGGGCAGGGATACCTTTCACTAGGCCACATTTCTTGAAGACCCTTCCAACCTGGCCTTGAACACTTACAGGGATTTTGTGGGCACCCACAGCTTCTCAAGGCAAGCCATTCCTGTGCCTCACCACCCTTATAGTAAAGAATTTCTTCCTAATATCTAGTCTGAATTTACCTTCTTTGAGTTTGAAGACATTCCCCCTTTTCCTATTACTATGTGGCCTTTTTATAAGTCCCTCTCCAGATTTCTTGTAGCCCTCCTTTAGGTACTGGAAGGCTGCTCTAAGATCCCCCAGGAGCCTTCTTTTCTCCAGACTGAACAGTCCCATCTCTCTCTGTCTTCACATGAGAGATGCTCTGTGGGGGAGCCCAGCTGGCTCTGGGCTCTCTGTAAGCTAGGATACTGAAGACAGAACCTTACACCTGGCAAAGGGTTAACCACGGACAGTAAGGACTGTGGCACAGGGTGGACTTCCTGCTAAGTATGTCTGACCTATGGCATTCAGACATGTGGCTGTGTGTCCAATCATGAGTTGTTATGTTTATGCTAGACCAATGGTGCATGTACATGTGTGACACCCAGAAGTGTATATAAGTAGAAGCACTGTTGCAATAAAGGAGTGCTGGTATCCCTGATCACCATGTTGTCTTCCCGCCTCTACCGATGACAATGCTCCATCCCTCTGACCATCTTGCTGACCCTCCTCTGGATTTTCTCCAACTGGTTTGTGTCCTTCTCATGTTGGGGGCTCCAGCGCTGGATGCAGCACTACAGGTGGAGTCTCGAAAGAGTGAAGCAGAGGGTGAGAATAACTTCCCTTGTTCTGCTAGTCATATTTCTTTTGATGTATAGCAATAGTCTGACTAGCTGTGGCTTCAAGAGCATATTATTTCTTTACAGTGCCCTTTTTGTTCATCCAAAAGTTGTTTTAGCATGTTAGGATACTCATATACTATGTCTCCAATGTACCTTCTGAATGGCTGTTTTCCAAAATAACGTTCCCCTCCCTTACCTAGATCATTAATTTCTTGTCCTCAGATCAATTAACTTATCTTCAACTGTTTAAAAGCGTGTTTTGTTGGAGAATAACAATTTAACTGAATAATACAGATCACTTCATAATGGTAACCTCACCTGTTATTTACTCTGTTGACCATCTTAATGCTAGCTATAAATTCAGAAAGACAATATTTTATATTATTGTCTACATTCGTGATAAAATTTTTGAATAGCACTTGGCAAGGTACCAATACCTTGAGACATGTCCCCTCAAAATAATGAATTTCCGTTTACACCTATGTTTGGGAAAGGTTATTTTGGTCTTTCTTATTTTCATATTATGCAGATTTTTAATTGAACATCAGGTGTAATTAGGTCAAATATTCTGACAAAAGTCAGATCTACAGTCCTTTCTTACAATTCTGTCTCGTGAGTGATGTGAACAAAAAGAAGAATAAGATAAACATGTGCATGCAGTATGCTTTTTTTTAAGGATGTTTTCAGTTTAGTGTCCCTTCACAAGTTGAGTAAAAATGTAGCATAATGCAGTATCACCAATCTCAGTTCATTTGTATTACAGCTGACTAGCAGATCTCAAGAGGTAATAAGGGAAGTGGAATCTTTGATGAATAAGTGTGTTTCTAATCAGGTTCTGGGTTGACAAGAAATACTGTTGGTATCTTTCAATATTCATCTAAATGATCTAGAATCAATCCATCAGTAAAATGGAAAAAAATAGGTTGATAAATTTCTATTTTGTAACACTTTTGCAGTCCTAACTTTTGTCCATTGTTCTGTCTGTCTTCCAATCTTCAGATAGCTCAAAATCAAGCATAGGAACTAAAAGATTAGGAAGGGCCAAATAAGGTTGTATTGTTGACACCTGGCTCTTTGGCCCTTGCACACCAACTCTAAATATCTTTCCCGGATTTAAAATTTTAAAGGTGGTGTCCTTATATTGCTTTAACTGGGATCACGGATTTATTTCTAATTCACTGAGAGATCATGTTCAGGTATACAGGAAGTGACTTGCAACTCTGTTGTAATCAGGTGATCTCTTGAATTGAGAGTGATTGATACTGGAAATGAAATCTCCTAAAACAAATTTTCTGTATGAAGATGACCTCATAGACAAATGAATCAAGTGCAACTGAATTCTTTTACCTCTCATGGTAATTGTGAGATGTATATAGATAATTTTACATTTCCTTTTTGGTCTACTCATTGCACTCTTGCAGATTAAATAAATGTACATGTAGGTTCTAAATCTCTCATTCCTTTTCCATTCCATATGCTTGAGCTTATTAATGTAATAATTCTATTTTCAAAGTACTTTTCACAGTCTCGTTTTTATAACTTTCAACCAGGTCTGCCTTTCAACCAGCCTGCAGCCTTATAGAAGTCTGATCCCCTGTTAATTTAGTTTACCATAGGGTTGTACCCCATTGACCAGAGACTACCTCAGTAAATCTAATTAACTGACTGGCCCTTTTTCTATGACTGTGACTTTGTATTTTCCTTCAGAAATTATCCTGACTGCCACCAAATAGTTTTCCAAAAATCTCAAGAGGTAACAAGGGAAGTGGAATATTTGATGAATAAATGTTTTTTTTAGTCAGGTTCTGGATTGATTAGAAATACTATTAGTATCTTTCAATATTCATCTAGATGATCTAGAATTAGATATGAAAAAAAATCTTGTAAGATCAGTGAGGGAATGAAAGACCTAAAGAATGGATGATGATGATTAAACAAGGCTAGTTAAAGGGTGTAATCTAGTCAGTATAGTGTTGTGGTCCATTACAACAAATTACTTTGAATGCTAACAAGTGAAAATATAGTGACATAGGGGAACTTGCTGATTGGAAGAACAGGGAAACCTTTGAATGCTTCCCTTCTTCTTAAAAGAGGGACGGTAAACAAAATAAGTAACAAAGCAGATGTTATGTCAGTAGTGAGATGTGATACTGGATGGAATTAAGTTGTGTAGACCAAAGTAATGTAGCCAATTTAAAAGATTCCACAAAATTTTAAAAACTTCATGAAGTATAAGAAATAAAAATGAGATACAGTAAGAGAGTGTGACTTGTTTCATATAGTGTATTAATCACAGAATCAGAGAATCAGCCCCTTTCTTTTGAGGTAAGTATGTAGATAAGTAGGTAGATAGGTAAGTAAAACTAGTCAAGTGAATTTCTGCAGACAATTAAAATAAAGATGAGATAAATTCCACACAGTCCATTCTATAGGTCATATCGACCCATCTTTGAAAAGCTGAAGCTGTGCCTATAACACCTGGACAATTTTCTGCTACAAATTTTGTAATGTTGTATCTCAGTAAAAAAATAGACAAAACCAGTATTCAGACTTCAGTTTCGTGGTGGAATTCAGTCTGTCTCAATGCAATTATTTATGGAAGTAGAGGGCATGGTAATTTCCAACTTTTAAATAAAAAAATTGTATAAGAACACATGCAGTCTTCATGTTTATCTATATCACACAATAAATAAATGAATGATTGAATGAATGAACAAATGAATGAATGAATGAATAAATAAATAAATAAATATTCCAGATTTGAATATCTCAGTACCTGACTTGCAAGGACGATTTTGCTTGTTACTTGACATTATTTCTTCAGGTGATAGAACAGTTTAGTGTTTTGCTATTCCCAAAACACCAGATGGAAATCAGATGTTCACTCTTTAACTATTTTTACAGTGTTTTGTGCTTTTTTAAAATTCATCTCTGCAAAAAACCTATTTCAGCTCACACTCACTAACTTAATTCCTACTGATACATAGCTTCTGTAGTGCCTGGCTCATTCTGATGCTTCCTTGTTTAGTTGCTATCTGGCTTTTCCACAGAACTAAAGACAGGACTTCATTCAATGCTTATTACATTTCTCTTCTACCAAATAAAAGGAATTAGGTCATACATAGTGGAATGGTTGAAATTTTTTCTACCACATATTTACTGAATCTGCTACAAGCAATATGGCCTTTATGCTGGTGATGGACTTGTCCAGAATCTCAGCAGCATGACTTTTGTCACTGGAATTGTACTTGACTGGTGAAAAAAAAAGAAAGAGAGAAGGAGAAGAAAAAGAAAAAAAGAGTGAAATTCCTATCCTTCTGAATGACTGGTTATAGTTTCATACCCCTATATTATCTTGAAACAGTATGACAGTTCTGAAGGAATATAGTAAGCTCAGTAGTCTAGACCCTGATACATGAATGCAGCTTCCTCTGATATCGAAGTAAGCTATGGAACTGAGTCAAAAAAATGTCTTTTTTGAAATCTGGTCTTTTTTATTATTATTATTCTGGTAGATCACAGGATTTTAACATCCTCCAGCTCTAACATCTACTGTACATATTTTATAATGAAATAATAAATCCAGTTTCTTCACAGATAAATCAATACCAGATATTTATACTGGCAAAAAGACTGTATAGCCCCACTAGAATAAAAGCGTTCCTGCTAGTGAGAAAAAAAAGGGAAAGAAAAAGATTAAGAGGGAGCTAAAACTAGCAAGAGCTAAGAAAAGAACTAATCAGCTTCCAGCTTGGCATTTCAACGCTCAGTGCCAACATGCAAAATCTACAGTTCTGAAAAAAGTAAAAAAAGAAATTCATCTTGCAGTTCAGTTTGTCTAGGGTAATAGAGTGAGGGCTTCCAGCTCAATATATATTTTTCTAGAAAACAACATCAATAACAATTCATATGTTAAAATGTACTACAATAAACAGTTCAGTTTTCTTCTAGGGTTTTTGTCTCAAAAAACACTGAAGATTAAACAAATATTCTTTGTAACAAATTTTTGGGCAAGCTTTACTATGCCTCAAGATCCACATTATCATGCAAGTACTGAACAACTTTCCCCAACCCCAGGGCTGTCCTGCTGCCCTGCTCCTGGCACCCAGGCAGCTGCTCGCTCCTGCTGAACCTTATCTCCTTCATTAGACGTAAATCTTATTCTTCTGGTCAAAGGGATCCTTGTGCTGTTCATGCATTTGCACCCTGAAACTTCCCCTTCCCTCTGACCTTGTCTGGCCCCTTTGCTTAATTTCTGCCTTATGATCCGTCTGACTTTGCAATCCCCAACCACTGATGGTTCCACTTCCAAAACGGAATTAAATGCCTTGCACTTAAAGTGCTAATTGCCTGGTAATGAAACCTTTAATCATCAGGTGATTAAAATTTTAATCACTAAGAGGCCCGTGGAAATCCACTACATAATGCTGAAGATCAATTTCTAAGTTTTTTTTAACATATGCTTCCAGTGCAAATTGCCTAACGTTGTAGTGACGAACAGTGCAGTATGTGAAATGTGAAGTTCTTCAATACCTCCTGTGCTGAGAAAAAGGTTGCAAAAAATTGAAAGGTGCAGTTCTAAATGTAAAATGTATTTAATGTTAGATTAACAATTATAAGGGGATTTTTTTTTTAATCTTGTTTTGAAGTCACTAGAAAAAATACGTTCCTGCCATAACCTCCTTGCAACCAAAAATAGTTTCACGAAATCTGCTTTTCCAATCAAATGGTAGATGAGAGCTGAAAACCCCGCTTGAAAAGGTATCTGGAAGGAACTTTACTTGTTTTGCTGTATTGAATAAGAAATCGTAGCTATTGTGCACGCAAATCAAATATCTTCCCCCCAAAATTTTGCAATGAAGTTTAGCACATGGATTCCAAATTAATGTGCTAGATGTTAATGACACTACTAGTTCAATGAGCCATGAATGAAGAAGGATTTACCAGACAGAGCAAGCCATCGGCTACAATATACTGTATCCACTTAAAAAAAAAAAAAAAAAAAAAAGAGTCTATATTTGAAAAGTTCCCTAAACTGAGAGAGGTCTGTATGCACCAGTTTTTGGCATTTCATAACCACCCATTTCCTGCTGCAGAGCAGTGGGAAATCCACAGCCTGATGGAATGGATTTACAAAGCTGTGTTTAGGAACAAGACAGGTATCTCTAAGGACTTACAACATTTTTTCACAAAGGTATGTTTGATGATGCATTAATCATTTGTGGTTATATTAGACTAGTAGAAAGCAAATATGAGACATGCATCAGAATGGCAGCCTCTGACACTGGGCAACCACAGCTGGTACAAGACAAGGAAGAAGATAATCTGCATTTCTGAACCTCTCCAGATTCCTTGTATTCCCTTATTTCATGGTTTCATGGCTTTTCAGGCTCATAGACTGCTGTTCCTACATGTTTGTCCTTGGCATTTCTAGCAAAACAAGTGCTTCATGTACTCTTTGTTGCCAAGTTATAGCTCCCTGAACTCACAAGCAGACCAAACAATTGAGCTGCTAGGAGTGCTATTAAGCATAATACATTTCAGGGTGAATATAAAGGTGTGTAAGGGAGATATTGGCTTTGTAGGCTCACAAATACTTTTAATGTATCAGCATAATGATCCATCACTTTTGTATTCTTTAAAGCATCTTGAATCTTTCAGATGAAGTGTATGATAATAATTCTTCACCTCCTTGGTAATACAGAAGGATCAGAGAATAGAAAGGAATTAATGGAGCTGAAAACAATGGTTTGTTATGGTCAGTGGGCAGATTTGTAGAGACAAATATTCAAGACCTACAAGGCACAGCCTCTCACATCTTAAAAATAATTATATAGATTCATCTTAACTAATTCTGAAAATTAATTAAAACACATACTTTTCATCTGTAAGAAACAGAATAATTTTAAAATTAAAAGAACCAGTGAAACGATTCACATGTGAATTTATGCTGCAGTTAAGTGTATTCTTAGTCCACAAAGTGAATTTAAATAGGAAAGAGAAACACACGTAAATACATGCAAACAATGTATCTTTTTTCATTTGTAATAGTCTTGTATTTAAGGTAATATAGGTACTGCTGCCTAATTTACAACTGGTTTTGCATGTGCCTTCATATTATCTTCATATTATTGGTTTATCAGTGATTGGAGACATCTCCTGAATGAAAGACATTATATAACTGAATTCCATTCTATTCTGGTTGATTTGTAAAGGTTAACTCAGCAATGAATCAATGAAGTACTAGAAGGGGGCAGTTCTCTTGAGACTGGAGATACCAAAAGGGCTGACAAACTGTGGTGTTTTGCAAAATCAGTTCAATACAAGAGACACATTATTGCAAATCCAGACCTCCTACGTTAAGCTGGTCATATTGCATTGGTATCAAGGGAGTTGAACCTGCTTACATCAGGTTTGAATTAGACTCAATGCAGCAGTTGACTGGGATACAAATTCCTCCAAATAAATGGAGGTACATCAAGGATCTGTCTGGCCATGTTGTTTATAATTTCAGGCTAGTTGTGTGACTATTTGTGTCACAACTGCTGAGACTCATAGTCTGCAATGTAATCAGACCTCACTCTTTGTGGGTCTGGTAATAGAATTTTCACTTCCAGGACCTCCTTTGTTTTCCCTTATAGTAATTTGTGGAGTTAAGTTCTTTGAAAAATAGGTCAGTATTCTTTACTGTTGTCTCGCTTATGATCTGCTTATCTTTACTAGATCATATTCAAAGCAATAGACTGACAAATCAAGATAAATATCTCCTTTGCTGAGAAACAGCATTTAAAAAGAAACTGTTACATGAGCATTACATAAAATATATGTGTTGGGGGTTAAGGACTTGTTGCGATACACCATTTGACATTTGGTTCCTTGAAGACCTAGTCATGGAAAGTCTATCTGGTACTTGAGTCTGAGGCCTTTATAAGTAGCTCTATTTATGCTTTTTCTTTATTAAATTTCTTGTTTGTGAGGTCAAGTTAGATATATTCTAGCCATGCAGCTTACAGTTTAGCTCCTCTTTTTCGTGTTGTTATATAAAATTTCCTATATAGCTTTTCTGTATTCTGATGTCTCCATACCTATGCAATGAAGGTGAAAATATCCTCCTGTCTCTGAAACATTTAAAAATATGACACACAGGCATTTCTATTATTAGAATAATTCCCTTCATCCTCTAGAAGCACCATTCTAAAGAGCTTTTTACTACATTTCATATTATACTCTATTTTCATGATGGTCTAGCTGTATCCTTGGCTGATTTCTGGTTTTGCTTATATTAAGGTTGTATTTGGCACATCTGCCTCTTTTGGTTCCAAATTTTTGCTTTGCATCCCAAATATTCTTTCTGGTTTTCGTCTGCTTTAACATGCCCTTGATTATTCCAACCACTCTCGTTTGGTGCTCTGACCTAAATTCTGCTTAAGGCCTTCCCTGTTTGAGAAAACTGAGTTGTTTGTAAATTCTTTTTTTCTCCTCACATGGCTCTAATAGATTTATCTTGAATCATGAGTGTATCACTACTCGTGAAGTACTTTCCTTTGTTCATGAAATTCTAATATAAATGTAACATCCTTTTGTTTTTTTTCTTTTTTTGCTGAAGCTGTAGCATTCTTTTCTCCTTCATCTTTTTTATTTGCCTTGCTCTTTACACTGCTTTAGATTGTCCCTCCTGAGGATCTTGTTTATTAGTGCCAGCTATGTTATCTTGATTTTAATCACACTGCACTTACCTAGTAGTTCCTGATTTCTGACTGAACCAGCAGCTCCCGTCAGTAATTTCATTCCTCTCCCCTGATGCACACTTCCTTCTGCTTTATGGGCATTGACAAAACGCTGGGCAATCAGACCTTTTACCAGCCAGACTTCAAACTGCAAATACCTAATCTAACTTTAATGGTTGAAGTGTGTGTGTAGGGGGTAACAGAAATGGTTCTGTTTCTCCAATCCATCACTATCTTAGTTACTCAGCAAGGCTCTTAAGGCACTACCATACTGTCACCTGAGAGAAAGCTGGGTCAATACTTGGGTTTACAAAGTGTGCAACCTGAAAATAATAAATATATTTAGTATTTTGTCATTTTGGAGAAAAATGACTGCTGGAAAGAAATGACCTGTTTAGTTGCGGGTACGAATGAACACCAGTAACAAATAGGGGTTCAGACAGAACAGATATTGTCTAAAAACCTAATTCGTATTTCTTGGTCAGAAATATGAGCAAATATGAGCAAAACCCAAAAATTGTCAGAAAAATATTTTTGATTACCAACATGATTTTAGTAGCAGCTACTTATAATGAATAAAGAACAAATGGATGTGCAAATCAGCTTCCATTTCAGACCTAAGCAAATATTCAACCTGATCGTGTGCTTAAATAATTGAAAGAATTTGTAGCTTTTTTGTACGATACTACCATTCTAGTGTCATCTAAAGTAACATAGATCAGAACCAATTAGATAGACATAAAAGACTGTCTAAAATCTTATCCTTATTCTGGAAAAAAAGGCAAGGCTCTTCTTATTTGATATGTTTCCTTATTTATTTGAACAAGCTATTTTACTTCACAGTAGTCAGTTTCTGCAGTGATCATCATAAACTGTAAGTGCAAATAGGTATCACAGTTTTATATGCTATCATAAGTACAGGAAATATTATAGGAAATTTGCTACTGTATAGCTTTTTATGTGAAATATTGTACTGCAGCAAAGGTTATTTTCTTTTTCAACTTTACCATGCATTTCTAACTATTATGCATTTGTCAATCAACATAACAATTCTGGATTAGGAAACTGAATGCACTAGGAAGAAGAAACCAAAACTCCATGTCCCTAAAAAGAAAGAAGCTTTTGTGTATAGGGGAGTTTACTATTTATGAGGAAAGGTGAAGAGCTAGCTCATTCATCTAAAAGTTTAACAATAATTTGAAAGGCAAAAAAAGAAACTGTAATTTCTGTAGTGAAAGGTATGTTGTACAGAAGCCATTCAGAAGCACAGGCAGAGCAATCTGATGGTGAGCTGCAGTTGAGGTGAGAGCTTTTGGCCCTCTGAGCATACTGCCAGCTGCTTATGCAAATTATCAGGCATTTTTCTCATACCTATGGGCATCCTCCCTTATGATCTGTCTGTACCGACTAAATCCATATTCTCCAGGTACCCTGACACACAGCACGGTGTGAAACACGCATATGCTTCTATCATCAGAGTTAGCAGGGAAATTTTAATGCATATATATCAACTGTCCACTGCTAATTCAGGTGCAAGTGGGAATGAGTAGAAAATTAATTAGACTTGGAGGAAGACTTTGTTTTGATCTCAGTCCAATATGAATCAGAAATAATTCAGCTGAAGCCTTGTACTGACTCAGTGTGAGCTCAGGCCCAGGTCCACGGTGTCTGCAATAGAAGTTTTTACTTTTGCCTAGATGAGTTTATGGAAGCACTTGATGATTTCGGTTTCTGTGCCCAGAGAATAGGGATTTCATTACCTGAAAGTGGCAACTGTAAAGATTTTAAGAGCTATCACTGGATATCTGCAGAAGCACACGTTTGTCTCCGTTATGTTATCTTAGCTACTGATTAATGCATATCATGTTATATAATGTAGTCTCCAAAGGGAGCTCCAAATGGAGTTTTCCTGTGCCAGCAGCTCTGCAAAACTCAGTACAATTACATTTGCAGAAAATGCAGCCTTTTTTTCACTTGTTTTTTTTTTTTTTTCTTTACTGGGACAAATAGCCTACTTACTCAATATCAAGTAGTGAACCACCTCTGTAACTGCCTTGTTTAGGAGACTTCAGTTTTGGTTTTCTATCCACAGATGCAGATGTGAACTGAAGAGCACAAAAATGCAAAATGTGCCACTAGACTGCACAAGATTGGAAATCCTATATTTCCTCTCTTGAACTTAGTTATAAGACACTGTAGGTGTAATACAGTGCAATCCCATTTGTTCCATTTTACCAGTTTGCAATTCCTGTACGATTTGAATTTCTATTTAGTCAGAGGCAGCATTTGATCATCTCTTTTTAGCAGGTGTCAAGGTTTTGCTACTTGGTTACCACCAGGTGGTAGCATTTTAAAACATTGTTCTTATTTTATAACAGCTACCCTTTATTATTTGGCAATTTTTCCGTGGTTTCTTGCAAAGGTTAGAATTAAGAAGGCTGGCATGGTAACCTCCTTAGTGTAGATCAGACATTCATGTGGAGAGTCCAGGCATGAACTAAGATAGAGACATGGAAAGGCTTCCATCCGAGGAGAGATCGAGAAGAACAAGACTGTAGGGTATCCCAGTTTACATTCTCGTAATGCAAGAAAAAGATTTCAGTATGAGGAAAATTCAATAGAAAAAAGTTAGGTGAAAAAAAAGAAAAGTTTGTCTTGCTTTTAACATGATATTAATTGACAGAAGTCACTTTATTCACTTAAGGTAAATTTAATTTTTCACATTACTGAGTATGTCTATCCGGTATATAAACCACACTGTAATAGAGATATGCTTTGATACTTCAAGACATAATTCTAACCATTAAACTGCTTCATAAGTAACTATGCAAAATTCCTTGCATCTGCCAATGAAACCTTGGGGTTTTTTTTACATGGATTGAGAGAAAATATGGGGTTTGATGGATCTTTAAGAAAATTTCTTTATGTCCACTGGAAGGGTTTTGCACTGGTGGCTGATGAGAAGTGATAGAAAGTTATTTTCAACCACTACACTGCTGACTGTTCAGCTTATGTTTCAGGTTTTGTTTGATGTTTTCTCTTTCTGCCTACACTATGATTCCAGAGAATAATAAACCTTTAGTAATGAAAGAATAATGAACCAGAACTGTAACTAGAAATTTTTCTGCTTGGAACACCTTTCCCATTTACCAATCAGCTCTTTCTTGCTTTACTCTGATTACATTTTACCAATTCTGGCACTCCAACCCCTTTTTTTCTACTGTTTAGGTACGCCTTCCTTCTGGTTTGCTCTTGTTCTTAATATATTCCCTTCTCAAACTACAGTTCCAAGTCCAACAATTTTCTCCAGAAACCAATTTTTCAATTGTTTTTCTTGTTGGGTCAGTGTAGAACCTCTGCTTTGTGACACTAGGAATAATTTATAATGGACAAACGTAGGACATGTTATATTGAAATGTGACTGCTAAAGTTTAGGGAGGAGACAAGTTACAGTCCCCATCTTACAGCAACATCACATCTGTTCAATAGGCAGGATCAGAACTCAGTTTCCAGGACTGTCAGACTCAGACCAAATAAGATATGCCAATTGTATTATGCTGATGTATGCTACTGTCTTTTCCTTTTGTATTTCTCTTCTTGCTTCCACTTTGGGAATAATAAAGTCTGGATCAGTCTGCCTTTCTTAGCTTGTGTATAAGTTTGTGGTGCCTACTGAAGCAATCTGTCTTATGTAAGTGCATCAGTTCAATAATATTTCCAAGACTGGCACCTTTCAAAGAATTTCTGAAGGGATTGAGGTGCAGCCCTTCTGAGACAGAATCTATTTAGACAAAAAAGTATGAAATGCAGACCTCAAGTAAGGAAGTAGAATTCTGGGAGTAACAGAAAATCAAAATACATAATTTGCATAGAATGTGCATAGAATAGGCAGCAGACAGTAGCTGTTCAGGGATAACTACAGACTCTACAGCCTTCAAGAGTAGAAGATCATGTTGTGACTTGCTGGAGCATGTTATCTTAGAGGATATATTAAAACACAAATAAATAAATCTAACTACATTTTGCTAAATCTATCTTAAATCTATTTAATGTTGCTTCTTTTGGCAAAAAAATAGGAAAGAAACTGCCCATGAGCTTCGGCTGTTATTTTGGATTCTTTCTGTTGGGATAATTTCCTCCAGTTTTGAAGACAGCTATCTACTTATTCCCATTAATTAGGAAAGAAAAAGTTCTGTTGAAATAGAGGCAACTGTACTTCCCAAGTACCCAGTTCCATCAGAGCTGCAGGGTACTACTTCTAAAGAAGCTTCCCCCCAGATTTGAACTCTTAACATAACCAAGCAAGTATTTTACTCCCAAACCAGGATTTTACATGTATGCATGTACTGTTAAGTGTCACATTTTCCTTACACTCCCTATAAGGGAAATTCATTCCAGCATCAGCAAATTTAGAATTCATCTTATGCATTAATTAGAAAAGAGTGTAGTTCTTACTCTGCATTAAGGTAAAATGAGATTTTACCTTTTTTTTCAGTTAGGAAGTTGAATCTTTTAACTAGTGCAGTTGAAGGTCCTGTGTCCTATGTTGCTTCTCCTGGATTGATGAAAATGCAAAAATACTATCTTTAAACTGTATTCTCTTTGCAAACTTGTGGAATCCCCATAAAGAATCAAAATTGGTGATTGAAGTGCATTCAATATGCATATACACAAACCTTAATTTAAGAGCAATGAAAACACTGTAAACTCAACATTGCTTTTATTTTCATAGATTTATAGAATGGTTTGGGTTGGAAGGAACCTGAATGATCATCTAGTTCTGACCCCCCTGTCA
>JAYRBT010000114.1:92491797-92521362 GCA_036023395.1 Myiotriccus ornatus
AAGATTAACATTGTATTCTAATAGCTGTATTCTTCATTATATATAATTTGCTTATGCGAATATTTTCAGTAAAGGACATCCAATTTATAATGAAATATCCATTTCCTACTATATTACCACACTATTCTATATATTCTACCATAAATCACAAACTAATGTTTTTGTAAGCCAGACTAAAAACAAACCTTGTTTTTCAGTAAATGGTAGTATTTCCAGGTAGTGAGAACTTACCTTGGATAATGAATTTATTTTAATGATATATTTGCCAATTAAAGGATAATTAATTGCACATATCTCATTCAATATTCTAGGGAACTAGCTTCCAAACTCACTAACTGCACAACTCTGGGAGCATTTTGATACTAATGTTTTTTTCCAGCATCTTTATTGTTAAAAAATGCTCTGATTGTATAAATTGTATAATTATTCATTTGAATTGGAGGTTAACAGTAGTTTGGTACATTTTAACTGTAATACAAGTTGTATTTTTTTGAATCATAAAGTATTCACCTTAAGAAAGAGATGTATTAACTCTTTCTGATTATGGGTCCTCATTAATTAAGAAATTTAGTAACTGAAGATAAATAGGCTAGTGACTTGGAATATTCAAGGCATTTATACAGCCCTTAGTTTCCTGAAGTTTTTCACTTGACTATCCTTTGGTCTTCATCCATCAGCTTTATCTTACTCACTTTTTATAAGGAGTAAAACATTTAGTTTTCCATTTTACAGAATATCCAGTTGCCCCTGCAGTCCTTACAGTTAGTCAGACAACCTTCCTACTCTTTCTGAACTGCAGAATTAATAACTAATACTGTACTAATGGAAGAAGGCCTGGATAGCATACTTTTCCTTTCTCAATATAATTTCTCTGCAGTTTTGCACTTTCAGATAATAAGCCAATAGTCAAATAAGACCAGAGTGGTGTATGAAGGAATAATGTGCCATAGCTATTAGCCACAAAAAATATTCCAGAAAATCACTGGGAATTAGCACAAATATATCACAGCCTTCAGTTTCTGGCTTTTTCAGTCTGATTGGCTGTCACAGTGAGAAGCAAAAAATTCTCATTCTTTGGCAATACAAATCTGGTTGAAAACCAGTCAGTGATGATTCACAAACTTGTGTGATGATTCACAAGTGTATGGTTATCATGTTCTTTTAGCATGAGAAGAAGGAAAGAACTATTTGTAAGATCTGTAAAAGTATTATTTTCCCATTTCCCTTTACTCACTCATTTTGTCTTTCATTCTGAGATAAACCAGACTCATTCCATGAGTTCTTGTCAGCTCTTCCCATGATGCCAGGGATGTCACCAAAAAGTAGGAAACTACAGGACCAGAACTATTTCTGAATGTCTGAAGAATATTAACTTTCAATATTATTTGGGACCCTAAAATACCATATATTCTTATACGTCTGCACATAAAATCTAAGCATTGACACTGAAAACAGTGTGGTTGAGTGCATCCTCAACAAGTTTGTTGACAACACCGAGCTATGTGGTGCAGAGTGCAGAGTCCACACTGGAGGGAAGAGATGCCATTCAGAGGGACCTTGACACACTTGAGAGGTGGGCTGATGCAAACCTCATGAGGTTCAACAAAGCGAAGTGCAAGGTCCTACACTTGGGTCACAACAATCCCAGACACACTGACAGGTTGGGTGGAGAACCAAATGAGAGCAGCCCCACAGAGAAAGATTTGGGGATGATGGCTGATGAAAAACTCCACATGACGCAGCAGGTGCACTTGCAGCCAAAAAAGCCAACCAAATCCTGGGCTGCATCAAAAGAAGAGTGGCCAGCAGGTAGAAGGAGGTGATTTTCCCCCTCTACTCTGCTCTGCTCCTACCTGGAATATTGCATACAGTTCTGGGGTCTCCAACATAACAAGAACATGAAACTGTTGGAGCAAGTCCAGAGGAGGGCCTTGAAGTTGATAACAGGACTGGAGCACCTCCCTTAAGAAGACAGACTGAGAAATTTGGAGCTGTTCATCCTAGAGAAGAGAAGATTGCATGGACAACTCATAGCAACCTTCTAGTATTTGAAGGGAGCCTACAGGGAAGCTGGAGGGGGATGCTTCATCAGGAACTCTAGTGGCAGGACAAGGAGTAATGGGTACTAATTGAAAGAGGGGAAATTTAGGTTAGATATCAGGAAGAAATCCTATGCTCTGAGGTGGTGAGATAGTGGAACAGGTTGTCCAGGGGAGTCTGAATGTCCCATCCCTGACAGTGTTCAAGGCCAGGTTGAATAAGGCTTTGAGCAACTTAGTCTATTGGGGGGTGTTCCTGCAGGGGTTAGATGATCTTTAAGACCCTTCCAACCCTATTCCATGAAAATATAATTATTATAATTAATAAATAATTAAATAATAAGAATAGATTTATATATTTTTCAATTTATATTTATATATTCGTGTCAATCAACACTGTTTTACTGAAAACAGGTTTTAGAAAAACCAGGATACTGTATTTTGCAGTCATGATAATGGTTATAATGTCAGTTACGCAGGTGTTTTAAAGGGCTTTTGTAAGGTATTTGACTGGATACCCCATGACATTACAGTATTAAATTAACACTTGACAATTATAACAAAATATACATTAGATGGATTAAAGAAAAATCTCTGACAATTCCCAAGAAATGGTATGCTTCTACTGGAGGTTTTTCAGGAGTGCTACGTAAAATGTTATCAAATGCTTAGGGAAAAAATCTGGAAGTAAATATAAAATTGATGAAAATAAAATGTATTTTATTGTTGAAAATAAAATGCATTTTTAAAGAGTGTTGATGAAATAAAACTTAATAAAGTGACAAATAGAGATTAATCTATGTGGCCATACTGAACCATCCCAGATTTCTTCAATAGCTGGGAGACTTCAAACAAAATATATCTTAAACACTCAAAGCTATCCATCTAAGACCAGTGACTGCAGACTGCTATGGGTTATAGGTTATGTACCCCAAACAATAGTGACTCAAATAGGATATGACAATCATAGTGGCCACAGAACACAACAAATGCACCTAAGGTGACATAAAGGCAAAAAGAAAGATGTCGACAGGAAAGATGAAGGCAGTTTAGTGATTTAGCAACATCTACAGCATTGGTGATGAAAGTAATAGTGTTCTGGTGACCAGATTTTTTTAAAAGTTCTTGAGAAATCAGAGAAAGTGTAAGAAGTAATCTGAAACATGATTTCAGAGCCAGAAACATCTTAAGAGGATTGTGTTACAGAACTTTCACATTTGCAGCAGGGGAAATTCCACAATAGTTATGACAGAATATTTTCATTGCAAAGTGTGAGCAAAGATTGAAATAGGCTGCCAGGTGAGGTTGTGGAATCTTTGTCCTTCAAGGTTTTCAAAACTTTTTTGGACCAATCTGATCAGCATTCATGAAGACACCCCTTTTTTAAGTAGGTGCTTGGACTAAATGACCCGCAGTGATTCCTTTGAAATCAAATTCTTATATTATTCAGGGATTATATAAACTCATTCTTTATATGTTATGAATAAAAAACTGGGAGATGATCTGATTGTTATTTAAATATTGTCATAGGCAGAAAATCCTCTATACAAAGTGTATCTTTAATTTGACATACAAAGATAAAAGAAGACTCATGGTATAGAATTAAAATGAAAAATGTCAGACTTTGTAAATTGTAAGGGTGATTAGTAGTCATAAAAAACATAATGGGAATTATTATCTTCATATTTTCACAGCAGGAATGGATTTCCTTCAATTCACAGTTCAGCCATGCCTCAGTCAAGCATCAGTTATTAGATTTCAAACGGAAATACCTGAATGCAATTCTTTAGGTTCTGTTATCCTAGGTCTGTAGGTGATCTAAGGGTCTTTTCTGTCTTCAGAGTTTACAGAACTAAAATTTTTTCATTAAACAGAGTCTGAAGTGGTACCTAAGGAGTAGAACAGTTTGGAGCCCAACAATTAACATTTGGAGTAACATTCAGGTATACAGCGATCCTCAGAATTCCAAAGGGTATGCACTCACATTAGGGTGACAGCAGACAAGAAAGTCAAAAGATTCTCTCTGTACAGAAGATTCTCTCTTATGAAACAGAAGTGTTTCATGCGTAGAGCCTGTTTTACTGTCCCTTCAGTCTCCAAAGGGTATTTCAGAGCCTGTGAATTTGAGACATGATATAAAATTCTGCACTGATGGGCCAAACATGAACATGTAAGGGACTGTCATAAAGAATAAACATAACTAGGCAGCAGCATTTGCATAACCTCACCCTTAATTACCTCTATACTGCTATGCTTCCAAATGTCATCTCTTTCTCCTTTCAGACTCAAAATCCACCATGTTTTAATATGGCTTCTGAGCTCTTTTCTCATGAATCAACATGAAATTTGTTTCCCTGAACATTTTTGCAAATAAAATTTTGGTTTTGACTTGTGTTTGTGGATATCAAATAAGGGGGAAAGATTACGTAAGTGATTCAGTATCTTTGGGAGATGATTGAAGTTTTACTTGTTTGACAAATCTTGACATTTTTCTGTAGGAGACAGGATTTTTGTTTGTAAACAGATAATACTAACATGTCTTCTGAAGAAGTAAAATGTAACGTTACCACGCTACAGCAGTAAAATGTACACTTTCTGAGAGTATGGTCTTGCATGTATTTAGAATTATCTCTGTTAAATGTTATCATAAATAATGAAGTTACTATTTTTGCTCTTCTTAGGGACTGGCACCAATTAATTTTACCAGTAACTTCATCGAAAAAAGGGAATTAAACTTATGTCAGTGTTTTCTAAATTGTGATTATTAACCTCTGTAGTAATTCAGTTGGCAAACCAATAGATTATATGCTGCACTTCAAATATTAATCTGCTTTGAACTTTTTTTAACCAAATGCTGCCTTCGGGGCTGTGTTTAAAGTTACAAGGATTGTGATCAGCTATCTTAATTAAAATTATTCGATTAACCCAAACAAAGCTGACTCTGAAGCCTAACAACATTTCCAAAACTGATAAATGATTACTAAGTAAATAATGATTGAATTAAGAAGAATTAATTTTTTTCCCCTGGAAATCTCAAGTCAAATAAAATTTATTTATTTACTTATTAAATAATTATGTAATTAAGGAACTATTTAACTGCCAGAGTGACACTTGGTAATTAAACAGAAGAAGACTTCTACACCACTGCTATGGAAGACATGAATATTCTATGAAATTTTTCTGAAAATTCTACCTTTTTTAGGATGAGATATTATATTGCAGCTTTATTTGTCAGGTCTTAAATCTCTTAAAGCTTCTGTACTACTACAAGGTCAGATGGTTTATTTATCATTGGATGATATTGCCTGATGATACGACATGTCCTAGACCACTGCGTCCTGCGTTAAGTAATGTGCCCTTCAGTGCAGCCAGTCCTGCTGTCTGCCCTTCAACATTCTTAGAATCAAAGAATATCCTGAGTTGGAAGGGACCCACAAGTATCATTGAGTTCAACTCCTGATCCTGCAGAGGACAGCTCCGAGAATCACACCATGCACCTGAGATTGCCTCATTGCTCACTTACAGTCTGTGCAGCTCCCAGGATGCACTGAAATCTCTTTTCCTACCTTAGAGGCCCAGATGCAAGGATCCCTGGCTCTCTTCTACTTCTTATTCTCTTTTCACCAGTTTCGTAATCCAATGTGGTTGTCAGGCTTTAGTGTGCCTTCATGCATGTCCATATTCACATAAAATCCTTAAGGATTCAGTAAGAAAGTTAATTGTAATAAGGAGCAAACTTATTTGGAATCATTTGTGTGAGTGAAGAACAGGTTTAGTAGACCATAAGAATGAGAAATTCCCATAGGAGACAATGAATTTTCCTTAGATTTTTCCTCAACTCCTTGTTTGAGCTAGCAACTTTTGTTTGGGAAATGCTTCAGTGGAGAGATGCTCATCTCCTCTGAAACAGAGAAACCCAGTAGGCAGATGACAGGGAAGGGAAGAAAGAGAAAAAACAGACTTTTCCTCCTTTCTAAAGTCATGTTGTCTTGGTCATAGTTTCACAGAGTCTCATTTTTCTGACTTAAGTTTTAACTGGTTACACTTGGCGGTACTGGACTAAGAAATAGCTGATGATTTGAGGAACTGCTCCGGACTAATTCTTGTGTGGATAGAGCTGAATAGGTAACACATTAAGGGGATTAACTCTGTGAGGTTAATTATAATAAAGAGCCATGAATCTAAGAATGTATTGGGATGTGTATTGTTGTCTGAAGCTTGATGTTTATGGGATGGTAGTAAATGAGCAAAAGGAACTCTGGAAAAGAGGAAGGAAAATAAAATAGTTGAAAAATCACTTTTAATTGTTCCCTTGGCAAAATGATGGATTTCACATGAAAAATGTATTTAAAATTCCACTGCCCCAAGCAACTTCTTGAGTTAAATTTGTACTATTTTTTCTCTCTTAGTGGGTTAGACTGGGAAATCAATCCCACTCAAAGTTCAGATTTCACTGCAGCATTATCATAAGTCCTCACTGTCATGGCTAAATCACTACTTAAAAAAAGAGTGAAGTATACATTTGATTTTCCTTGTGGCCTTTCTTAAAATAACTACTCTTGCTTTTCAGAAATGGGACAAATGCCCAAAGTTTAATTGGGTCTATAGACATTTAGGATGCCACCAACTGCAGAAGTAAAAAAAAAACGAAAAAAAGTGTGTGAGAGTACTGGGGTATTTGTTCACTAACTCGTGCCAATGTGAGCCAGTAAAGACCCTAATTGCCTTGATATAGGTCCTTTCCCAGGGCAATGAAAGCTATAATGAGAATATACTGCATTCTCAGTTCTTTATTAACAATGTTTTTTTAAATTTATTTTACAATTGCAATGGGGTTTTTATGGACAGATGTCTGCAAAATAAATCCCAATAACTGTAACACATTGTCTTCAAAACACTTCTTCACCATCAAAGTACTGATTTATTGACTCTGTTTGAACTGACATGCATTTTCTTGCACCCTACACAGTGCCTCAAAAATGGTCATGAGTTCTCTCTTTTCATTAGGCCTCATGCTCTCAAGGGATTCAAAAGAAGCCTTATTAGCTACGGTGTACTGAAGAGCCTTTAGGTTTTTTCTGGATAAATAGTCTTATACAAACTAAATTATGCCCTTAAAATAACGGTTTATTTACAAGTCTACACAATTTGGGGTAAGAAATTACAAAACTTTATGCAACTTCAAAAATTGGTTAAAAGAAAGAATTTACTAAGCCTAATTCTGTTCTGTGCTTTGAAAAGTCATGCCCTTCCGTACACTGGGAACTTATCTTCCTGAAATCTCTGTGCTGCTGCAAAGAGGAGAATATATTTAACTGTAAATATGTCTTTAGTAAAATATGTATGTTAGCTTATATAGAGAGATTTTACGTCTTTAGTAAAATATGTATGTTAGCTTACATAGAGAGATTTTACATCTTTAGTAAAAGCAGGTCAAAAAAAGGTTAGAAGTTGTGGCTTTGGGAGGTACATTATGCTAATTCAGACATTAGACTGGAATTTAATTCTTTCGTATCACAAAAATCCTCTTTAATTTCTCAGTAATACTGAGCTATCCAGAGAAGAAACAATATTCTGTTCTCTGTTAAAGCTGTTGCCTTACTGAAACAGCAGGCTGGTGTTAATGTCTTGGAATTATTGCACCAATTTATAGAAAAAGTACACAGTAAACAGTCCACCTTGTACAATATGTAATTTTTACTCTTCCAGGATAAGTTGTTGTACACTTTGAAATATCTGCCTTTACACCTTTCCAGCTATCTGCCAGGTGCTGATAGTGAGGCTGAAAGATTTCTAGTAACAAAAACTGAACATTGTAGGTATGGTGCTGGAATCTGAAATCAGGTTTAAAGTGAAAATCAAGCAGCAGACGTGGGTTTAACTAGATTTTATTATGCTTCATTAAGTTTTTCATTGCAATAATCTTTCATAGACCACTCCTCAGTAGACTATAAGCCTTAAATCCATGAGACAGGGAGATACAATTAAAACCCTTACAAGAAACTAGAATAGAGAAGATAATACCACTGGGCCTAGACAATTAGGATCCAGCTAATGCCTTACCTACTCAAAAATCTTTCTGTGGTATCATCAAGCTTGCAATTATAGAACATGATTATTTAGGCCAAAGTTTCATATCCCCTATTATATTACAGTCACAGGCAATCATACTAAAAATCTTTGCTATTGTGCAATTCATGCTCCACTACCCTGAAGCACCTACAAATCTACTCTCTGTTCTGTTTAGGTAGAAAGATTGAAACTAAAGTATTAATTTTCTTCTAAGATGTGTCTTTCTGCCCCACAAATTTAACACGTTAGATCTTCATGACCTGGAGCATTTCTGAATCATAAAAGTAAGTTTATGCTTTTGATATAGCCTGTAGACAATAAAACTGTAAAAAGAGAACTTGGTCTTGTTGTAGTTTCAAGTTTGTTGAAAACATTTAATATATTATAGGACCTTATTGTTCATTATGAAAACTGCCTGTATATATTGAATGTCCAAAGAAAAATGCTATCCATTCCTTTGGTACGTGTAACAAAAGCAGACTGATCTCAGAAACTGATGAATTCTTACACTATAATAATGTAGAATATCCTAAGTACAGAGTTATAGAATCATGGAATTGCAGAATGGTTGGGGTTGGACAACACGTCTGGAGATCCTCTAGTCTAATCCCACCTGCAAAAGTAGGTTCACCTACAGCAGGTTGCACAGAATATGTCCAAACAGGTTTTGAGTACTTGTAGAGAAGGGGATTCCACAACCCCTCTGGGCAGTCTGTTTCAGTGTTCTGTCACTCTCACAGCAAACAAGTTTTTCCTCATATTCAGATGGAATTTCCTTCTTTCGGTTTGTTCCCATTGCCCCTTGTGCTGTTGCTGGGCCCATCCTCTTGACACCTCCCTTTAAGATATTTTTATGTGTCACTGCAATAAGAAGGTAGAAGGTGGATCTACGTATGGAAGTCTCAACTAAGGATACTGGGTGCAGTGTGAAGATAATGCCTCTTTTCAGAGAAGCAAGTCCTTTTTAGAGAATTAAAATGAACTTACATCAAGGACCACTAAATAGATAAAAATAGTCTTTGGTAATCCCCAGAAACAGGGATTCTTCTGTATATTTCCTGTCTTTGCTGAGCTATAATCAAGATATAACATTCAGGTCCTTAGCCACAGATTTTTTTAGGAGAATATATTATTAATGCATCACTGTTGTCATCCTGAGAGGAAAATTTTGCAAAAACTAATACTGTGTAATTTTTTTCTTTCCAATTTCCTTCATATTAAAGCATCGCATCCCACAGAAACAGTGAACTTCCTGACCATGTAAGGTCCCAACCCTGTGTTTCTATGTTTATTAGAGCCATTTAGGTAAGCATGTGTAAGTTGTCCATTGATGGTTTTGTTACAAGTTAGAAAACAATTTACTGAAAAAGAAAATTCGATTACACATCACACAGTTAGCTCTCTGGTTGTCAGTCAATATCGATCAACGAGTGACATCTATCATGAGTGTTAATTTATTTTAAAAAAAATATTTCTGCTTGTAACTGTAATAATAGTGCTCATTCAGTAAAAAGATTTTCCTTCATCTCTAAATCACTACCCGTGTTTATTTCATTAGCTCTAAGTAACAATCAATAAAAATTTGTCTTATTAATTACCATTAACCAAGACAAGAATAAGAATGGCAATATAAGCATAGATAAATAATTCTGTTTTTCTCTATCTGAAAGCTTCAAGTGGTGGATGTCTGAGAACAGGGTAAGTTAATGATGCTCCCTACTATGTCATCCCTGTACTATTATTCAGCTTTTATACTGCTGATTAATTCTCACATCTGTTGGTGTATTTCTTTAGTAATGTATTTCCTCAAAACTTAAACAACAGGGGACAGCTTGTTCCTAATAAAGACATTAAATGATGCAGTATTTGCACGTACTAGTTCTGAAGTTATGCAGTCTTCAAAGGTCCATTTCTTATGTTAATTATCTTTAGAAAGGAAGACAGTCTAGAACAGAAATCAGTTATATCCCACACAGATATCTTAGTAGAGGTGTCCTTCTGATCCACGACACAAACTCTATATTTTTAGTTAGTAATAAACCACATGTTCAAAAATGACACAGCCTATCTTTTATATCCAAGATTAATACCTTATCATAACTGTTACAGTGAACAGCTCACCATCAATTTATTTTTACATTACTGATGAAAATTGAAAGGACCAAAAGTCACAGGGTTATTAAGCCTTTTGCTGTAAATCTGGGAATTAAAAAAAAAAAAAAGCTCCTGGATTTAGTAGGTTAATCTAATTAATGATGGAATGCATCACTACTGATGTTGGCCAAATAGCTGCTCTAGTTTTCTACTCTCTCTACAAGTAGAGACTTTTCTGGAAGGAGAGGTATTATGTGGATCAGTCTTTATTACTTGATTGAACTATTTTAGTATGATCATTAGGAAAAGGGAAAAAAAAGATTAGTTCTTGTTGAAGCACGGCTACATTTAAAAATTCCATTAACAATTGCAACTCTATAAAGAATTAGTAAGAAATATTAAACAGAAAATAAGATCAACTCTTTTCTACACAGAGATAAATCTGGTTCAAGACAGACAGAACTAACGAAGAGGGTGCAGGGGAGGGTCACGGAGATGACTAAGGGACTGGAGCATCTATCCTTTGAGGAACAGCTGAGGGAGCTGGATCTGTTTAGCCTGGAAAAGAGACAACTGAGAGAGGATCTTATCAATGTGTACGATGTCTTCTGTTTTTTCTTTAATTGCCATGAATTAATCAAAGTTTAGATACTGCTTAGTGTTTAGAGTAGTATTATGAACCATTGTGACTTCTCTCTCCCAGTCCCTCACATCAAACATTAGGTGTATATTCTAATTAACTGTTGCTTATACCTGTAAAAGGAACATTTTTAATAATTGTAAATAATTTGTTTTAACAGGAAAGTTTTTAGATTTTGGGACTGTGCTACTTTAACACTATATCAAACAATTCTTAAGCACAGGTCATGGGTTCATGTAAGCCAAGATTTGTTCCAAACAGGGAGTCTGGAGGTGGCTGCCCTCATTTTGCAGTGGAGACAAGATCCATTAATTGTGTTTTGGCGTTCATATCAGAAAGTGATTGTAGGCACAGTTGATTTGCCAATATAAAGGTGGTCTAGAGATGAACAATTTCTCTCTGGAGGTTTCCTGCACCATATCAGTATTTTCTTAGAGTTTTTGATCTAGTTGTGCAGAAATAACTTTTTGCTAAAAATTTCTCACTGTAATTTGTGTTACTGTTCTAGTTAATATCCAAATACAGTAACTGGTTTAAAGTTAACATAGGTAGTTGGTTTGGTTTTTTTTTTCTGTCACTCTCATTTATTCATATATTTTCTATGGTAGAAATATTTCCCTGAATTTTTTCAAAATCATGATATGACAGCCTAGAACCACGTTTATCAATGGTTTCTCTATATTTAGCTTAGGCTGGTGTAATAAAAACTTATCTGTATTAGAATACTCAAGAAAATGAAGACAAATAGCTACAAGTATGAAGCTATCATACATGTTAGAGAACATGGAACCGTGTGAAGGATCTCAGTCAGTGTTTACTTAGTCTGTTGTTTGGTGATGAACAGGCTTCAGTGCTAAAGGTAGTTTAGTTTTTCACCCAGTGTCATCCTCTGTTTGCCTATTCCTGCCTCTACACCATGCTGCCCTCTCGATGGTACCAATGATGGGTTTGTGAATTCATGCTATAAGCAAGATTTCTGAGATTAACAGGTTAAAACCAATCATTTTCTTATCTGAGAATTTTTGGATGTAGTCTGCATCAGTTACCTTGGGTGAAGGGTGTACCACAAGCCGCAGAGTTGGTGTGACTGAGACGCACCATGACATGGAGGCGTCAGATTCACTAACTCCCCTTTTGTGCAGAGTCAGTGCTGATACAGAGAGACAAGACTTCACACATATCATTATGTTATCTCACAGCACAGGTCACTGGTAGAGTTCAAACTCTCTTGTCCTGCAGACCTGGAGTCTCTCTTTGACTGTCATCGTAATGCACAAGTGACTTTTCAGGAAGGGGCAACTGGCTCATACCAGAATTCTGCCTCTCAAACTCATCTTTCTTCTGGTTGTGAAAACTGAACTTTTTGTTCAAGTGTGCTCTCCCTGTCAGTAAAGTCAGGGCAGAGGGGATGAGGGACAGGAAGAGGCTGTCCTTCCAAAAAATTGTTCCTAAGAGAGAAGAGTGCTGAATCTTGCTGGAGAGATATGATGAAAAGACACAGCCCTTTCTTTCATTTCTGCCGTGTTCCAGGAAAGTGGGGTTATACTTTCATAGGAAATAAGCACAAAGGGAGAAACCCTTATCTCCATAACTATTTTCTCTTCTTAATGGGAAAAGCCCAGACAAAACCCAAATCTTGCTAACTTGCCAGATGCAAAAAGAGGCCAAAGACAGTTTTTTCAGTAGGACCACCGTGTACTGTATTCCTTTTGTCTGCTAAATTTATCTTACTGTTTTTCATATGTTGCACATTTCATAATGCAACTTTTGGCATAAAGAAAAAAGCACAGCCAAGTTGCAGATGTTGTTGTTAAATGCAGTGCACAGCACTATGTTTCTGCCAGCTTAATGATAGCCTAAGAAGTTAATTTAACATTTAATTACTGGGAGTATCATGGAAAGAAAATAGTAATTCTTAAAAATATAACTATTCTAGTGCATAAAAGCATATTGAAAAGCTGAAAGTTAATGGTATGAGAAAATGAACAGGTGCACAATAATATTAGTGTTAGGTTTTACAGATCAGAAACAATGTCTTATAGCAGGCAGAGGAAACACTCAAGGGAAAAAATATTGTTTTAATATGAGAACAAGAAGCAGAGAAGAGAAACTTAAAGGCAATTCAAACTTGTAATCTAACTGAATTTATCAGGAAGTAAGGAAGAAATAATATCTATTTCAGTTGTCTGCAACAGAAGTTGGTTATAAAATGGAAAATGACACTGTCAGAAGCCATTGTTTCAAAAATCAGATATAGCTGCAGTAAATTGATGTCCCAGATTATAGCATGAGAACTTTGGGTATTAGCTTTAAAAGTTCTGTCATATTCTGTTTCTGCAGTGTTTCAAACACTATGTAGAGAACAGTCAGACATAGGAGCTAAGTTGATTAGAATATGTATGTGAAAGATCTGACACACTTGCAGAATAATTGTGGAAAAGATCTTTGCATATTACATATGATAATTTACTCAGCTTGATGTGAATACTAAGGTAAATAGCTTTAAATAACATTAATGTGCTTTCTCAAACCCCTAGTTAGTGGAATTAGGTTTAAAATGTCCCGGTTTAAATGAGACAAGGTCTTTTGCTGAGGATGAGCTATAAAAAAAAAAAGATCCGAACTCCTTCCTCTAAGCAATTATGAATCCAAAATTAAGAGGCTCCGATTGAAGGAAAAACAACTTATGGAAAAGGAAAACTAACAGCCCTTTATTAAAAGGTATATGTGTATTAACAGAAACACAAAAAAAAACCAAGCAAAACAACCAAACAACACTCCTATACCCACAAATAACCCCTTCAGAAACAAAACCGATAAAACAGAAAAAGGAGAAATAAACAGTCCAACTTTTGCACCTTTTGGTGCAATTCCAACCGCAGTCAGCAGGGGGGCGCCGTCTGATCACTGGAGATTCAAAACTTGTAATGTCCTGTATCAGCCACCGGGTGGTGCTGTTGGATCACCAGAGATGCAGAACCTGTAATGTCCTGTATCAGCCACCAGGTGGCGCTGTTGGATCACCGGAGGTGTAGGACTTGTAATGTCCGATTTCAGTCACCAGGTGGGGCTGTGGGGTCCCTGGTCACGGCCACGTGGGGTGGGGAAAAAAAAACAATACCCTCCAGGTATGTCCGAGAAAAAAACAACAACAAAACTCGATTCCCCTTCCCTTCCCACACTGGGAAAGGAGACAGAGAATGGGGGGGGAAAGGGTGAAGAAGAAAACAGCAATAAAACAGAAACAGTTCTCCCAATGGAAGAAAAACTCACGAACTTCCGCTGGTTAGGATTTCGCTTTAAGCAGCCAGCAACAGCTGAGCAGACAGCAGCAGTAAAAACTCCCCTCCAGCAGGAAGAAAAAAAAAAACAAAAAAAAACAACCAGGCAGCGTTTGCAGCTTGCAGCAGCTTCTCCGCTTCCCGGCACACAAGTTTCTCTCCCCCTCCTCAGTTCCAGCCACACTCCCCCAGCTCCTCCCTCTCCTTACCCAGGAGACGAGAGAAAAGAAAAAAAAAAAAAAAAAAAGGTGAAGTTCCTTATCTGCCCTGTTCCTAGGCAACTAATAGTTCAGCCCCGGCTACATCTTTTGTCTTGCTAAGTATTTTTGATGGCCTGGGGGAAGGGAGAAAATTCCGTAGCTGTTTAGCTAAAACCACGACAATCTGTTTTAGAATGACAAACAAAGAAGCAAAAAGATTATATTGCTTTGAAACAAGAACCTGTATTCAAGAATTTACTTTTACTGATTGGGCAAAACATCCAGTGTATCACAGGATGCTTATGAAAAGCTTATAGCAAAGAAGTAGGAAGATCAGAAAATAAGAGAAGTGTACAAATCCTGGAAGACTGTAAAGGAAAAAGAAACTTAGAGACTAAAATATAATTCCTATGAGATACTGAAGGACCACATCCAATTACTTTAAAGGAAATTATTTAGGTTTCAAAAATAAAGGGCTTACACAAAGCATATAAGAGCACTCATTTATAAATACTGATGTTGACCTTGACCATAGTTTAAGAGTTTAATAGGATTTCTTCTCATTTATACACTGGAGGAAGAACTTCCAAGGGTCGATTTGATTTTGTTACTAGTCTTCTTAAGGAAGACTGCCTCATATTTCTAAGCAGTGAAACATAAAGTATAAATCTTGTCATCTAAATTTAGCCCTCAAAGAGATAAGTGTCTAGTCCAAGCTAGTCAACCATTCTGTCCATACAGTCAATGTGACGGTTGAAGGTCAATAGGGCTGGGGACTCCAAGCTAGAGGCCTTTCCCTTTTACCTCAAGTCCTGGAGGGGGAGGTGCTCCCCCTCCCCCCCACCACGAGGATCCCATGGCCCCCGCAGAGACCACAGGACAGAAGCAGCAGGGAGAGAGGCAGAGAGAGAGTTTATTGTTCTGGGTAGCAACTTAAATAGCTCTTGGAGTGATTACAAAGTGACCATTGGGAGTTCAGGAGGTCTTACTACCCAGCCAATGACAACAAAGGGTTAACAGTCAATAGGTAAGCTCTCAGTTATCTCTTAAAACATTCCAAAGGTATAGATAAGACTGAGGAACCTTGGGAAGAAGAAGGGTGAGTTTACACAAGTTACAAAAGCCATTTTGGAAGCATGTTCACTTAACACTAAAACCCTCTCTTTTTCTCTTATACCTAAAAACCTCACTGCAACAAGTCAGGATAGAGTTTCCATTGTAATAATGATTTATTCTATTAATGGTATGTCCTTATTTCAGTTCTGAGTGGATTGATTTCAGAAAGAGTCTCCTCTTGCACTGACTATATTGAAAACTCAGATCATTCTCTTACTCTATAAATTTGCTTTTTAGCTGTCAAAAATTTACAGGAATAAAGTAAAAGCTTTTTGAACTACTGTATCATTTAGTGAATCAATCCATAATGTTTGTGTATAACCAAACAGAAAATGCATTGCCAGATCAAAAAATATTTTCAATTTCCCTTTTTTATCTCTTTACAGTGACTTTTTATATCACTAGTAGAAGCTCTTTCTCACCTCTGTTAAACAAAAGGCTGAAAGCTGATACATTGTTTCTCAAGGCAAAGTCAACAGATATCTCAGTATGAATCATAACATTTTTTTAAAACTGTTTTGTAAAATTTTATTGTATGAATTGGATCTTTCCTAAGTTCAAAGTTACTTTTCATGTACTGATATTTGTGCCTCTGGGACATTTGTAGCCTGGAGGGTAGGAGAGGGATATGAAGGATTTGCCTTGCTTCACTGCTTTCCTCTCATTTATTTAAAAAAATCTCACAGCTGGGTCTCTTTCCCTGTTTCATTTTTGTAGTGCAGTGCTCCTGAAACAACTGCCAGAGCTACAGATTTTGAGGCATCAGACTGATTCATGTCTATATATTGAATTAAACACTTCATGCACTGGCTTGTGTAATCCTTTCATCACCCACCTACTTGAGCATAGTCCCGCTCTATTTCTATAGTGTGTTAACGTGTATACTAATGCAGCATTTTAGAATTGGTCCTTGACTATCATTATCAGAGGGATAATTATGAACTGTGAAAGCACAAACTAGTTTTCATGTATCGCAATTTGAGGGAATAAGAATTATAATCCTTCATTAGAAATGGAAATTCACATAACATCTAGAAATGAATGGACAAAAATTGTGAAACAGGATTTTACTATCATTTAAAACATTGATAGCTTTTTCCTTTGACTTTTTTTGGAGGCTAATTCAAAAATATGTAAATAAGTTTTTTGTGATGACTTTTTATTAAATAACACTGTATGCATACCAATTAGGAGCACCTGCAGGTGTCATATCATAACACAACAGTGAGTACCAAAAGAGCACTAAACAGAGACTGATAATCGGATCTTATAGTCCTCGTCTTTTAAGTGAAGTCCTTCAAAGTGTAGAGGAGTTGTGTCTCTATGATAAGGCAGCAAGACATGACAAACATCTAACAGCCTGAAAGAAAAATTACTGCTTAGAAAGCAACCGTTTTACAGCCCTTAGAACTGAAACAATTAATTTAATTGTTAAAAGAATTGAGTCATAACCATCAATGACGAAAACTTATCACATAATCACATGTCAGTTTTGGAGAGATACAACCTGATTTAGATTGCTTATACATTGGCTTTTAACAATAATGTTATAGAGATATAGGAACAGAAACCAGCTAGACTTTTCAGGAGGCATAGTTAAGTGTTACTTTCCATAGCAGGAACAGGGTATTTAACTTATTCTACAGGTCTGCCAAAGATCCTGCACTCATTTAATGATATATTATCTTTAATATCTTTATCTTAAATAACAATATTACCTTTGTAATAGAGAATAGAGAGACTTATTAAAACACCTATCAGTGACATTCAAAATGTTTAAATATTGATGAGGTTGTTTCAGTATCAAATGCAATAGATAGTGAAGTCCAGCAGTTTTTTGAGGTCTATCTTTCTGTTTTAATCAGAATGGATCTTCAGGATTTTGAGCAAAACTGTTCTATAGAAAGCACTTATTAACAAAAAATAGAAATTAAAAGCAATATTGCTGACCTAAAAAAAAAAACTTTCGTAGATCATTTATTAAAATATTCTCAGCTAATTATTTCCTTTTGTCTTCCATTACAAAATATAGTATCTACTCAATAGTGAATGCACTTAAGAACAAACCAGACTTTTTTCCTAGTTATTTTTCTTCTTTTCTGCAGCAACACATGAGAAAGTCTCAGAAATACTTGTCAAAAATTATATTGATTTAATAACACCAGACTCACATTTTTTAAATATTCATTTATTAATATTTGTATTCATTTACCCATAAATTTGTAATAGGGTAATTATGGTCCAGTTTTGCAGGTACTTTAACCTGATATTTTAAGATAATTCAGACAAATAGAATCTATGTTCCTATGAAATTTTGAAGCTTATACTACTGGAGGATGTGGTCCAGATTTAATTGTCTTTCTTCATAATCATAAGACTTTGAACTAGTAAAGTTGAAAGACTTACTTTTGAGAAAACAAACTTTTCTACCCTTTGATCTACTATCCACTAAATGTGATGCTTGTCTTACTCCTTGATTTTTGGTTTACATTCTGTTGACATATAGGTAATGCTTTTGGTTTTAACACTGGCATGACTTAAAAGTCTTATACAGGTCTAATATATTTCTATTCAGTAGGTAAAGTTCATAGACAAAGCTAAAAATTCTATTGCTTTTTAGGATTGATGCACCAGGACATATATAGACATTGAAATCAGAATGTCATTAATAATGTTAGGCAGTGCTTTTTCATTTAAAATCTGCTCATTATCACAATATTCCTCAGGAATATATTTTACTGAATAAAAATATCCACTTTCAGAGAAAGCATCCTGCTCTATGGATGGAAAATTAAATGTCACAGTTAATCTTGTCTTATTATATTTTCCATTTTAAATAGAGTTGTAGTATGGCTATTGAATAAGATAACTTATTTCCAGTATTGAGTATCATCTGAGACTTTACAGATAGTGTTATTGTTACCAATACTAGAAGTACTACAGCTATAATTTTTGGGTGCAATAGAGTACCACCGAGAAGCCCAACTGATGCAAAGATTTGGCATGAGGAACTGCAGATCCTCAAAATGTAAGACAACTTACATTTACAAAGCGTTTTCAGTCTGAGCAAAAAAGGTTGGAAATCTCCTACAGAAAGTGACATTCCAGCATATCTAATATCAATGAATTTCACTTACTGAGTTCACTGAAAGAACTGATGCAAACCAAGAAGCTTCAGGAGGAATGAACATTAAACCCTTCTAAACACTTGATCTTAGAATGGTCTATGTCTTAGTTACAAAAAGTATACCTCAGGAAATAGGCTAAGAGTACATGGGATCCACACTCAACACTTCATTCAACTAGAAGGGAATGAGTCCACCCATTAAGATTGAAGCACACATTTAAACACCTTGATTAACCAAAACCTATGCATACAGTAGAAAATAAGCCACCAGAGGAAAAAGGCATACTTAAATAAAAAATAAACAAACAAAAACCCCACTTTGTACAATACTTTTTCAATATTGTACAATATTTGTTTAGATCAAACAAGGTAGGAAACTGTTCTGCCACTGTGCTATAATTTAAAAGACTTAAACTGTGCCAACTGAACCACATCAGGCAGGTAGTACTGCTTATTAAAATAAAAAACTGTGGTTCTCTACCTCTCACAATATTTAACTTTTGAAACCCTCTATCCAGATCAAGTTACACTGTTTTGACTGGTATGTTTACAGCAAAAGATCATAGCCAAGAGAAAAGAAAGAACAAAATAAAAGATACTGCCCTGTCACTTCTATTATTCCTTTCACAGTAACACATTAAGCTTGCAAGTATCTTAAGAGCAGTCAGTAAGCCCACAATGAAGACAAGGAAAAAAAATACTATATCTTCAAGCTCTGAATTGTTGTATATGAGACTCAATTTGTAAATTAACAGTGTTGTCAGGTTTAATGGAGCTCTGAGAAACCAATCCTTACAAGATCCTTTCTCCAACATCCACAAGCATGAGGAGCAAAGAGCATGTCTTTCAGAAACTTAATAAATTTTTATGGCAGCAGTAAATTTGTCCCAGGTACTTTATTCAGAGACAGATATCCACGAAATCTTAAAATTCTAAACAAAGATAGTGGAAGGTGTTCCTCCTCATGGCAGGGTGTTTAAAACTTCCAACACAAACCTTTCTGTGATTCTATGATTCTCTATTTGATCACATCCATTTAATGAAAAAAAAAACCAACAGAATACAAATACAACGTACTGATCAACTTTACTTACTACTTTCAGGTTTAAATTTAATAGCATAAGCACTGCTCTGAAGATTCATACCTCATGCTTAGGTGAGAAATTACTTTCTATGTATGACACAAAAAAGTGGTGCCAACTTATAGTTTTGTTTCATAGGTGACAGAGTTAAGGCAAAAACTCAACCCGTGGATTTTTATTAGGGATAAAGAATCAGCTTACATTATTTCTTCCTCTACTAATTTTGGGGGTGGTAGTAATTAGCAGAGGATTTGGCAGACAGCTGGGGGCAGAATAGTAACCTCTTAAGTAGCCTTACATGATTCTCCAAAGCTCATTTGTCAGAGTCATTAAGCTTGTCTGTGTAAAGACATCCATTAATAGGGTCACACCCTATTGATACATCTTTTGAAGCACCTTTGTTAGAGATTTGCTGTCATGGTTTACATACGGATGCATAAATTAAATCTTTTATAGCATTGACTAGGTCTAAAATTAAGAGAACTCAAGCCACATTCAGAGTTACATATTGCTCTTTTTGTGTAATACTTGTTCTTTGGATTTTAAATGTGTTTTGGAGCAGGAAATGGTTTTTCAGACTGCATTTATGAAATACATAATATAGAAATGATTTTGGATGACAACTGCTACCATCGTATAACAAGTGCATATACAGTTATCAGTGTTTTACAAAGCACATTTGCAATAGGGAGGACCAAAGAAGGCCATCCCAAGCCCAAAGATCCAATATAAAAATGGATGCAGTTTCAGTTTATTTCAATGTCTGATGTGGAGTTGGAGATGTATCATCTCTTAGTTTAGGCGTGATGAGGGTAAGAGGCAACAGGCAGAAACTGATGCACAGGAATTTCTATCTGAACATGAGGAAGAACTTCGTTACTGAGATTGCTGAGATTGCTCAGAGAGGTTGTAAAATCTCCCTCGCCGAAGATATTAAAGAGCCATCTGGATGCAGTAGTGAGCCATGTGCTCTAGGACAACCCTGCTAATCAGGGAGGTTGGAGTTCTGATATGTCTGCTGCAAGGTCTAAATTCCAGCTATTGGAGAATCAGGGGTGAGCCACAATGCTCCTACATCCAGCTGCCAGTAGTTGGAAGAACAGGGTGTGTGTTTGTACATGTGCTAGAAAGTCTAAACACCAGAAATCTGCAGGAGGGTCAGTGGGCTGCAGGTCCCATAGGTAGAAGCAACAGGAGAAACCAGGATGTGAGGGGGTTTAAGTGCAAGAAATGGGAAGATTTCTGGCAGTGTTATACCTGGGTACTCCTAAAGACGTTACTCCATCTGGAGTAGCCTGTATAGCTGGCCATGTTGGTGACCTCTGTAAGTGTGTGCTGGGAATGAAGGAGTCCGCAGGCCCTGGAGTCAGCTGGGCTTGGAAAGTCTCACAACATTCTTAATTAGGGTTGAATTTAGGGCTGTTTGTTTGTTTGTTTTTTTCCCGCTGGAATCTCTTAGTGAAAATGTCAGCATAACACCATGTCATATAATCATGTATACAGAATAGAATTTTTCCCAAAGTAAGATACAAATCCAAAGAAAAATCTGAGATCACTTAAGATAAAATTATTTAATGTAAAGCTTCTTAAAGCAATATTACAGATACAGACACAGGTCACTGGTCACTTCAAATACACTCTAGTTTTTTTGAAAGGCCAAATACTTCCATTTAATCTATCAATTTATTAGCAATCATTCTAATTTATTTAATCTTTAATCTATAATCCCAGTAAGCAAGATTCAGAAGAAATCTCAAGATAAAGTCACTAACTAATTACTTTTGTGAGTAAGAGTGGTATTTTTTAAACTATATGAATGCTTTCCCTTCTGATTTCAATGGGGCAAACTGGATACTTTAGAAAAATACCTGGTTGCCAGTGATAAATATTGGACACTACCAGAGTACTCAAGGTTTAAGAGCACTTAATTTATATCTTGATGAAAATCAGCAATATGTAGCTTGCTCTGTTGTGGGTTTGAACTTTTAAAATTGAACTTAAAAGGATTAAGTCTCTCTGCTGAGGAATAGTAGTACTTCATAAAGTTCTAGTAAATATATTTCAATTAGAGACATTTATCAAGGATAATCATTTCTAACTGATATTTTGAACATCCCATATATTAATTGCAGGGCACTAGTTCAGAAATCAACTGCCAATAGTTTGATTAACTTTTTGAGAAACACAGTCATTTTATACCATATATTAAATCAATTGTTTCATTCTGAGGAGGGACAAAATGTCATAATGAAACAATTAGGTTGTAAGTAATGAAATAAATTGATCAAGAATATATTTAATCATAAACTTCATCTTTCATAATATATTGAAGAAATATTGCTAGTGGACTTATTAATTCATTATGGCCATGGTATTATTTTTTTATTTGGGAAGGACTGTGACATATCATATCCTCAAACATTTATTTTTTTCTAGAAAGAGAAAAGAGTTTGTAGTGATTAATAATCCCTGTGGGATTGTGCCTAGCATATTTGGAATAATATGATTTATTTATTTGATGAATTTAGTCAAACAAAGCAGCTCCAATTTTCAAAAGATACTGGGACTTAATAATCTCAAGTATCAATCAATCTTTTCAGAAAGGACATTTTAAATTATCACTCCCTGATCTCATAAAGTACCAGCATCCAAGGGTGTGCATTAGACTAACAAGCCTGTGTGTAGGTTGGATTCAGTACTGTGACTTTTACAAACTTTGTGGTGCTCAAGGTCAGTTTGGATGGGGCTTTGAACAATCCAACCTAGTGAAAGATGTCCCTGCCAATGGTAGGGAAGATGGGCTAAATGATCCTTAAAGACCCCTTTCAATTCAAACCATTCTAAGAGTCTATGATAATGCTGGAGGCCCAGCTTCAAATGCACATCTGCCTCTAGATGGCAAGTCCTAGAGTCCTACCTGGTCCTGACAAATCAGTGTCACAATACAAATCCTGTCAGAATATTGCAGATATACTATGGCATGCAACAGATCCTTGAAGAAAAGCCTTGTCTATCTTCTGTAGTTTCTAGCCTCCCTAGACAACCTAAAGAAGTAGTAGTTTAAAACAGTAATACTTTAAAGAAACAAATCTGGGGTGAAAATTACTTTTTTTATTTTTTTCTGAACAGTTGTTAGTTACTTAAGTCACATTCATCCTACTTAAATTTAGTCTGTTGACTAAAGCAGAATCAAAATTAAACTATTTATGTTAATTGGCAATATCATATTATAGTTTCCTAAGACTTACTGTAATTCCACTTTCAACTTGAAGTTTTAATCCAAATTTCTCAAACATCTTTATGAACAAAAATATTTATATGTAGTGTTACTTCTATATTTTCTAAGCTTAGAGCTTGCAAGAGGAAAATGAGATAAGTTAACCATTACTGGTCAAAATTTCTCTATCAGATATGATGCCAGTGCCAATTTGCACTGCTTAGAGTACAAGAATTCCTACGTTTTAAGGAACTGAGGGTTCCTGACACAGAGCTGATGGACTCATGAAGAATGTGAAATAATGGTAAATCCAAATAACATTAGCTTTCTTCTGTATTGCAGAATAAGGGAGACTACAGACATTAGAGAACCATAAGAAAAGTGAATAAAACTGTAGATTTTAATAGAGACACTGAATACCGTCTAAACATGAATTTAGAGGCTATATTCAATCATTTTGTGGTATTAGTTCGATAGAGTCGGAACCTGCCCAACTCCCATCTCAAAGACTGTCTTGATCAATGAAAACTACAGAAGCACGATTCCCAAATGTGCATAATGTCTTTCTAGTTATTGTTATTAGACACTGAGTGACCAAAGACAAATCAAAGTGTCCCACTGGAAATACATGCTCCCACAACTGTAGCAGAGGAACAGAAAGCAGAACTTGTGTAGCTTTACCATTTCATTTATGTAAGACTCAGACCAGAATTAACGTAGAATTCTAAAGGTTATCAAGGCTCATATCCTACTATTGATGGTGACCATGCTATACAATCATTTTCATAAACTTACAAAGTTTCATCTTCAAAACATTTTTTTCTATCACACATTCCTCCTGGAAAAATATTCCCCACTCCAATATCTTTTTGTCAAATAAAAGCTTTTTTTTTTTTAATAAACTGTTTGCCAGATAAATTAACATCCCACTTTTCATACCTTTAAAGATTCTCTCTAATTAATCAGACTTATCTTTCCTTGAAAATTTAGATGCTAAGAGTTAAGTTTAACAGGTTTTAAGTGCCTGTCCATTTCTATTTTTTGCTTTATCACTATAAATACTATTTGCTTCTCAAGTAGTAATGGGTATCTCACAAACACTGGACTCACCTTCCACTGGAATCCACCACTTTAAGCTACAGCCCTTATATCACATTTCCCATTACCACACCAAACAGCGCAATGTGATTTGCAGATTTCTGTGCAATATATAACACATTAGAGTTACCTCAAAGAGGTGAAGGTGGGAAATGTCTTAGACACATCCATAAAAAGAATTAAAATTTCTGGTTGAGTAGGAGCAAAAGCTGTTTTAAAATTGTCACAATTCTGGAAGACTTAGATGGTCTAGAGCTGCTGCAGTTGTTAGTTGAGGTATTGTTCACGATAAGAAGAGATCAGTAAGTTTGTAACAGTTTGCAGAGGTGTTTCTACTGACCAAACAACAACTTAATGAATGTAACTACTAATAACCTTTCATGTACTACTTACTATTCAATTTTGCATCTTCTCTTCTAATAGTCATTTCATATTCTAAATTATATTTGTGAGTACGAACCTTTGCCTTCTAACTATTGCTACAGAAAATCACATCAATTATACCATCCACAAGGAACTTGGTGAAGTTTATTGAAGAAGAAAGTCTGAACAATTCCTATAGGTACATATTTATATTACACTCTCTAATTTAATGTAGTTGGCAGCTCTGTTAATTTACTTCAAGAAGAGAGAGTCATCATATTACCTAAAGAAAAGCAGTGATGGGGCTTCATGTTATTGCTAGCAGCCTCAGATATATTACAGAGATAAAGACAGGTAATACAAAATCCTAAAAGTGGAATAAACCAATTTGTTTTACTACAGAAGCCTGTAATTAGGACAGAAAGGAAATGTTTGTGCATTTGCACAAATTCAAACATATTCCAAAACCAGCTAGAATGAACCAGGATCATCATCCATCGGAACATAGACCAGCTCTGCTCTCAAATGGTGTGGCCCCATGTGATGTGGAGAAACTGTAGCTCATGAGTGGAAAATTTTTCTACTTCTTGTATGAATACGACCATATTTACCTCAGAAACATGGGTTAGCACCAGGATAAAAATATGGCCTTGAGACATAATGGTGACACAGCAATCCCAAGAGGCCTTTGTCAACTGTGCATAAGAAGAATTGTCCAAACAAAAGTAACTGGTATTTCAAACTTGTGAAGTTATCAGAAGGCCTTCTCGTATTCCCTTAAATTGTTTTATAACCATCTCTGTTCCCCATTGACTATCACAGCTTTGTAGACTTAGAAATTACTTTTCCCAATCAGCTGCTTATCCTTACTTGCCATTGTCCCAGATCTAGCATTTAGGACAATTAAGGCTCTTTGACAGACCAGTTCTGGTGACAATGTGTTTCATTATCATGAAAGCAATGATGATGTCATAAGCATTGAATATGAACATTACTGAAAGAATCAGACAAAACACAGCGATATTTAATCAGCAGTAAGCAGCAAAGTAATTCAGAAAAGGATACAATGTCTTCAAATGAGCCTTGGAAATTGCATTTTATTTTCTGAAAAGTATACTGGAGTGCAGAATTACCCATTAAATAGAAACCCAGGGGACACATCCCCTGCAGTTGATCTGAGCAGACAAGTAAAAACAGCACAATTTGACAATGAATTTCTAATCAGTGACATGACTGTTTCTTACTTGTTGCAGATGTTTTGTGCAGCATTTTATGCATATTGAAGATCAGCTGTGTCTGTGATTTTGCATTTATTAACCAAAAAAACTTTTGTCTAGTGCACTTAAGAATGGAACTTATGAAGGAGTGAAGTGCAACAGGGAAACTAACCATTTTTTTCTTGTCAAAGGTCTTTTCCTACATTACTGATTAGGAATAAACCCAATCCCTTTCACAGAACTAATTTTTACTCTTCTATTATATGACACATTGTCAGTCAGAAGAATGAAGCTAAAACTTCTATCTGCAGTGAGCCAGTCCTCATTCTTGGTTTGTGATGGAAGCCTCTATGGGTTTACCTAATACAAATCAAGACCTGTTGGTTCTGTTAAGCCTAAAATGTTAAAAAGCCTTTCGGCACTGTCTATAAAAGATATACCTGTCCCTCTGAGATTACCGGACACCTGAGTTAAGAATCACCCAGAAATACTTAGGTGGCACCATGAACTATCCACTCGCGTTCATCCCACATTTACCTCAGTCTGAGGCAAATTTTTCTGTTTCAATCCTAAAAAGAGCCAGTGTCCAAAAGTGATATTTCACAATGGCCTAACAGAAATGGCCATAGGCTAATTGTGTGAAAAGAAAAATATGCCCATTCTCTCACTAAACCATACATCTCTATTATTTTATACCTCCATAGGTACAATACTACCTCTATTATATAAAGTTTCAAACACAGAATTAGTTTCACAACAATAATTAATTAACCACCCCCCATCCAGCTCTGGGGTCCCCAGCACAGAAAGGACATAGACCCGTTGGAGCAAGCCCAGAGAAGGGTCACCAAGATGGATAGAGGAATCAGGCACCTCTCCTATAAGCAAAGGTTGAGAGAGTTGGGATTATTCAGCCTGAAGAAGAGAGGGCTTCGAGGTGACCTAATTGTGACCTTCCAGTACCTGAAAGGAGATTACAAGAAAGATGGAGAGGGACATTTTACAAGGGCATGTAGTGATAGAACAAGGGGAAATGGCTTCAAAGTGAGAGTAGGTTTAGAATACATATAAGGAGGAAATTCTTTACTTTGAGGGGGTAAAAAACTGGAACAGCTTGCTCATACAAGTTGTGGCTGCCCCATCCCTAGAAGTGTTCAAGGTTTGGCTGGATGGTCTAGTGGAAGGTGTCTCTGCCATGGCAGTGGGGTAAAAGTAGATGATCTTTAATGTCACTTCCAACCAAGACACTGATTCTTCCAATGAATAAGTGTAATCACTGGAGTATAGTGCAATCTGCGAAAATCCAGACTGATCCTCAGACTGTCTGATGTCTATCACTATTTTGCTAGAGAACACCTCTAAGAATTTTGCTTCCTTCTAGTGAGAATAAACACAATAAAGTTTTCATATTCAGACCTATTTAGTGCTTGCATCCCCTTAAAATTAATGGATTTTTTTGCTCTGTCTTGTAAGACAACATCAGGCAGTTATGTTGAAGGTACAAGTCCACATTGTAGAAGAGTGGCAAAATGAAGTTGATATATGGAAGAAACAATTAGGCTTAGGGACCACTTTCCAACTATCTGATACCTTGTGGGAGAGTGGAAATTATTCTGCAGATTATTTTCTATTGGTGATAAATTCTCCTCCATTTTTTTTTTAAAGATCACTAAACTTAAGGGTGATCTTTATCAGTCCCAGGGAGAAAGAGGAATCCTAAACAGCTGAGAACAGGACAGTCCCTATAAAGATAAAGAAAACTATTGACCTTGAATTCCTAGTGCTTACTGCTTGATATTAAGCAGTTCCCTGAGTTCTTACCAGTTTTTGTAAAGCTTATTCTCTAGCCATAAAAAATCCTACTAAGTGAAAGGATGCCATAAAACAAAGAGAATCAGTAAGCATAAATTCAAACTAACAAGAACCTTGTTGGAGGTTCTATCCTGCAAGGAGTAGTTTTAACATACACTACAGTCATTAAGGGTCATTTAACCTGAAAATGTATTTGATTTAATTGTATTTGAGGTATATGCTCAGCTGATTCAGTGCATTCAAGGTTCCCTCAACTGCTCTGAAAGTAAGCTGTAATAGTGAGTTGTATAGCACAATTTTACAGTTTCCAAGGTCTATATTTTGAAAATGGGACTAGCTTCCTGTGAAACAGGTACAGTGGTTTCATTATCCTTTTCCAATTGTAAAAATGATCAAGGTACTTAAAAACACATGATACTGTCACAAATTATTGTCCAATATTTTAAGTTAAGCTGAGATTATTGTTAATTTACCTTCACGTGCCATTACAGTAACCCAAGGAATTTATATTTTGTTTTGAACTAGACTCTGTATTCCACCCTGTAAGCTATTTTCTGTTATTTTATTCTCAACATGTATATGCATATAGCATTTGGACCACACCTCTACCATCTGCATTAGTTGTACTAAACAGTTCCCCATGGATCCTTGACCAAGTGGTGTAGAAAGTTGATGGCCTTTATGATAAAGTCCATGCTCTTCAAGCTAGATTCCATACATACTCAGTATTGCTGGAGTGCTCCATGGAGTAAGCACTATCCTCTCATTCGTTTTATTTAAAATTAAATTAGTTTTAGAGAATTGCCACAAGTAAAAGGAACAAAATTCATCATGGATCAGTCACGCTGTATTTTGAACTTAAATCAATCAAAGAAAATGCTCTGGTCTAGCTTGAGCTTCCCTACCTTGAAACTATTTTGATAATACTTGGAGCAGAGCTTGGATATGAAGTAACACATAATGGGGACAACTGGAGACCACAACCTAGCTCATGAACAGAAAGTACATAGAACAGGTTCTCGCAGATGAGACTAAGAAAGTGGCCTGATCTTTTGATGAGTGATTTGTATTTTTCAAAATGAAAGGTGTTACATTTTGCAGTTGTTTAATTTTATGATGTTTGTTATTTCCTCAAATCTTCCTTAAATATGTCTGTGAATTCTAATTATATCTTCCTTCTCTGATATTACTCTTACTCTGAGGTTTTCTACCTAATTTGAGTAGACTTAACATCAACTCTTTAGAGGACGTATGTCGTGGTTTTAGCTAGCTCTTGTAAGACAGCTACAGAATTTTCTCCCTACCCCCTGGCCATCAAAATGTGCTTAGGAACACAAAAGACCTTGCCCAGGCTGGCTAATGGCCGAAAGATTAGTTTCCTAGGAACGGGGCAGATAAGGAACTTCACCTTTTGTTCTCGTCTCCTGGGTAAGAAGAGGGAGGACCTGGGGGACTACGGTGTGGCTGGAAGGAGGTGGGGAGGAGAGGCTTGGGTGCCGGGGAGCAGGAGGACCTGCTGCAAGCAGCAGACTCTGCCTGGTTCTTTTCTTCCTTCCTGTTGGAGGGGAGTTTGCTGCTGCTTTCTGCTCTCAGCCAAGCAGGCTAGGAGCCACATCTGAATTTTTTTCCCCAGATAAGAGCTATTGTTTTTGTTTCCTGCCCTGGAGGTTTTTTTTTCTTTTTTCCCTTTTTCCCTTGCATCGTTTTTCCCAGAGGACAGAGCCCTGCCAAGAGAGAGGAAGGGAAAGGACTGGGCAAAGCAGTTTTCCTCGACCAGTAGGAGTAAGTGAAATTGTCTGGTTTCCTTTTCCCCTCTCTCTTTTCCCATTCCCACTGTGTGGGAAGGGAGAGAAGTTTCCTTTTTCAGTTGGATTGTTTTTTTTGTCCGACCTACCTACGTGCTGGGTTTTTGGACATTACAAGTCCTGCTTCTCCAGTGATCCAACAGCACCACCCGGTGGCTGATACAGGACATTACAAGTTTTGCATCTCCAGTGACCCCACGGCGCCCCCTGCTGGCTGTGGTTGGAATTGCACAAAAGGGCACAAAGGTTGAACTGTTTATTTCTCCTTCTGCTGTTTTATCGGGTTTGTTTCTGAAGGGGTTATTTGTGGGTATAGGAGTATTGTTTGGTTGTTTTGCTTGTTTTTTTGGTGTTTCTGTTATACACATATACCTTTTAATAAAGTGCTGTTAGTTTTACTTT